>JAVJIF010007771.1:0-229030 GCA_038442645.1 Agave tequilana | reverse complement strand
TAAACCTAAAGTACAATCAAGTGGCAAATTCTAGTAATTTGCTTATGCCAATTATAATGTACAAAGTTATAGAGTTCCGTCTTGCTTCCTTCAATTATCAATTCCTTCGTATCCTAAACTCCCTTCCATTGTTTTCAATTCCAGTTATCATACGGTAGGAGCGTCGCTCGGGTCGGAACAATGTCGGGCAAGTCCCGAATGGACCCAATGGACCAGTAGGAGGAGAGAATGTTGATGTGCTGAGGATCATTCAAGCCATGATGGTGACCAGCAACAACAGGTGGAAGTACAGCAGCAGCAGACTGAGCTCCTGAGGCAAGAGCTAACAGCCCCAAAGGAACCGAAGCCGGGGAATGTATCGGATTTCCGGAGATTGCAGCCTGCAGTGTTCACGGGGAGTGAGGAGCCATTGGAGGCAGAACAATGGTTGACGGACACGACAGACCTGCTGACCGCAGCTCGTGTCCCACAGGAGAGTCAAGTTGAGGTCGCTAAGATCCAGCTGAAGGACATAGCTCGGACTTGGTGGCTTGCAGAGGAGGCTCGCTTGGAGAGGCCTATCACTTGGGCTACCTTCTCCAAGAGTTTCTACAGCCGCTTCTTTCCGGCTACAGCACAGGAAGAGATGGAGGAACAATTCATCGGACTCAAGCAGGAAAACAAGTCGGTGGACGAATATGCAGCGGACTTCCTTAGACTCAGCCGTTTCGCTCCTTATATGGTGATAGACGAAGAGAAGCGAGCGAGCAGGTTCAGAAGGGTCTTCGGATGGAGATTCAGATGTACCTGATGCCCCAGGAGTTGAAGACATATGCAAATGTTCTCTCTGTCGCTCGGAAAGTAGAGCGGGGGTTTGAGAAGACACAGGGGGATCAGATGAGACAGCAGGTCATGAAGAGGCCTTTTGTACCTATGGGACGAGAAGCCCCATTCAGAGCAGCAAAGATGCAGAGGCAACCTTACAGGCCAGCACCTTATCAGACAGCCCAACCACCCTGTTTGCAACTTTTGTGGGAAGCTAGGACACACTCGACCAAATTGCCGGAGGGCAAATGGGTTGTGTTTATGGTGTGGTTCCAGAGATCATGCAGTAGGAACTTGTCCACACAATAGATTTGGGACAGCCAACCAGACCTTACCAGCACTTCCAGGACCCAGTGGACAGAGAGTGTTGCCAAGACCAATTGGGCAGAGGGATCAAGGTCCGGTGGTGAGGAGAGACCAGGGACCAGTAGTAAGGAGAGCACCCCTTCCTCCACAGCATATGATTCGCCCAGTCCAGAGAGGAGGTAGGACAGCAGCCGGGCGTGGCAGGGGTCAGGCTTACAACCTGACGGAGGCAGAGGCTGAGGCTTCAGAGGAGGTGATTACAGGTAACATCAGAGTACACTCAAAGCCTGTTCTCGCTTTATTTGATTCGGGTGCATCCCACTGTTATATCTCAGATAAATTGTGGCCGTTCATTCTATTCCTGTTGGATTATTAGACCACAAGTGGGAGATAAGTACAGGGAATGGGGTAGTCTTATCATCTAGAGTGTGTACTGACTGTCCAGTAGAACTGTGTGATAAGGTCTTAGCCATAGATATGCTCGTGCTCGATACTAAGGGGTACGATGTGATCTTAGGCATGACCTGGCTCAGTCAGTATCATGCTATAATTGATTGTAGAGAGAAGAAGATCAATTTTAGAATTCCCCATCAGCCTGAGTTTCAGTTTAGTGGAGAAGTGAAGTCCACTAAGGGAAAGCAGATCATTCATCGGAAGTTCAGAAGCAGAAGGTGCCAGTGGGGATGAATTCCCGGAGGTGTTTGCGGAGATTACAGGATTGCCACCTGTCAGGACGATTGAGTTCTCCATTGAGACTATCCCAGGGGCATCTCCTATATCTAAGGCTCCGTACAGGATGGCACCAACAGAGTTGGAAATCCTGAAGAAGCAGCTGCAGGAGTTATCAGATAAGGGATTGATCAGGCCAAGTACTTCACCGTGGGGAGCTCCAGTATTGTTGGCCAATAAGAAGGATGGTAGCAAGAGACTTTGTATTGACTATAGGGAGTTAAACAAAGTCACCATCAAGAACAGTATCCCCTTCCCAGAATAGATGACTTATTTGATCAGCTTCATGGAGCCCGTGTATTCTCCAAGTTGGACTTACAGTCGGGCTATCATCAGTTGAGAGTGAAGAAGGAGGATAGACTGAAGACGGCATTTAGGACCCGATATGGCCACTACGAGTTTCTTGTTATGCCTTTCGGAGTCACTAATGCCCCTGCAGTGTTTATGGACTTGATGAACCGAGTGTTCTCACCCTTCTTGGATCAGTTTGTTGTTGTCTTCATCGACGACATCTTGATTTATTCTAAGAACAGGAAGGAGCATGAAGAACACTTGAAGATTGTGTTGCAGACACTTCAGCAGGAGCAGCTTCATGCCAAGAGGAGCAAGTGCGAGTTCTGGCTAGACAGTATAGCATTCCTCGGACATGTGGTGTCAGCAGAAGGTGTATCCGTTGATCCGGGCAAGGTACAAGCAGTAAAGGAGTGGCCAGTCCCGAGGACAGTGACAGAGATAAAGAGCTTTCTTGGACTAGCTGGATACTACAGACGCTTCATCCAGGATTTCTCTCGGATTGCAGCTCCATTGACGAAGCTTACCAGGAAAGGGGAGAAGTACATCTGGACAGAGGAGTGTGATGCAGCCTTCGAGCAGTTGAAGCAAAAGCTCATTTCAGCTCCTATCTTGAGAACTCCCTCAGGGAGAGGAGGGATGGTCATCTTTAGTGATGCCTCAGGTAAAGGCCTAGGATGCGTGCTTATGCAACATGATCATGTTATCGCATATGCATCCAGGCAGTTGAAACCTCATGAGAGGAATTACCCAACTCATGATTTGGAGTTGGCAGCAGTGATCTTTGCCTTGAAGATTTGGAGGCACTATCTTCTGGGAGATAGAGTGCTGATATATACAGATCACAAGAGCCTCAAGTATATCTTTTCTCAGAAAGAACTGAATATGAGGCAAAGGCGGTGGCTGGAGCTTATGGCAGACTACGATATTGATTTGCAATATCATCCAGGCAAAGTCAATACAGTCCCGGATGCTTTGAGTAGGATGCCAGAGAACAGAGTGCTTGTCCAGTTCACTCAGCAGGAGGACTTGATTCGGGATTTCATCCGATTGGATTTGATGGTGGTCCGAGGAGCTGAGAAGACAGGACAGCTTATGGCTTTACAGATCCAGTCTTCACTGATAGAGGAGATTAAGGAAGCCCAGAAGGAGGATCCCAGACTCCAGACATTTAGAGATCAGGTCGAGGCTGGATTGAGGACGGATATCTGTATTCGTCTGATGATGCCTTGTGCTTGGGAGATAGGCTTTGTGTTCCCCAGGGAGAAGTGAGACAGAAGATTTTGGCTGAAGCACACAGTTCAGCCTACTCTATACACCCGGGGGAAATAAGATGTACCAAGACCTGAAGAAGCACTTCTGGTGGAATGCCATGAAGAGAGAGATAGCTCAATTTGTGGCTAAGTGCTTGGTGTGCCAGCAAATAAAGATCGAGCATCAGAGATCGGCTGGACTTCTGCAACCTTTGCCAATACCTGAGTGGAAGTGGGAGCATATCACTATGGACTTCGTCACAGCATTACCTCGTAGTCCCAAGGGTAATAATGCTGTGTGGGTTATCATTGACCGTCTCACTAAGTCGGCCCACTTCATACCATTCCGGGTCGGTCAGACGACAGAGGTGTTGGCGGAGAAGTATATGAAGGAAGTGGTCCGTCTGCATGGAGTGCCAGTCAGTATTGTTTCAGACAGAGATACGAGATTCAGATCTCACTTTTGGGAGAGTCTCCAAGAGAGTCTGGGCACTCGTCTGAAGTTCAGTACAGCTTATCATCCCCAGACGGACGGACAGTCGGAGCGGACCATCCAGATCCTCGAGGACATGCTTAGAGCTTGCATGATTGAGTTTGGAGGTTCTTGGGAAGACCATCTACACTTGGCCGAGTTTTCTTATAACAACAGTTACCAGGCAAGTATAAAGATGGCACCTTTTGAGGCACTGTATGGTAGGAAGTGTCGATCACCGATTTTTGGGATGAGGTCGGTGAGCGGAGTTTATTGGGACCAGAGATGTTGATCCAGACGACGGAGAAAATCAAGATTATCAGGGATCATCTCAGGGCAGCTCAGAGCAGGCAAAAGAGCTGGGCAGATTCTCGGAGGAGGCCATTGGAATTCGGAGTTGGAGATCATGTGTTCCTGAAGATTTCACCGACTAAGGGAGTGATCCGTTTCGGCACTCGTGGGAAACTAAGTCCAAGGTATATCGGCCCATTCGAGATATTGGATCGAGTGGGAGATGTATCGTATCGATTGGCGCTGCCGCCATCGTTGGATGGAGTTCATAATGTTTTCCACGTGTCTCAGTTGAGGAGATATGTGAAGGATGACAGCCATATTTTGGATCATTCCGAACTGGAGATACAACCAGACTTATCTTATCAGGAGCAGCCAATGGCCATCTTAGACAGGAGTGTCAAGACACTGAAGAGCAAGGATATACCTTTGGTGTTAGTGTCTTGGAACCGCCATGTGCCAGGAGAGGCCACATGGGAGCGAGAGGACGTCATCAGAGAGCGATATCCGCAACTCTTTACCACTTGGTAAGATTCTTTCCTTCTATATCTCTACCGTTATATTCCATCTATCATGTCTTTCTTGTTGTCTTTCATCTTGCGAAATTTCGAGGACGAAATTTTTGTAAGGTGGGTAGATTGTAATACCTCGTTTCCGGAATACGTACTTTGTTGCGTATTCAGCTTTTCAGCCGTATTTTCCGAATTACCTTCCGTATTTATCCGATTTCAATTTCAAATATCATTTTCCAATTTATTAGATTTTATGTGATTTTCTGGAATTTTCTAGAATTTAAAATGAATTTCTTCAAAACCGGTGTCGACCAGCGCCGCTGATCAATTTCTGATTTGTATTTCCAAACTGTTAGGAATTTTCAGAAAGTCCTTTAGACTTTATTAATTAGAATTCTATTTCTTAAATAAAGCCTTTTTCTGAGGATTTTAGGATTTTGTGAAAATTCCCACGGAGTCGGTAAATTACTGATACCGGGATTTTTATAATTAAAACTATAAGGTATTTCTCAGAAAGGACTTCATTTTAAGTCTTTTTATATTATTATAGATTTTTGGTGAAAATTTGGAGTCGTTCCGAGATACTTGATTTGGACGTATCCGGTATTTCCGAAATGTTTTCCGTACTTACGACTTTGTCCCGGGAACCCACGGTTTTAATTTCATAATTTTCTGAGTTAGGGAAAATATCCTTTCAATTTAATTTTCCTTCTTTTTCTTTTTTCTATTTTCTCTTCCTTCTTCATTAAGCCAAAAGAGTTTTGAATTTCCAAAAAATCCCAATTATTTCCACCTTTCCATTTTCCACACTCTTCCACATTAATTGCTTCATTAATGACCCCCCACCTCACCTCCAAATGGCTCCATTTGATTGGCCAAGGAAGCCACCTCATCTCCACTTGGCTTCATTTGATTGGTCAAGAAAATATCTCATTTACACATTTGCACAAAAATCCCTCTCTTTCTTAAAATTCCATCCCCTTTACAAATTCAAAATCCTATTTAAACCAAAATTTACATTTTCATCCTTTACTTCATTTCCTCAAGAATTCCAACCTTAGCAAAATCTCTCTCTTTCTCAAAGCAAACCCTAGGTCTCCTTGCCATCTCAAGAACCGCAACTTGGATTTTGGGATCGTCCGAGTTATCGCCGAGAATCAAGTTGGTATTTCGGCTCGTCCGGAACTCGTAGAAACTCCAAACGACCGTTCGAGGTGAGTATCTTTACTCACCAAGACTAGTAATATTCTTAGCATACTTGTATTGATAGATCATGTCACTTTACGTTATAAAAATCCTATTTTTATCCATTCAAAACAACCACCACAAAATCTGGATTTTTAGTCAGACCACAGCCTATTTCAGAACATCGGTCGACCGGCCCTATGGCGGCAGTCGACCAATATGCACAAACGTGCACAGAATTGGGCTAGCGGTCGACCGGTCCATAGACCAGTCGACCGGCTAGGAGACCTGGAGCTCACCTGGAGCTCCAGATTCGGTACGGTCGACCGGCAGTCGACCGATACCCTACCGCCCGTGCAAAGCCCAGTCGACCGGCAGTCGACCGGTCGATTCTGGAGCTCACGCACTTTGGCCAGTCGACCGGCAGTCGACCGGCAACCCTACCGCCTTCACAAACCCCGGTCGACCGGCACTCGACCGGAGGTCGACCGCCAGTTCAAAACTGTGCCAGACTTTTGTTTTCTTTTCTGTTTTAAATTTTGATCGTTCATTGATACATGTATGATATGCTAGTATTGTTTATGCTTCCTAATTGATACCACATGATATGTTACCATGTATCTTCATGTTAGACTTGTTAATTAAAATGTATATCTCCACTTTATCATGCTATCACTTGTACCAAGCATGATTGATTTGACCTTTACATAAAATAGACCAACTTATATTGGGTCCGGGGGAGACCATGCGGATATCGATTGTGTTTCGTGTTTACAGTGGTTTTAGGAAGTGTTGTGCAACCCATGTTCCAGTCTGACCTGCGGTACACCAGGGGACTGAGGGGAGAGCTTGCTCCCTGTATTGCTGGTACCATATTGATAAGGGCATACATAAGTCCCTTTTATTGAGGCCTAGCGGCTGGGTTCCGTTACAAGCACGGAACATTATTGGGCCGTTATCCCGGGCATGCACGGGATCCACTGTAAACATAGTTCATCGATACAACCGCTGATTTCCAACAACCCCCTTGCTTTATTGGGATATGGATCTATGTGCACTGGGACGCTGGACCACATAGCTAGATATCACGATGAAACAAGTAATAATAATAAGACATTAATTGTAGATGTATTGTTTTAGGACTTTGGATTTCCATGCTTTATCTTTTATATTGCTATATCTTATTTACTCGTATCCATTAGCCATTTGGCCATATCTCGTTTATTGTTATATGTCTTGATTCTGTGGATTTGCATATTCAGATTCCGAGACTTGGAACGAAGTGGATCCATCCACTGAGGACCAAGAGTACTTCAGTGAGCAGGCCGACCAGCTCTAGTTCCTCCAGTGCCGTACTCTTCATTTTTGGCTCACGCGTCTTCCTTTCTTACGTGAGCATCTTGTATACATTTGTATATCTTCTTTTGGACTTGGTTGTGAAACAAAACACTTGTAAAGTGTATCAGTTCATAACTTGTACTTGTACTTTATTGTTGGCATATATGAATATACCACGCTTGTGTTATACTCTGATCCTGTATTGTATTGTACTTTCACGCTTAGCGTATATACGTGGGGGCAGTTCTGACCTACGTATATACGTCGCGGTGACGTGTCCGTATCCGCCAGGATCGGGGCGTTACAAAGCGCCATCATCCCCTGGCCTTCTTTCAGTCGGTGACGATGCCAGGAGTGATGAAGTGGGGTGTGAATCAGCACAAAATCAGTGCATATAGGAGTCTTGACCCTGGGGGGGCTTTTTAGGAGTGGTCCTCCTTACAGTATCATTGGTTTGCATCCAGACCACGTTAGTCGTAAAGTGCCAGTGGGGGAGAATCCTGCCCAAGTCCCGACCTTCCTGAATCAGTTTGTTAAAGTGGAAGGTAATTATCCGATGGCGGATTTTCGAACACTGGGGTGGATGTGCTCCTCCATGCAGGCGTGGTAGAGCAGTCTCACAATATACGCATTGGATGTCTTTGACGTTGACTTGAGGTGGTTAGGACTCAATGAAGCTGTCAAGGCCACCTGCTTTGGGATAAACATCAACATCCCTACCTTCTATGCCATCCTAGAGATGTATTGCCCGACATTAGGCACATCTTCACACCCGTCGGTGAGTTGGAGATGGCACTTCATGAGATGTGGGAAGTGTCCAATCTGGGTTCCAAGCCATACGAGGAGTATTTCCCATGCGCCGAAGAGTTGGCGCAGATGGAGAAGGACGAACCGACTCTCTATATGAGACGTATCCATAGCTGATGTGTCACTATTACATTTGCCTCGATCTCCACCCAGTTGTGAAACGTGATCAGTTTGAAGCCTTAGGTAGAGTACTTATTCCTGATCGTGTATGAGTCTGTTGAGAATATCCAGGCTCCAATATCAGAGAGAAAGATTGACAAAGCAATGAAGGCGTGAAATCACGAAGATGTTGTCTTGGAGGACGATGACGGTGAATACGAGCGAGGGGATGTCTTCTTGAGTTTCCACCGCCAGGCTTCAAGACCGCTCTCCCGGCAAGTGCTATTGTTTACTATCTGTCAGCCAGGCTAAAGAGGTGCGTGATCCCATCACCACCTCATGACGGCATCATGCCCTTGGTGATCCTCCCGGCTATTCAACTAGTGCACAGACACTCGCTCGGCCTACTATCCGCTATGGTTTGTCGTATTCAGAGCGGGCTTAGGATGCTAATGGAGCAGTTTTGTGGGAAGGTGACCACTACGAGGGCGGGCAAAGAACTTGTCTTCCCGCGCGATGGGCCTTCTTCCTGCGTCGAGATGCCGTATGCATACTTGATGGCTTAGTTTGCTCTTCACTGCCCAGTCCTGATCCAATCGGGAGAAGAAGCACTAGAAGGCGAATGCTACGCCCACCTCTGTCGCTTCGAGAATTCCCAATGGGTGGGCAAATACTTGGCAGGGGTCCAAAGGCTGGTCGAGCGTCAAGACTCGTTCAGTCTCTTTTGATTTTTTCGAATGTAGGATCTAAAAATTGAAAGGAACACCTAGAGGGGGGGGTGAATAGGTGTTAGTGCTAATCTAAAACTAAATGCAAAACTAAGTGCGCTAAATGCGGAAGCTAATGCAAATTTTGCAAACACACTTAGTACAATCAACAAGTGTAGCCGAATTCCCCGTGAAGGGCTCTGAACTAACTCCTCTTGATTCCCCTTGAATGGGTTGAGGTGCTATGTGAAGCTCTTGTTGATTAGGTACAAGTAAGGCACACACAAGCAACCAGGCATATACAAGATAATATAGCAATATGAAATATGCAAGGCACAACACAAGCAAATAGATATGATATGAAAATATGAATTATGCTCAACACAAGCAAATATGATATGAATGAAGTATGATGCTTTACACAAATGTAAAGAGAGAGAGTTTAGAGACAAGTGGATCAAACGCAAACACAATGATATATTTCGAGGTTCGAGCACCCTTGCTCTACATCCCCGCCTACACCACCGTGTAGGATTTCCAATCCACTATACCATCCACCGAGGACTCCCACCAAGGGAACCTTCACCGAGAAGGATTTTTACAACAATGGAGTACCTAACTCCTCTCTCAAACAAACACCTCCTCACACAAGAGGGGTAGGCCCTTAGCCAAACAACCACAACAACCAACACCTCTACCGAAGAGGGTTTACAACCAAACTTCACCTCTCACTAGAGGGAGCAAACCAATCACCCGATCACCTCTACCTAAGAGGGATACAACAAGAATAAGGGTGTTTACAACAGTGGTTTCAAAAACCACAAACTCAATCTCTCTTTTCTTTTCTCTTTTCTTTTCCACAAAAACAAGATCCTAAATAGATTAGGATAGGTGATAGCTCAAGTGTGGAAACTAGGTGCTTTTGGAAACAAGCAACAAAGAAAAACTACTTGGGAAATCTCTTGTATATGATAGAAATTAAAGATCAAATCAATATCCCAAACCCTAGTTTTCTTTGATTTTCCAAAAACCCAAAAACAATAAAGATTAGAAGTTTAAAGCACAAAACTCTTTTTAAAACTCTTTTAAAACAATAGAGAAAGTCTGGAAATTTTGTCTCTAAAAACCTTGGCCAAAAACCCAAAAAGATGGGTTTTTATAGGCCCATCAGAAAACTAGCCGTTAGAGCTGAGCTGGCAGCTCTGACAGGCAACGGTCGACCGGCCCGGTCGACCGCCAACGGTCAGAAATATGACCGTTGGCAACTGCGGTCGATCGGCCCGGTCGACCGAAACAAACAGAGAGCACTGTAAGTGCCCCGGTCGACCCGAGCGGTCGACCGTCCCAGTGCCTCCAAACGTGCACAGATTTGTGCATGTCGGTCGACCGGCCCGGTCGACCGACTTCACCCAAGTCGACTAGGTCAGGTTGACTAGTTGACTGATTGAAGCCTGGAACAGAAAAACTGGGTCAGAAAAACAGTGTAAAATATTTTTCTAAAAATCTTTTAACACTTCTAAAAATCACCAAAAATAGTTTTATCATTTTATATGGAAACACAAACTTGTGATAAAAATTTCAAGACATATATCAATCATATCAATTCATTTTTGAGTCTTGCAAATTTTATCAAAAACAAAACTTGTATTTTTATCAAACTTGATTTTTTAACACATGAATAGGGATATCAAAATAAGTTTGTCTAGCAAGTTAAACCATGTATGTATATCTAGAATACATCTAATATACATAGAAATAAAGTAAACTTGTTTTGATCTACTATTCATGAAAACCAAATCCAAAACATGAAAACGTGTGTGTTGTGCACTTGAGCATATCAACTATACTAAGCTTTACAAATTGGATCTAAACACACTAACTAAACTATGGATACCTAAGTCTTCTTGAAGATCTTCATCTTCAAGTAGACTTGCTCCAAAACTCCATCCATGGGCTAGGCAATGTGTGATCTTGACGCTTTGGCCCTGGAATCATCATGAAAAGCTTCTAAACACCTTGTTGAAGCTAATCACCAACTAATATCTTGGTTAAAGATCTGAAACTTAAACAACACAAGATTATTAGTAAACATAACTACATGAGTTAATCATCATCAAAACTAGGGTGGAAGGCATTTGGGCCAACAATCTCCCCCTTTTTGATGATGACAAAACTCATGGAGTTATATATGCATGGATTAAAGTTAAGCTTCAAAGAAGCTCCCCCTTAACTCATACATAGACATAAATAATAAGATATGAAAATGAAGCACATGAATATGTATGCAAGTATGGAGATAAAACATGCAACAAGCATAAATCAAAATCTTTTTCTCCTATTTGCAATACAAAAACATATATGCATAAATAACAAGGAAGACAAATACTTCTCTCCCTTAAGCAATGAAAAACATGCATATAAACTCAAATACTTCTCCCCCTTTTTGTCAATCATCAAAGGGTTCAAAGTAAAATCAAATCAAACAAATTTTTCTCCCCCTTTTTTTGTCAAACAAAAAGATCAAGAAGGGGTAAAAATGTTCTCCCCTTTTTGTCTAAAACAAAAACAAGGTCAATAAGGGGTGACTATAAACAACATGATATCAATAGATAAATATGTCAATGAAGCATCTTGATATCAATTGAAAATAAACAAAGATCAATAGATGTTATATGCTATATACATTCATGAAGAGGAAGACGCTAAGTTAGCTTCCCTACACATACGTATTACATGAAAGAGGGATGTTAAGCCCTAATTCACATAACACACACTATGTAATGAATAAGAGGAGATGTGAAGCTCCCCCTACACACGTGTACCACATAAAGAAGAGATGTTAAGCTCTTCAATACACAATACACTCAACATGAATCTATATGCATATAGTCAATACAAATCAAAACTTTTGTATTTTTCTTAAAAAAAAATTTTTAGATACCAATTTTAAGCAAAAACACATGAAACATCTTGATATCAATTGAAATAAATTTTGAATGTCTAAACAAAATTTTGATACCAATTGTAGATAATTTTCATATTAAACATATGATACCAATATGAAATTTTCAATCATAAAGTAAGGGAGTGGGTAACAAATACCAATTGAAGAATCACCAATTGAAAGACAAAATTAAATTTTCTCCCCCTTTATGAAATACCAACTAAAAAGATGCATGGGTTTGATACCAATTTAAAAGTAATCAATTGAAATAAAATTGAAGCACAAGCACTAGCATAAACAAGATTTTGTGAAAAATTTATATCTTAAGAACAAATAAAACAAGTATATGTATATGAAATAGAATGAGTACCAATCACCAATAGATGATACCAATTGAAAATATACATACACAATAAACATATGAGTATACACAAAGATCAAAATGATACCAATTGAAAGAGTTCAATGATACCAATTGACATAACAGTAAAAACATGATATAACTCATATAATCTAATCCACCCATCTCATGATCAAGTTTAAAATGATTTTCATAGTAAAGCATACTTGTGCATGATCTCCCATCCAACCTCCCATCGATGGTAGGGGTTTTCAATAATAGATTTGAAAATGTAGTTTTGTTTGAAAATCACTACCAAAATGAAGAATACGAACCAGTCAAAATGAAAAACTTGTTAACTAGTGCGAAATCCTTCAAGCAAGGAATAAACTAAAAATAATTTTCATAAAACATGAAATCCACATGATAATCAACACTCTAATTCAATTAGGCATAAATATGACTCATGAATACAAAACATGAGCAAGCAATAAATGTGAGTGTACAAATAAAGTGTGAATATCATAATCATGAAAATATTCAATTAAGCTCAATTATTCCTTAAACATTGAAAACACGAAAATCATCAAAACTTATTTGATCTTCATGGCATATGTATGTCAAGTACAAATTAAAATATACATACATATCCAAAACACAACGAGTCCACTATTTATATATGCATGAAGGCACGTGGCTCAAAAGGATAAACATGTATATCTAATAGTTTGGACAAGATAGACATATGAAGTTAAACAATTAAACACAAAATTAAGAAAAGCTAAATCTTCACCAAAACACATTTCATTTCAAGGTATATGTATGAATTGTCAAACATGAAGTATACATACATATCCCTAAACACAATTGAGTCCATATATAGATTTGCATGAAAGGCAAATGACTCAAGGGGTAAACATGTATATCTTAAAGTTTGGCAATACAAACATATACATGAAGTGAAAACTCATAAAACAAATCCAAAATGGGAATACAAGTTTAAAATGTATGAATCATCAAAACAAGACAATACTAGCACATCTAATGGGTTCAAATAAGCAATCAAGCTCAACTATATATAAATTATTTGTCGCCCATTCTATGAACAAGTATATAACTAGTCTTAATGAAAACTAACATCTAAACAAGTAATCTTAACATGAAGCATTAAAAACAAGATAAAAATCATCATGATAAAACTAAGACATGATTACTATGTAAATTCACATGCATTAGATTCATGATGTACATTATAGCTTAAACAAAAGTGAGAACACTAAGTATGGGTTCATGCAAGCATGTGTGTCTCAAATACTATACATGTATGTCAAGGATCTAATAAATATGATATTTACACACTAATCCATAGACAATGAAAACATGCTATAAAACATCAATATGAAAGCATGTAAATAATAATAAGGAGTTAAGAATTGTTACCAAAACCTAGAAGGCAACTCTCCTTGTCTCCAAAACATGGTGGTCATCTCCACCAAATCTTCCCTTGAAAGTGATGCATCCAATTGATTTCCTTTAAGTCTGGAACGCATTCACTCCAAGGTGTCATCACTCTCACGTCCTGTGAGAGCCCACACCTACATCAAAAATAATAGGAGGGGTGGTCTTTGGTACCCATATCTTATTGGGTCCATGGGAGTTAGTACCTTCCCTAACCCAAACAAATTTCTTTGCTAAATTTGAAACATTTAATCTATCATAACAAAATTTAGCAAGATGGCCTTTTCGGCCACAATGTGTACATGTGTACACATGAGCATACATGTGTTGATGGTGTCCGTGTGGAGCATGTGTATGCCGTGGAGGGTGTGCATGCATAAAAGATGGAACTTGTTTCTTTTGAACCAAGGTTTCCAAGCGTGTATGGTTCATGGCACATTGGCTCATAGTGGAGCCCAAACAATCTACTCTCTTCTTTAACATACAAATATTATCATTAATCTTAGAAGAAGAGGTACATGCATTAGGTAGACTAGATGAAGAAGCTACACTAGCATGGCAAACATGTGCATCAATTTTATTTTGCAAAACTTCATTTTTCTTTAAACACATTTCTAAATCTTTAGAAATTGAAGCAATCTTAATTTTCAAAGAATCATTTTCTTTTAAAGCAAAATCAACTTTTGAAGACAAATTTTCATTTTTCTTCAAAATAGCATGGCAATCATTTTTAGACTTCAAAAAGTTATTTTCTTTAAGTGCAAGATCAAGTTGAGATTTTAATGAATCCCTCTCATTAGCAATCTCCTCTTTCTCTTGCAAAACAACATCAAGTCTAGAATGTAAACTCTTATTTTCTTTTTCAATTTCTAGACTTTTCTTTTCAAAATCTTATACTTTTCTATTAATTTTTCACACACAATAGAAAGTTCTTCATTCAAAGCATGGGCATCAATATGATCATTTGAAGAACTAGTATCATCATCACTATCTAATGGAGTTTCCGAGTGTACCTCAAGGGAGTCATTCCCTTGGACCATCAAGCATTGTGAGTCTGATTCTCCACTAGATTCCTCTTCTTGGATTTGTACTTGAAGCTCGAAGGTGGTGGTTATTGTCAACAAATTCCACACTGCAAAGGCGGAATCAATGTTAGAAACACGTAAAAGATAATCTTTAGACAATATGCTTCTAATGGCCTCTAGGGCTTGTGCATTGGCCCCTATATGATTGCGATCTCCAAGATAGCATTTCTTGGTGGCCGCAAGAAAGACATGCAAACCTAGGGTCTTTAGGTACATAGACATCCTATACTTCCAAACATCAATGGTTGAAGGGTCAAAGCTAGGTGGAGTCATGAAGTCCATGGCAAACTATATGAGTGTGCAAACAAGCAAATGCAAACAATAGATTAGCAAGCAAATGGATCTCACTCCTAGGATGTTAAGCCTAATATCAGGAGTACTAGCTCTGATACCAATTGAAAGGAACACCTAGAGGGGGGTGAATAGGTGTTAGTGCTAATCTAAAACTAAATGCAAAACTAAGTGCGCTAAATGCGGAAGCTAATGCAAATTTTGCAAACACACTTAGTACAATCAACAAGTGTAGCCGAATTTCCCGTGAAGGGCTCTGAACTAACTCCTCTTGATTCCCCTTGAATGGGTTGAGGTGCTATGTGAAGCTCTTGTTGATTAGGTACAAGTGAGGCACACACAAGCAACCAGGCATATACAAGATAATATAGCAATATGAAATATGCAAGGCACAACACAAGCAAATAGATATGATATGAAAATATGAATTATGCTCAACACAAGCAAATATGATATGAATGAAGTATGATGCTTTGCAAAAATGTAAAGAGATAGAGTTTAGAGACAAGTGGATCAAACGCAAACACAATGATATGTTTCGAGGTTCGAGCACCCTTGCTCTACATCCCCGCCTACACCACCGTGTAGGATTTCCAATCCACTATACCGTCCACCGAGGACTCCCACCGAGGGAACCTTCACCGAGAAGGATTTTTACAACAATGGAGTACCTAACTCCTCTCTCAAACAAACACCTCCTC
This sequence comes from Agave tequilana, assembly GCA_038442645.1. Taxonomy (NCBI): domain Eukaryota; kingdom Viridiplantae; phylum Streptophyta; class Magnoliopsida; order Asparagales; family Asparagaceae; genus Agave; species Agave tequilana. The sequence goes on along the minus strand of JAVJIF010007771.1, from coordinate 213,417 downwards.
ACACAAGAGGGGTAGGCCCTTAGCCAAACAACCACAACAACCAACACCTCTACCGAAGAGGGTTTACAACTAAACTCCACCTCTCACTAGAGGGAGCAAACCAATCACCCGATCACCTCTACCTAAGAGGGATACAACAAGAATAAGGGTGTTTACAACAAGTGGATCCAAAAACCACAAACTCAATCTCTCTTTTCTTTTCTCTTTTCTTTTCCACAAAAACAAGATCCTAAATAGATTAGGATAGGTGATAGCTCAAGTGTGGAAACTAGGTGTTTTTGGAAACAAGCAACAAAGAAAAACTACTTGGGAAATCTCTTGTATATGATAGAAATTAAAGATCAAATCAATATCCCAAAACCCTAGTTTTCTTTGATTTTCCAAAAACCCAAAAAACAATAAAGATTGGAAGTTTAAAGCACAAAACTCTTTTTAAAACTCTTTTAAAACAATAGAGAAAGTCTGAAAATTTTGTCTCTAAAAACCTTGGCCAAAAACCCAAAGAGATGGGGTTTTTATAGGCCCATCAGAAAACTAGCCGTTAGAGCTGAGTTGGCAGCTCTGACAGGCAACGGTCGACCGGCCCGGTCGACCGCCAACGGTCAGAAATATGACCGTTGGGCAACTGCGGTCGACCGGCCCGGTCGACCGAAACAAACAGAGAGCACTGTAAGTGCCCCGGTCGACCCGAGCGGTCGACCGTCCCAGTGCCTCTAAACGTGCACAGATTTGTGCACGTCGGTCGACCGGCCCGTCGACCGACTTCACCCAAGTCGACTAGGTCAGGTTGACTAGTCGACTGATTGAAGCCTGGAACAGAAAAACTGGGTCAGAAAAACAGTGTAAAATATTTTTCTAAAAATCTTTTAACACTTCTAAAAATCACCAAAAATAGTTTTATCATTTTATATGGAAACACAAACTTGTGATAAAAATTTCAAGACATATATCAATCATATCAATTCATTTTTGAGTCTTGCAAATTTTATCAAAAACAAAACTTGTATTTTTATCAAACTTGATTTTTTAACACATGAATAGGGATATCAAAATAAGTTTGTCTAGCAAGTTAAACCATGTATGTATATCTAGAATACATCTAATATACATAGAAATAAAGTAAACTTGTTTTGATCTACTATTCATGAAAACCAAATCCAAAACATGAAAACGTGTGTGTTGTGCACTTGAGCATATCAACTATACTAAGCTTTACAAATTGGATCTAAACACACTAACTAAACTATGGATACCTAAGTCTTCTTGAAGATCTTCATCTTCAAGTAGACTTGCTCCAAAACTCCATCCATGGGCTAGGCAATGTGTGATCTTGACGCTTTGGCCCTGGAATCATCATGAAAAGCTTCTAAACACCTTGTTGAAGCTAATCACCAACTAATATCTTGGTTAAAGATCTGAAACTTAAATAACACAAGATTATTAGTAAACATAACTACATGAGTTAATCATCATCAAAACTAGGGTGGAAGGCCTTTGGGCCAACAAAAATAATGTCAACTCAAACACTAAAACAAAGATAAATAGCGTTAAATAAAATACTTGCAAGAAAGGAAATAAATCTCAGAAAAAATGTAAGCGCAAACACAAGAGATTTTATCCTGGTTCGCTCCTCTTGACCTACGTCCAGTCCTCAAGCAACCCGCTTGATTTCTTATCCTGATTTTGTATACCCAAAATTAACTCCTTGTTCACCACTTGACAAAAACAACCTTTACTAAATCCGTACAACTCTTCATTATACAAAGAAGACAACTTTGTTGTACAACTTCTCTTCTACACTAAGAAGATACTCTTGTACAACCATTCTCTTTGAATGATTACAAAATATTTTATAAACCTGGAAACTTGTATGTGATCGTGAACAAGGTTTCTTATAGGTGGACTCTCAGAATTCTTCACAACAGAATAGGAATTGTGTGAAGAAATGAAAGTGAAAACTAGTTTTTCGAAAAACTAAATTTTCAACGAAGTTTGGACAGAAAACTAATGATATTGAATTAGTGTGAACATCCTAGGACAATATCCCTATTTATAGGTGAAATCAATAGTCAGTTAGGGAAGTTATCAACTCAAATTTGAATATCAGAACGTTGAATAAACACCAGAATATCAATAACTGATTAAAAGACAGAAACTATCTATAGTCGACTAGGGTATGAGATTGGTCGACTAAGAGAACAAGTTTTACATGGGTTAGTCAACTAATCAAGGTACCAAGTCGACTACATCAAGACTGACACAGATGATAAGTTTCTGAAAACTATAATTAGTCGACCAGGAGAAAGGGTTAGTCGACTACAACTTGAATTAGTCGACTAGCAGTGTAGGTAAGTCGCCTAATACTGCTTACAGTAAAGAAACAAAAAGTTGATATATATCTGTGGAAAGACTTAGTCGACTATATAAAGGAGTAAGTCGACTAGAGGATATATTAGTCGACTAGACTTAGGTATAAGTAGACTATATGACTATATTGTGTGTGTAATTAAGGCTTTTAACAATCTATTAAAAAATACACAAAAATAGCCAATATCCTTGAGTAGTCTTGAGTACTTAGAACTCAGCATTAGCTTTTGAGATAGAGCTCCAATGCATCTGTATCACAAATGATATCATCAAAATCAAAGTTCTAACATTCTCCTCATTTTTGATGATGACAAGTTGTGTGCATGAAAACTCCTCCTATAGAGATAAACTCCTCCTGCAGAGAACAGGTTATAACAAATATAGAAAATAAGTGTTCTCCCCCTGCAAAAAATATATCATGACATATATATATATTGTTGGCCCAAGGTTACAATCAACCCATGTTTAGTGTATTTTGATGATTACAAAACATATTAGTTATGTGTACTAATATAAATTGTTGTTTAAGTGTGTTTCAGGTTTATATATTAAAGAGATGAATTCTTTCCTAAAGGAAGGTACATTGGACTCAAGACAAGTCAAATTGGGCTCAAAGTACAATATTGAAGATCAAGTGAAGATAGCCCATCTTGAAGTCTTGAAGACCTAGAAGTTTGTAAGTTTAGTTTGTTAAAGATTGAATATGTGAAATTTGGCTCTAGGATTTGCACACACATTTGTTTTGAATGTTTCTATGTTTTTGAAAATGTTTATTTCTAAGTTTATGCCTTGGTTTATACATACATGTACTCAAAGCTTTATATCTTCAAAAACATATTTAAAACATGTATATAAACAAAGTTCAGCATAACACTTAGTTCCAGAGTTTTTAAAGATTTTTTTACAAATTTTTCTAACTCAAAAATCTGCCCAGAAAAAGACTATTTCAGGCAGACCGGTCGACCGGCAGTCGACCGGCTGCTGTGTCCGGACATGCACAGGTTGTGCATGTCTGTCGGTCGACCGGACCAACAAACCGGTCGACCGAAAAGAGATGGTTGCTCTCTGTATCTTTTCGGTCGACTGGGTCGGTCGACCGATAGAAGGAAACTGTGTTTCCTTTGTTGGATCGGTCGACTGGCAGTCGACCGAAGTCGCAACGGCTCTTTTGCCAGCAGGGACCCGGTCGACCGGCAGTCGACCGGTAGGCCTGCAACAGGCCATAACGGCTCTTTTCTCTTTTAGAGTTTCTGAAAATCTGTTTTGGTTTTCTCTTTTACAGAGTTTTTAGGAGTTGTTGGGACTCTTTTTCTGATCAAATTAGCTGGAAAAATCAGAGTTTTTAACCTATTCTCTCCCTATAAATAGTGGGGAATAGGCCTTAGTTATTTACCAAGAAAAATACAAGTTTTCATTGTTTTCAAGTGAAAGAGAAAAATAGTTTAAAGCTTTCATTTCCATTCTTTCAAATTGGTTTTTCAGTTGTTGTTTGATCTCTAATATCACTCTACAACTGAAGCTTTTCTCACCACACTTCATAGAGCCAAAAAAATTTCATATTCTTTCTATAGGTGAAGTTGTAAAAGAGTGAGAGTGTTTGTAAAAGAGTGTTGTGGTCTAGTTAAAGATCACTATTTGTAATCCTTGTTCTTGTGGAGACAAGCTCCTCGGTGGAGTTTCTTTGTAAGGTGAAGCTACGGGCTTGAGGTCTTTGGAGGCCTAACTTGTACGGGATCCTAAGGGGATAGTGGAAACCCTTCACGGAGGTGAAGGCGGGGACTAGAGCAACGGGCTCGAACCTCGAAACAAATCATCCTTGTTTGCGATTGCCTTTGCGTTCTTCTTGCTTTCAATTTCTCTTGTTTTATATTGCCTTGAATTATTTGCTTGAGTAACTAACCCTCTACTTGTGGAATCTTGTGTTGCTATACTTGTTGTGTTACATTGTGAGCCTTTCATTTTCATCATCATACTTGGCATTGATCAATCACACCTCAATACAACACGGTTGCATTGCGCACCTCTAACCCATTTAAGGGGAATTGGGAGGAAGGAGTTCAGAACCTCGGAAGGGGTATTCGGCTCTTAGTCGTGTTTTTGAGAGATTGTTGCATCACTCATTTCATAAGTTTAAAAAGATCATTAGATTAGCAATTACACCTATTCACCCCCCCTCTAGGTGTATTTCAATTGGTATCAGAGCTTGGACTCTAGGATTTGGCTTAACAACCTTAGAGAGATCCTCATATTGCTAATCATTTCATTCATTTCCACATAGTAAACATGGCCGATGGTATTAAGACACCCCCTAAGTTTGATGGACTTAACTTTCCCATATGGAAGGTTAAGATGACCGTTTTCTTGCAATCTCTAGGTAGCCGAGTTGCAAAGGCCGTGACTAAACAATTTAGTACCCCCGATGGTGATGAATCTACTTGGTCCGAAATTGAGACCAAGGAGTTTGATGCCAATGCTAGGGCTCATTATGCACTCCTACAAGCCCTCAATGATGATGACATAGCTAGAGTCATCCATTGCAAATCCGCCTATGAGATTTGGACCCATTTGCTAGTAACACATGAGGGGACATCACAAGTGAAGAGGGCCAAGATAGACCTTCTTCGGTCCCAATATGAAAATTTTAGCATGCAAGAACATGAAACCATAGATGATATGGTTACTAAATTTACTAAGATTACTAATGGGCTTTCTTCTCTAGGTGAAGACATCAACAACGACCAAAGGGTGAGAAAGATCATCCGGGCTCTTCCACCATCATGGGAAGTGAAAGCTACAACATTGAAGGAACTCAATGATAAAGATGAGATTGAGCTCATCGGACTCATTGGGAATTTAAAAACCCATGAGATGGAGAGGAAGGCAAGGGAGGACATGGCACCCTCCAAGAAGAAGACTATTGCTTTCAAAAGTCATGCTACTTACTCCGACGAAGATGACGAAGAAGAAGATGACGAGGAGCTCTCACTTCTAGTCAAAAATGTCCGGAGGATGTACAACAAGGCAAAGTTCCAAGGACGGAGGAGATGGCAAGGAGGCAAAGAAGAGAGAAAGATCATATGCTTCAATTGCCAAAAGCCGGGACACATTGTAGCGGAGTGTCCGGACCAAGTGAAGCCATCTTCATCCAAGAAGCCATACAAGAAGAAGGCTATGAAAGCAACATGGGATGACGAAAGTGAATCCGAGGAGGAGATCGACACCGCCAATATGTGCTTCATGGCAAATGAGAGCACAAGCAAGGTAACCCCCTCAACTCCTTTTGATGAAGATTTATCCATGGATGAGTTAAGTGAAGCATTTATAGAACTTTCTCAAAATTATGACTTCATGAAGAAAAAGTACTTGAAAATGAAAAAGGATAATGAATCTTTGAGTATTCAAGTGTTAAATCTTTCTAAAGAAAATAATGACTTGCATTCTTCTTTAGTTTCCACTAAAAATGATTTTGAAAAATATAAGATTGCTTGTAAAGGAAAGACCCCATTTGTAGATTCTAATGAGATTGCCATGCTTAAGGAAAGATTAGACTCATTAGATGTTGTCTTGAAAAAGTGTAGTGAGTTTGATAAGAAGAAAATGGAGAATATGTTTCCTAAGAAACAAGCTCCTAAGAAAAATGTTCATCATGCTCATGCTCATGTACATGCTACACAACCTATGCATCATGGTAAACCCCCAAAGCATGCTCACACTTCACATACACACCATGCATTTATATATAGAAAAGTGTACACATGTTCACATTGTGGACGGAAAGGACACTTAGCTAATTTTTGCTATGATAGACTAAGTGCATCATCTCATAATGTTTGGGTTCGTAACACTAACTTTCAAGGACCCAAGAAAGTTTGGGTACCAAAGTCAACAATTGTTTTAAATGATATAGGTACTTTCCAAAGCCCAACGACGTAGAGGTTTGTGGTATCTTGATAGCGGTTGCTCAAGGCACATGACTTGGGACATCAACAACTTTGCAACCCTATCAAGATATCATGAAGGTGGCACCGTCACCTTCGGAGATGACGCCAAGGGTAAAATCATTGGTATTGGTAATGTAAAGCTTGGCACTTCTCCTTTAATTGAAAATGTAGTTTTAGTAGACGGGCTCAAGCATAATCTCTTGAGCATTAGTCAATTATGTGATAAAGGATTTAATGTTATTTTTGATGATATTGCTTGTAAAATAGTTGACAAAAATTCTAATGTTTGTGTATTTTCCGGTTTTCGTGAAAGTAATGTATATATGATAGATATGCTAAATATGTCTTGTAATATAACATGTTTAAAAGCCCTCGATGACGACTCTTGGTTATGGCATAGGAGATTAGGCCACGTTTCATTTGACCATATTTCTAGGCTTAACTCTAAGGAAATGGTGAAGGGTATTCCTTCATTGAACTTTGAAAAGGACCGAGTTTGTGACGCATGTCAATTTGGGAAACAAACTAAGTCCTCATTCAAATCAATTAAGGATATCATGTCATCACGTCCATTAGAGCTAATCCACATGGATTTATTTGGCCCTACACAAACCAAAAGTTTAAGTGGGAGTAGATTTGCTTATGTTTTAGTAGATGATTTTTCGCGTTTTACTTGGGTTTATTTTCTTGAACACAAAAGTCAAACCTTTTCACATTTTCAAGCCTTTAAGAAAAGAGTTGAAAAGGAAAATGACTCCTCAATAATTAAAATAAGAAGTGATAGAGGAGGTGAGTTCATTAACCTTCCCTTTACCACTTTTGTGAGGAACATGGAATAAAACATGAACTTTCTTGTCCTAGAACTCCACAACAAAATGGAGTAGTTGAGCGGAAAAATCGTACTTTACAAGAGATGGCTAGGACAATGTTAAATGAATATGGTCTACCACATTATTTGTGGGCCGAGGCCGTTCATACTTCATGTTACATTGCAAATCGTGTTTTCCTATGTAAAAATACTACTAAGACTTCTTATGAGATGTATTTTTCTAGAAAACCTAATGTTTCTTATTTCAAAGTGTTTGGTTGCAAATGTTTTGTTTTAAATACAAATATTAATTTGGGAAAATTTGATGCTAGATCATATGAGGCTAATTTTGTAGGTTACTCAAATACTAGTAAGGCTTATAGAGTCTTCAATAGGTCAACTTTGACTATTGAGGAATCTATTCATGTTAAATTTGAGGAATCTAACAAGTTTGTTAAGAATTGTGTAGAAATTGATGCTTTAGATGAAGGGTTGGAGAAAGTGACCTTGGAGGATGCTTCTACCATGGGAGACAAGCCAAAGGATGGTGATGGAAGTGAAGCCAAAGTGGAAGAGGCTCAAGGAAATGAACATCAAGCAAATGAAGAGGAGCCCTCTCAACCACTACCAAAGGATTGGAGATTCAATCCTCATCATCCCAAGGACCTCGTCATAGGTGAAGTATCAAAAGGGGTAACCACTCGCTCTAAGATTCAAGATTTTTGTGGTAATTTTGCTTTTATTTCACACATAGAACCTAAAAATGTCCTCGAGGCCGAGGCCGATTCATATTGGTTGCTTGCTATGCAAGAGGAGCTCAATCAATTTGAGCGCAACCAAGTATGGCATCTTGTTCCTAGGCCCCAAGATAGACCAACTATTGGTACTAAATGGATCTTTAAGAACAAGTTGGATGAATCGGGTAATGTAGTTAGAAATAAGGCTAGGTTAGTTGCCCAAGGTTACACTCAAATCGAGGGAATCGATTTTGAAGAAACCTTTGCACCCGTAGCACGGCTCGAAGCCATACGGATGACCTTAGCATATGCCTCATTTAAAGATTTTAAGTTATTTCAAATGGATGTAAAGAGTGCTTTTCTTAATGGTTATATTGATGAGGAGGTGTATGTTGAACAACCCCCGGGTTTGTTGATCCTACACACCCTAATTATGTTTATAAATTAGATAAAGCACTATATGGTTTGAAACAAGCCCCTAGGGCTTGGTATGAAAGATTGTCTTCATTTTTGCTTTCAAATGATTTTAAGAAAGGAAAAGTTGATAAAACATTATTTACCAAACATATAGATCAAGATATCCTCATAGTTCAAATTTATGTTGATGACATTATTTTGGATCTACTAATGTTTCACTTTGCAAGAATTTTAAGTCATGCATGAAAAAGGAATTCGAGATGTCTATGATGGGGGAGCTCAACTTCTTCCTTGGACTTCAAATCAAGCAACGTAGTGATGGGACATTCATCAACCAAGCCAAGTACACCAAAGAACTCATCAAGAGGTTCGGGCTTGACGGATCCAAAGTAGCAAAGACTCCCATGGCAACCACTACGAAACTTGACAAGGACGAACAAGGTAAGGAAGTAGACATCAAATTATTTCGTAGCATGATTGGTAGTTTACTCTATCTCACGGCTAGTAGGCCGGATATAATGTTTTCCGTATGTTTATGTGCACGTTTTCAATCATGTCCTAAGGAATCACACTTAATAGCGGTAAAACCATAATTAGGTATCTTAGGGGCACAATTGATTTAGGTTTGTGGTATCCGAAAACTAACCAATTTACCATGACTAGTTATTCGGATGCCGACTATGCCGGTTGTAGGGTAGATAGGAAGAGCACAAGTGGCACTTGCCAATTCTTGGGCAATTGTCTTGTGTCTTGGTCTTCCAAGAAGCAAAATAGTGTAGCCCTTTCAACCGCCGAGGCGGAGTATGTAGCAGCCGGAGCTTGTTGTGCACAAGTACTCTGGATGAAACATACTCTTCTCGATTTTGATTTACATTTTGATCATGTTAAGATTTATTGTGATAATACTAGTGCTATTCACATGACCAAAAATGCTAATCAACATAGTAAAACCAAACATATAGACATTAGATATCATTTTCTTAGAGATCACTTTGAAAAAGGTGACATTGATATCGATTTTGTTTCCACAGATTTTCAACTTGCAGATATTTTCACAAAACCTTTAGATTATGCAAGATTTTCATTTATTTGTGGTGAATTGAATGTATGTAAGATTGATACTTAAAATATCTTAGTTTGTTTTGTTTTGGTTTCTAATATGTTTGTTTTGTTTTGTCTTAAAAATTTTTTTTTTAAACCCTTTTTGATGTATGACAAAAAGGGGGAGAAAATATATGGAGAAAATATATGTTGTTTGTTTTAAATTTTGTTATTCCTTATGATAGTTTATTTTTGGTGATGATATTTTTCAATGCTTTATGTATGCTTACATAGTTGTTCATATTCATGTTAAATACATAGCATTGTTTAAGGGGGAGCTTTCCAAGCTCTTTCCTCTTTTATTTGTTTAATAACTCATATGTTTTGTCATCATCAAAAAGGGGGAGATTGTTGGCCCAAGGTTACAATCAACCCATGTTTAGTGTATTTTGATGATTACAAAACATATTAGTTATGTGTACTAATATAAATTGTTGTTTAAGTGTGTTTCAGGTTTATATATTAAAGAGATGAATTCTTCCCTAAAGGAAGGTACATTGGACTCAAGACAAGTCAAATTGGGCTCAAAGTACAATATTGAAGATCAAGTGAAGATAGCCCATCTTGAAGTCTTGAAGACCTAGAAGTTTGTAAGTTTAGTTTGTTAAAGATTGAATATGTGAAATTTGGCTCTAGGATTTGCACACACATTTGTTTTGAATGTTTCTATGTTTTTGAAAATGTTTATTTCTAAGTTTATGCCTTGGTTTATACATACATGTACTCAAAGCTTTATATCTTCAAAAACATATTTAAAACATGTATATAAACAAAGTTCAGCATAACACTTAGTTCCAGAGTTTTTAAAGATTTTTTTACAAATTTTTCTAACTCAAAAATCTGCCCAGAAAAAGACTATTTCAGGCAGACCGGTCGACCGGCAGTCGACCGGCTGCTGTGTCCGGACATGCACAGGTTGTGCATGTCTGTCGGTCGACCGGACCAACAAACCGGTCGACCGAAAAGAGATGGTTGCTCTCTGTATCTTTTCGGTCGACTGGGTCGGTCGACCGATAGAAGGAAACTGTGTTTCCTTTGTTGGATCGGTCGACTGGCAGTCGACCGAAGTCGCAACGGCTCTTTTGCCAGCAGGGACCCGGTCGACCGGCAGTCGACCGGTAGGCCTGCAACAGGCCATAACGGCTCTTTCCTCTTTTAGAGTTTCTGAAAATCTGTTTTTGGTTTTCTCTTTTACAGAGTTTTTAGGAGTTGTTGGGACTCTTTTTCTGATCAAATTAGCTGGAAAAATCAGAGTTTTTAACCTATTCTCTCCCTATAAATAGTGGGGAATAGGCCTTAGTTATTTACCAAGAAAAATACAAGTTTTCATTGTTTTCAAGTGAAAGAGAAAAATAGTTTAAAGCTTTCATTTCCATTCTTTCAAATTGGTTTTTCAGTTGTTGTTTGATCTCTAATATCACTCTACAACTGAAGCTTTTCTCACCACACTTCATAGAGCCAAAAAATTTCATATTCTTTCTATAGGTGAAGTTGTAAAAGAGTGAGAGTGTTTGTAAAAGAGTGTTGTGGTCTAGTTAAAGATCACTATTTGTAATCCTTGTTCTTGTGGAGACAAGCTCCTCGGTGGAGTTTCTTTGTAAGGTGAAGCTACGGGCTTGAGGTCTTTGGAGGCCTAACTTGTACGGGATCCTAAGGGGATAGTGGAAACCCTTCACGGAGGTGAAGGCGGGGACTAGAGCAACGGGCTCGAACCTCGAAACAAATCATCCTTGTTTGCGATTGCCTTTGCGTTCTTCTTGCTTTCAATTTCTCTTGTTTTATATTGCCTTGAATTATTTGCTTGAGTAACTAACCCTCTACTTGTGGAATCTTGTGTTGCTATACTTGTTGTGTTACATTGTGAGCCTTTCATTTTCATCATCATACTTGGCATTGATCAATCACACCTCAATACAACACGGTTGCATTGCGCACCTCTAACCCATTTAAGGGGATTGGGAGGAAGGAGTTCAGAACCTCGGAAGGGGTATTCGGCTCTTAGTCGTGTTTTTTTGAGAGATTGTTGCATCACTCATTTCATAAGTTTAAAAAGATCATTAGATTAGCAATTACACCTATTCACCCCCCCTCTAGGTGTATTTCATATATTGCATTATCAAGTGTTCGAAATAATTTTTTTAACAAAAATAACTTTTTCTTAATAAGGTACCTATAATATAAACATTTTGAATGATACCCATCATAACGTGATCAAAAACATTAACATTTTAGAATCCAAACCCAATTTGAATTTGGTTTCCATTTGTTATTATACACATAACCATAAGAATTACATACATGATATATATATGGTGCAATATAAGCATTTTTATCCATAATACTTAAATTTTAGGAATCCATATATATTTGTTCTTAATTCTTTTTGAAGTAATATCTGTATTTATTTTCACAAAAGAATTATATGGATTAAGATATTTTTCAACATGTGTAGATTTTTCAGACTTATCTTTTGAAAATCGAAGACCAAAATGATTATTTAAAATCTTTTGATAAGATAGTAAATCATTTAAATTTTCTTTTCCTTGATTAAATTTTGTCACATTTTTCAAAATTTATTCATACTTAATTTTGAAACTTGACATATCTTTATCTAAAATTGAAATTCTAAAATTTAAAGAAATAGTTTCTCTTTTAAGTAAAGCATTCTCTTTTAAGAAATTTTCATTATCCTTTTTCAATGATAATATAAATTTTTCAAAGCCATCTTTTGAGAATTACAGAAGAAATTTGAGAAACATAAAATGAATTTTCTTTGTTTAGTCTTTTATTTTTCTTTGTTAAAACTTTATTTTTAATCTTTTCATTCTTAATATCATCAAATAACTCATGAAAAGCATCTAATAATTCAGTATATTGTTGTACCTCATCTTCTTCTTGAGCCATAAAACAAACATTGGTAGTTTCAGTGGTTTCTTCTTCGTCTGAGGAAGAAGAATCACTATTCTCCCATGATGCTTGATAATCTTTCTTCTTTGTGTTGAACTTGTTGAACATGAATTTCCCTTTGTTTTTAACAATGGGCAATCCTTCTTTATATGACCTGATTTATTACAATTAAAACATATAGGATTAAACTTACCTTGCTTCAAGAACTTTTTGAATTTTCTTGAGAGCATTGCCATCTCCTCTTCATCATCATCTGAATTGTCCATATCTGAGAATGTATGGAAAGCAAGTACTTTCTTTTTTGATTAAGGTTGTTGTTCATCTTTCTTCCAATCTTCAAGTTGCACTTCATATGCCATTAAATTACCAATAAGATTTTCTAATGACATTATTGAGAGATCATTTGCTTCTTCTATTATAGTGGTTTTCTTCTCCCAATCTAACGATAGTGCACGAAAGATCTTTCTTACTTTTTCAACTTGAGTATATTCCTTTCCAAGGGCTACTGTAACGCCCCGATCCTGCAGGTATGGAGACGTTACTGTGACGTATATATACAGGTCAGAAATACCCTCACGTATATGAAAGTACACCTAGAGGGGGGTGAATAGGTGTAAGGCTAATCTAGTGACAAATGATGCAGACTTAAAAACTAAATGCAACACACTTAGTGTAACTAAAGAGTGTAGCCGAATTCCCGGTGAAGGGCTCTGCACTATCTCCTCTAAATTCCTCTAAATAAGAGTTGAGGTGCTATATGAAGCTCTCTTGGTTGAACACAAGTATGGGCACACACAATCAATACCAAGCATATAAATATGAATGAACAATATGAATCAATGCAAGACACAATATAAGAGAGAGAGAGAGTTAGAGAAAGTGGATCAAACGCAAACACGAAGATATGTTTCGAGGTTCGAGCACATAGCTCTACGTCCCCGCTTTCACACAGAAGGATTTCCACTAACTCGTCCACATAGGACTTCCCACACAGGGAACTTCCACTGAGGATTTTGGGCAAATACAATTTGGGAATACACAACTCCTCTCTCCAACAATACAACCTCTCACTAGAGGCAAGATACAACACAAATTACCTCTACACTTAGATGGATAGGCACTTAGCCAAACAATGATCAACCTCTCACAAGAGGGATAAGGCTCAAAGTCACAACTCAACAATCACCTCTACACTTAGAGGGATATCAAACACACAACCTCCACAATCACCTCTTACTAGAGGGATATCAACACAATCACCTCTCACTAGAGGGATGTCACAAAGTAAGGAGGGTTTAAAACTTGGTGGTATCAATAACCACAAACTAATTCTTTCTCACAAAAACAAGATCCTAATAGATATGATAGATAGATAACTTAAGTGTGAGAAATAAAAGTGTTTGGAAATGAAAACAACAAAGAAAAACACTTAAAAAATCACAAGATAGATTTTGAAATAAAGATCAAAAACCAATTCCCAAATACTCTTTTTTTTTGAATTTTCCAACATTTTAAAACAAATAAAAATTGATCTTTTAAACTCAAAAACTCTTTTGAAAACTTACTGTTAAACACTTATAAAGATGGAAATTTTTGCTCTTAAAATTCTTGTTTAAAACAGCCAAGGAATGGGGTATTTATAGCCTCAAATGAAATCTGCCTGTTGGCAGCAGGAAAGGGCAATTTTGCCCTCCCGGTCGACCGCCCGGTCGACCGGCCCAACTGTCATTTTTATGACCGTTGTGCTTTCGGTCGACTGGGACTGGATACAGAGAGTAGCAGCTCTCTGTCGGTCGACCGGGGCCATTTCCAGAGAGCTCTGCTCTCTGGACGGTCGACCGCCCGGTTGACCGGTCCACCAACCTTGGCTGTGTGCACGTCCTGTGCACGTCGGTCGACCGGACCGGTCAACCGACTTCTGCCTCGGTCGACCGGCAGACAGCGAAGTCAGACTATTATAGGATTAAAAACTCGGGTTTTTATCTTCAATTAAATCTATAAAATCACATAAATTTCACAAAAATTAGTTATTATTAGATCTTTGAAATACAAACATGTGTGACAAAAATTCAACACATATTATAAACAATTTGAATCATTTTTATGTTCTTGAAAATTTGCATTAAACCAAAAATCGTATTTTCCAAAACTTGAATTTTTTAAATGGAAATCCGATTTTTCCAAAATGCATGTAAATACAAAAACATGATATTTAAAAACCTTTTAAACATGTTGTATATGGATAGAATCTAATACACATGAAAGATATTATATCTATGTTTTTGACATGAAATCCAATATTGGTTAAACTGAAAACCAAAACCCAATAAACTTAAAACAAGTGTGTGTAATGTGAACTTGAGCATATCAACACTATCTAATCTTTACAATGATCTAAACAAAATCTTAAACTAAACAAACCGATGTCTTCTTGTAGAACTCCGTCTCCAAGTCGACTCGATCTAAACATGGTCCACCGAGCTTGACTCCAAACGAGTGGTAGATGTGAACTTGACGCTCGAGCTCTTGAATCATGTGAAAGCTCCAAAATACCTTTGTTGAAGTGAATCACCTACTAATATCTTGATCAAATATCTGAAACTAAATTTCACAAGATTATTAGTAAACTATAACTACATGAGTTAATCATCATCAAAACTAGAGTGAAGGGCCTCTGGGCCAACAATCTTCCCCTTTTTGATGATGACAAAACTCATAGAGTTATATATGCATGGATTAAAGTTAAGCATTATAGAAGCTCCCCCTTAACTCATGCATACCAATATACAGTAAAGATATGTAATAAATGCTCAATATAAATATGCAT
Organism: Agave tequilana; assembly: GCA_038442645.1. Taxonomy (NCBI): domain Eukaryota; kingdom Viridiplantae; phylum Streptophyta; class Magnoliopsida; order Asparagales; family Asparagaceae; genus Agave; species Agave tequilana. The sequence continues at coordinate 198,312 of JAVJIF010007771.1, read as the reverse complement.
AAACATGATATTTGATATCAACAAAATAAACATGCTCTTGATACCAATTTTAAAATAAAAATGTTCTTAAAAAAAATGTTGCTCTTGATACCAACAAAAGCTCTTGATACCAACAAAAGATGCTCTTGATACCAATGAAAAAGATAATAAATTTAAACAAACATGCATATAAGCAAACATGCATTAAACAAACATGCATATATCAAACTCCAAAATATCTCTCCCCTTTTTTGTCAATTCATCAAGAAAGGAGTACAAACAATAAAGGGAATAAATAATAAAGGTATATATGCTATATACATTCATGAAGAGGAGAGACGTGAAGTTAACTCCCCCTGCATACACGCATTTATGTGAAAAGAGATGACTAAACCCTAACCACATAAAGCATAACATGCAATGTATAAAAGGAAATGTGAAGCTCCTACTACACACGTGTAAGACATAAAGAAGAGCGGTCACACTCCTCAATATGAGATACACTCGACATGAATATATATATATAGAGAAGATGTTAAGCTTCCCTTACATATAAGCAATACAAATCAAAACATTATGATACCAATTGAAAAATATATCAATTTAGTATGAAGGTATACATCGAAACATCATGATACCAATTTATGATACCAATTGAAAATAAACAAAATATTTTGAAGATACCAACAAAAATTTTGATACCAATTGAAATATATAAATATATAGAAAGTCTTGATACCAATTGTAAAAAAAATTAGTACCAATTGAAAATATTTTACACTTTTGATACCAATTGAAAAACATAAACCAATCTTTTTGGTTAAACACTAAAATTATTTTGCAATAAAGATGCCAAATAGAGAATAATATCAATTTAAGATTCTTAATATCAATATTGAAAATGAAACATATACCAATTGAAAATAATTTTCATTAGGAGCGTAGGAAACCAAATGAAAACTAAGATATCAATTTTTCAACATAAAGAGTGGGAGTAAGATACCAATGGTAAACAAAACCGATTGAAAGGTAAAACATGAATTTTCTCCCCCTTTATGAAATACCAATGAAAATGATGCATAAGCAGCGTATAAGATACCAATTGAAAAATAATTATCATTAAGGACTAAATCAAGTTTAGCATAACAAAATTTGTGCTCAAAGATATAAAGATATAGTAAGCACAATTAAAACACATATATATGTATGAAAATGTAAATACCAATCTAAATTGATATTGTTTGAAGTTGAAGCATACATATATAAAAATAAATATGAGTATACAAAATAAATATCAATTGTGATACAATTGAAACACAATGAGAATCAATTGTAATACTCATAAATACCTCCCTTTCATGCACAAGTTTTAAAAAAAATTTCAATTAGACTCATAAGGCATGGTCGCCCATCCAACCGCCCATTGATGGGTAGGGATTTTCAAAATTAAATTTGAAAATAAGTTTAGCATATTTGAAAATTCTACCAAAATGAAGAATACGAACTAGTTATATGATAAAATTGTAAACTAGTACGAAATCCTTCAAGTAAGGAATAAAACAATAACATATCCATGAAAACATGAAAATCACTCAAACAGTGACACTTAAAGTCTATATAGCACATATAATACTCATGAAAACAAAATCATGAGAAAACATCAAGTAATGTGAGTGTACAAGTTTTGTGTGAAAGACATAGTCATGGAAATAGGCAATTAAGCTCAAATATGAAATTCCCAAAAAAAAGTTAATTTTCATCAAAATAATACTAACTCCAAGGCATATGTATGTTTTATCAAAATTAAAGGTATACATACATATCCAAACACTATTTGAGTCTATAAAGAGATTTTGCATGAAAGGCAATTGACTCACGGTTATACATGTATATGCAATAGTTTTCTCAAAATTAACATATACATGAAGTTAAACACATATTAATGAAAACATGTACAAAATAGGGAATACAAGTCAAAATGTATGAATCATCAAAACTAGGCTATACTAATACATCGAATGGGTACAAATGAGCATTTTAGCACAAACATATAATAATCTATTGTGGCTTATTAGTTGTACAAACATATACACAAGTTTTAATGAAAGCTACACTAAACATGTGATCAAAACATGAAGTGCGAAAAATCATAAACAAAAAACCAATATGATCATTATATGAATGCACATGTTTAGAGTTAAAATATACACGATAGCTAAACTAAAGTGAGAACACAAAATATGAATCCATGTGAACATGGGTGTATCTCAGATACTATACATGTATGTCACAAATCTAACTATCATGACATTTAACATAATAATCATAAAAACATGACATGCTAAAAATTAATCATATGAAAGCATGTAAACTAAATGAGAGTTTAGAGATTGTTATCAAAACCATGAGGGCAAATCTCTAGGCTCCAACCAAGGTGGTTCTCTCACCAAACTTCCCTTGAAAGTGATGCATCCAAAATAGTCACTGTTTAGCTCGGAACGCATCCACCTCAAGGCACCAATACTCTCACGTCGAGTGAGAGCCCACACCTACATCAAATAAAATAGGGGTGGTCTTGGTACCCATACTCTTTTGGGTCTATGGGGGTTATCTCCTTTCCTAAATCAAACAAATCTGTTTGCTAAATTTACATTTTGTACTCTATCATAACAAAACTTAGCAAGGTAGCCCTTACGTCCACAATGTGTACAAGTGTACACATGAGCATACATTGTGTTATGTGTATGAACGTGAGAAGTATGTGCATGTCGTGGTTTGTGTGCATGCATAGGTGGAATTTGTTTCTTGCGAACATGGATTCCAAACTTGTGCGGTTCATGGCACATTGGCTCAAAGTGGAGCCCAAACAATCAACACCTTTCTTCAAAACACAAATATCATTTTTAATACTTGAAGATAAAGTGGAGCATGCAATAGGTAAGCTAGATGATGAAGCTACACTAGCATGGCAAATATGTGAATCTAAATCATTTTTCAAAGATTTATTTTCATTAGAAATCAAATCCAATTCATTTGAAATAAAAATAATTTTATTTTTCAAAGATTCATTTTCTTTTATAATAAAAACAAGTTTTGAAGATAAAGCCTCATTTTTCTTCAAAACATCATTACAATCATTTTTACTTTTAAGATCTTGTTTTTATTTAGAGCAAGTTCAAGTTGGGATTTCAAGGAGTGACATTCATTTGAAATCTCAACCTTCTCTTGCAAAGCCAAATCAAGTTTTGAAACCAAATCCTTATTTTCTTTGTTAAGTCCAAAACTTTTCTTTTTCAAAACTTTATATTTTTCAAGCAATTTTTCACATACAATAGAACGTTCTTCATTTAATGCATCGGCATCAATAATATCATTGCCAGCAGAACTAGCACAATCATCTAGTTGAGTTTCTGAATGTACCTCAAGGGAGTCGTTCTCTTGGACCATGTAGCATTGTTGTTCAGATCCATCCTTACTAGATTCCTTCTCCACAATGTTTGGTGTTTGAAGCTTTGGAGGGGTCAACGTGTTTCACACTGCAAAGGCGGAATCACAATGAGAAACTAAACACAAATATTCTTTACTTAATGTGCTTCTAAGTGCTGTTAGGGCTTATGCATTGGCCTCTATATGCTTGCTATTACCAAGATAGGATTTCTTGGTAGCGACAAGTAAAACATGCAAACCTAAGATTTTTAACTACATGAAAATCCTAGCCTTCCAAATAACAATGTTGGAAGTATCAAATATGGGAGGAGTCATATAGTCCATGAGTGTGTGTAAACAAATATGTGTGCAAATGTAAGTGATAGATTAGCTAACCAAGATCTCACTCCTAGGTGGTTAAACCTAATATCAGGAGCGTAAGCTCTGATAGCTATTGAAAGTACACCTAGAGGGGGGTGAATAGGTGTAAGACTAATCTAATGATAAATGATGTGGGATTAAAAACTAAACGCAACACACTTAGTGTAACCAAAGAGTGTAACCGAATTCCCGGTGAAGGGCTCTGAACTATCTCCTCTAAATTCCTCTAAATAAGAGTTGAGGTGCTATATGAAGCTCTCTTGGTTGAACACAAGTATGGGCACACACAATCAATACCAAGCATATAAATATGAATGAACAATATGAATTAATGTAAGGCACAATATAAGAGAGAGTTAGAGAAAGTGGATCAAACGCAAATACGAAGATATGTTTCGAGGTTCGAGCACACAGCTCTACGTCCCCGCCTTCACACAGAAGGATTTCCACTAACTCGTTCACATAGGACTTCCCACACAGGGAACCTCCACTGAGGATTTTGGGCAAATACAATTTGGGAGTACACAACTCCTAAACAATACAACCTCTCACTAGAGGCAAGGCACAACACAAATCACCTCTATACTTAGAGGGATAGACACTTAGCCAAACAATGATCAACCTCTCACAAGAGAGATAAGGCTCAAAGCCACAACTTAACAATCACCTCTACACTTAGAGGGATATCAAACACAACCTCCACAATCACCTCTCACTAGAGGGATGTCACAAAGTAAGGAGGGTTAAAAACTTGGTGTATCAACAACCACAAACCGATTCTTTCTCATAAAAATAAGATCCTAATAGTTAGAATAGATAGATAGCTCAAGTGTGAGAAATAAAAGTGTTTGGAAATAAAAATAACAAAGAAAAACACTTGAGAAAATCACAAAATAGATGTTGAAATAAAGACCAAAAACCAATTCCCAAATACTCTCTTTTTCTTTAAATTTTTAAACAAAACAAATAAAGATTGACCTTTTAAACTCAAAAACTCTTTTGAAAACTTGCTGTTAAACACTTGTAAAGATGAAAATTTTTGCTCTTAAAATTCTTGTTTAAAACAGCCAAGGAATGGGGTATTTATAGCCTCAAATGAAATCTGCCCGTTGGCAACAGGAAAGGGCAATTTTGCCCTTCCGGTCGACCCGCCCAACGATCATTTTTATGACCATTATGCCTCCGGTCGACCGCACGGTCAACCGGGACTGGATACAGAGAGCAGCAGCTCTTTGCTGGTCGACCGGCCGGTCGACCGGGGCCATTTCCAGAGAGTAGAGCTCTCTGGACGGTCGACCGCCCATTCGACCGGCCCACCAGCCTTGGCTGTGTGCACGTCCTGTGCACGTCGATCGACCAGCAGACAGCCAGCTCAGACTATTATGGGGATTAAAAAATCGGGTTTTTTTCTTCAATTAAATCTCATAAAATCACATAAATTCCACAAAAATCAGTTCTTATTAGATCTTTGAAATACAAACATGTGTGATAAAAATTCAACACATATTACAAACAATTTGAACCATTTTTGTGTTCTTGAAAATTTGCTTTAAACCAAAAACCGTATTTTCCAAAACTTAGATTTTGAAATGGAAATTCGATTTTTCCAAGACACATGTAAATACAAAAACATGATATTTAAACAACTTTTAAGCATGTTGTATATGGATAGAATCCAATATACATGAAAGATATTATATCTATGTTTTTAACATGAAATCCAATATTGCTTAAATCGAAAACCAAAAAACCAATAAACTTAAAGCAAGTGTGTGTAATGTGAACTTGAGCATGTCAATACTATCTAATCTTTACAATGATCTAAATAAAATCTTAAACTAAACAAACCGATGTCTTCTTGTAGAACTCCGTCTCCAAGTCGACTCGATTCAAACATGATCCACCGAGCTTGACTCCAAACGAGTGCTAGATGTGAACTTGACACTCGAGCTCTTAAATCATCATGTGAAAGCTCCAAAATACCTTTGTTGAAGCTAATCACCTACTAATATCTTGATCAAATATCTGAAACTAAATTTCACAAGATTATTAGTAAACTATAACTACATGAGTTAATCATCATCAAAACTAGAGTGAAGGGCCTCTGGGCCAATAGTATATATGCTAAGCATCAGTACAGATAAAAATCAGAGTACGAAAGCACGTGGTACATTATACATTCCAACATATAAGTACAATTATAAAATTATCACCAGATGTGACAAATATTACAAGAATATTACATCAACGATAGGCGCAAATGCGAGAATACTAAGGGGTATACAAGTATGAATAGTACAAAAGGAGACTCAAAGTTATAACAAGAAAACTCTAGAGCCGAGCAGGGGGGCCTGGAAGGATAAGGCTCTGGGCGGTCTTCTAAGGATCCACGCTTCAGCTGCGCTACTCTGATCAGCAACTGGAAAAATTCACACGCTCCAAGCTCCATGACCTGGACATAAGGATCCAGGAGAGTCAAATAGAACTCCCCGACGAGTGGTGATGCGAATGCCAAGTGGGGAGCATAGATAAGCACACGTTTATCGATAAATTCGAATCATAAACATGCATCAAAAATTGTGACATGAGCATAAGCATGCAGGAGCACGTAGAGTGACAATACTCGATATCAAGCCGGGAACATACACGATATAAAATGATAAGAGCAGGCAACGAGGCGATGAATAAAGTAGACAAGGCAACACCAGATATCTCCTAAACTAACATAAAATCAATAAAACCGAATAAAATCGATTACGAGCAAAATCAATCACAGAAGCTTAGGTCACGAATCTATGAGACTAGTTGATCGAAGGAATAGCCAAAACAAGGAAACCCTCATCTATATACCTTTATCCCATGTCACCCTTATCCAAACGCATACAACCCGAGTTACAAAACAACATAACAAATTGTATACTAGCATCTTATTATAAATGGGGTTGTCTAAGTTGTAGGCTTCAGTATGCGTCCCATTTCACACACTTTCACTTACAACTTATAGAGAAAGTTATTTGGAAACTGATGAAGTTCGGTGAACCATGTTTAGGATGGGCCCCATATATGTTCGAGACAACGGTCCAGGTGTATCCGGTGCTGAGCCAGAACGTACCGCTAGGTACCGAGACTTATTTACTCCCAAACAGGAATAGAGTATCGCAGATCCCATAGAAATAGGCCTAGGGCGTGTGCATACCCGGTAGGAATAAATAGCAGTAGGGGTGCTAGCACACCCCACGGAATCCCTGGTGGCCGCCAGTGTTGGAACCTGACATGTTCAAGATGTTGAAGCTTCTCCAATTACAAGATTTTGATGATTGACGAACACGACTACTACATGATGATTGCTCTACCTCAGATGGAGTTTACTGAAGCTTATGGGTGTTTGTGGAAGTTGGTGTGTAACTTAGAAATTTTTGTAATAGCCTTGATAACTTACACACAAACTTAACCTTTCCAAGTCGACTTATCCCATTAACCTAGTCGACTACCCCAATGTAGTCGACTTGCCATATAGTCCTAGTCGACTAGTCCACTTAGAACAAAAACCCCTAACTCTCTGTTTGGACTCTGTAAGTCAATTAGTCGACTTATCATTCCTATATAGTCGACTAACAGATACTCTAGTCGACTAACCCTATTTTCAAGTCGACTAATCCTTGACACAAAATTTATCCAACTCTCTGTTTCTTTTCTGAAACAAAGTTAGTCGACTACCATTTTTATCCAGTCGACTAATACAAGTTTCAAGTCGACTACAAGTTAGTTATAGTCGACTAATTTCAGTTATCCAGAAACTTTTGTTTCCAACAGACACTTCCCTAGTCGACTTACATTCAAACCTAGTCGACTAATAAGTGAACTTTTGCCTAGCCTAGTCGACTAATCCAGTTTCCTAGTCGACTATAGGTAGTTTCTGACTGTTGGACAGTTATTCTTATCTGATCCAATTGGCAACGTTATACAACGTTTAAATCCTCTGAAATGGTGCCATAACTTCCCCAACTGACCCTAGTCTACATCTATAAATAGGGAAGTTATTCCTAAGGCTTTTTACTAACTTTTTCAATCAGATTTCCAAAGCCAAAAATTCCAGAATCCTGAAAACTGAAATTTGCAACTTCTTTCTTCACCAAAAGCCATCTCCTCTTGTGAAGAATTCTGAAGTTAAACCTTCCTATACAGAACCTTGTCCACTACAGATCCTTATCAAGGCTATAGGAAGATACTGTATTCATTTCAAAGAAAGTTGTACAAGAAGTCTTCTTGGGTGTAGAAGATTGTACAAGGTGTGTTCTCTTGGCGGAAGAGAAGTTGTGTGCACGTTGGCAAAGGGTGTTTGCCAAGTGGTGCACAAGGTACTTGTTGTAGGGTGTACACAAGGAAAGTAAGGGAAAATCTCAAGCGTTTGCTTGGGGACTGGATGTAGGTCACAAGGACCGAACCAGGATAACTCTCCGTTGTTTGCGTTTGTTTTTCTGTGCTTAATATCTTGTGATTATTTAATTTCTGCAAGTAATTTGTTTAAAGTTTAATTAACACTATTCACCCCCCTCTAGTGTTGTTTTGCTTGTTATATAGATCCTACATTTGGTATCAGAGCAGGTTTCAAAGCAAACAACCATACAAGGATGGCAACGGAGTTCCCATCATCCCAATACAAAGAAGGGCATTCTACACAACGTCCACCGCTCTTTGACGGAACCAACTATAATTACTGGAAGTGTAGAATGAAGATCTACTTGCAGTCACTTGATTACGATCTTTGGAACATCGTAGAAGCAGCGTACACAAAGCCTACAACCAACTACAGCGCTTGGAGTGAAGAACAAAAGAAGAGTGCAAATTTGGATGCCAAGGCGATGAACGCTCTCTTTTGTGCCTTAACCAAAGAAGAGTTCAACCGTGTGTCTACATCAACCTCTGCACATCAAATATGGCATACACTCGAGGTAACACACGAAGGTACGAACAAGGTTAAAGAATCTAAAATTTCAGTTCTTGTACACAGGTTTGAATTGTTCAAGATGAAGGAGAACGAAACCATATCCGAAATGGTTACAAGGTTCACCGACATCACCAACACTCTTGCATCTCTTGGAAAGGACTACACTCAAGTTGAACGAGTCCGTAAGATCCTTCGAGCACTCACACTGGAATGGGAGAAGAAGACAACCGCCATTGAAGAGGAGAACGATCTCTCCACTATGACATTAGAAAACCTAATCGGTAATCTAATGGCATATGAAGTGCAAATAGAAGAAAGAAAGAAGGACGAACAACAACATCAATCCAAGAAGAAAGTTCTTGCCTTCCATGCAACTTCAGATACGGACAACTCGGATGAAGATGAAGAAGAAATGGCCATGATTTCAAGAAAGTTCAAAAGGTTCTTAAAACAAAGTAAGTATAATAAGAATAAAGATACTAACGATATTCCTACTTGTTTTAAGTGTAACAAACCAGGCCACATGAAGAAGGATTGTCCATTGATGAAATCAAAGGAACCCTTCAAGACTTTCAACAAGTTCAACAAGTCCAACAAATTCAACAAGTTCAACAAGAAGAAGAAAGCATTTCAAGCAACATGGGATGATAGCGACTCATCTTCCTCGGACGAAGAAGAAGCAACGGAAACCGCCAATATTTGCTTCATGGCCCAAGAAGATGAGGTACCGAACAAAGAAAAATGGATACTTGATAGCGGGTGTTCCAAACACATGACCGGACATATGCAACTATTGTCCTCCGTTCAAATGAAAAAGGGAGGTACAGTGATCTTTGGCGACAATAACAAAGGAAAAGTTATTGGAACCGGCATTGTTGGTAATTCTTCAAAACCTCTTATTGAAAATGTTCTTTTGGTAAGTGGTTTAAAACACAATCTATTAAGTATTAGTCAATTATGTGATAAGGGTTATAAAATTGTGTTTGAAAAAGATGTTTGTCTTATTTATGATGCTAATATGAAAGATATATTATTTAAAGGTTTTCGAAACAATAACATATATGAATTGTCAATAACATGCATGTCTTCAAATGAAAATTTATGTCTAATTGCTTCAAATAATGATTATTTTTTATGGCATAAAAGATTTGGTCATTTGAATATGAAAACTATTTCTAAGATTTCAAAATTTGACTTAGTAAAGGTCTTCCAAAAATTGCTTTCAAAAGGATTATTTTTGTGATTCTTGTCAATTAGGAAAACAAGTTAAATCTTCTTTTAAATCAAAAGATTTGGTTTCTACAAAAAGACCTTTAGAATTATTGCATTTGGATTTATTTGGTCCTACTCGTGTTTCTTCATTAAACAAGAGTAGATATGTTTTTGTCATTGTAGATGATTACTCACGTTTTACATGGGTGATTTTTCTGAAAAATAAAAATGACACTTTTGATGAATTTGTAAGTTTTTGTAAAAGAATTCAAAATCAAAAGTCTCTAAACATAGTCACTATTCGAAGTGATCATGGAGGAGAATTTGAAAATGAATCTTTTTCAAATTTCTGTAATAAGTATGGTATTACACATAATTTTGCATTTCCTAGAGCATCTCCTCAAAATGGTGTTGTAGAGAGAAAGAATAGGACTTTGCAAGAATGTGCTAGAACTATGCTTATGGATAGTAACTTACCAAAATACTTTTGGGCTGAAGCCACTGCTACTGCTTGTTATGTTTTAAATCGAGTACTTATTCGACCATTTTTAAACAAAACTTCTTATGAATTGTTTCATGATCGAATTCCAAAAGTTTCATATTTTAAGATTTTTGGTTGTAAATGCTTTATTTTAAATACAAAAGATGCTTTAGATAAATTTGATGCTAGATCCAATGAAGGTATTTTTGTTGGCTATTCTACTCATAGTAAAGCATATAGAATTTTTAATAAAAAATCTTTTACAATTGAAGAATCTTTACATGTTAAATTTGATGAATCCTTGACTAAACTTGTTTCTAATGATTCTCCACATGATGATGATCATATTATAGATTCTCCTAAAGATAATATTGTTATATCTTCTGTTGATACTAACGTGTCTAAGGATGAAGAGATTCCTACCGAGTTACCGAAAGCCTATGTTGAAGTAAGGAATCATCCACAAGATTTGGTAATTGGAGATATCAATCAAGGAGTTCAAACGAGATCCAAGTTGAACTACATGACACAAATTGCCTTCATTTCAATCATTGAACCGAAGAATATCAACGAAGCATGTGAGGACGATTTTTGGATAATCGCCATGCAAGAAGAGTTGAACCAATTTGTAAGAAATGATGTGTGGGATCTTGTGCAACGTCCTACTGATCATCCCGTCATCGGTACAAGATGGGTCTTCAAGAACAAACTCAATGAAGCCGGTGAAGTCATTAAGAACAAGGCAAGGTTAGTAGCACAAGGATACAATCAAGAAGAAGGTATTGATTTCGATGAAACTTATGCTCCTGTTGCAAGACTTGAATCAATTCGTATATTACTTGCTTTTTCTTGTTTCATGAATTTCAAATTATATCAAATGGATGTAAAAAGTGCCTTTTTAAATGGAATAATTAAAGAAACTGTTTATGTTGAACAACCACCAGGCTTTGAACATGAAAAATTTCCTAACCATGTTTTCAAACTTAAAAAAGCTTTATATGGTTTAAAACAAGCACCTCGTGCTTGGTATGATAGATTAAAGAGTTTTCTTTTAAATTCTGATTTCAAAATGGGAAGTGCAGATACAACTCTTTTTATCAAACATGTTAATAAAGATATCTTAATCATTCAGATTTATGTTGATGATATATTATTTGGTTCTACTAATGATGATCTTTGTCAAGAATTTTCTAAGACTATGCAGAATGAATTTGAGATGAGTCACATGGGCGAACTCACTTACTTCCTCGGTCTTCAAATCAAACAAATGAAGGATGGAATCTTCATCTCGCAATGCAAATACGCTAAGGAACTCCTAAAGCGATTTGGCATGGAAAATTCTGGTCACAAGAATACTCCCATGAGTACAACTACCTTTTTGGACAAAGATGAAAGTGGTAAGAATGTCGATCAAAAACTCTATAGAGGTATGATTGGTTCTCTACTTTACATTACTTCTAGTAGACCTGATATAATGTTTAGTGTATGTTTATGTGCTAGATATCAGTCAAATCCTAAGGAATCACATATTAAAGCCGTGAAAAGGATCTTTAGATATTTAAATAACACAGTCAACTACGGTTTATTTTATCCAAAGTCATGCACATTTGATTTATTATCTTATAGTGATGCTGATTTTGCTGGTTGTAAATCTGACCGGAAGAGTACTAGTGGTACTTGTCACTTTTTGGGACATTCACTAGTATCTTGGTTCAGTAAAAAGCAAAATTCCGTGTCCTTATCAACAACTGAGGCAGAATATATTGCTGCTAGTGTTGCATGTGCACAAATAATATGGATGAAACAAACCTTACTTGATTATGGCATGACTATCACAAACTCACCTATTATGTGTGATAATACAAGTGCTATTAATCTATCTAAAAATCCAGTTCACCATTCACGTACCAAACATATTGATATTAGACATCATTTTTTACGTGATCATGCTTTAAAAGGTGACATTTCTTTAAATTTCATTTCAACTGATAATCAAGTTGCTGATATCTTAACTAAACCACTAAAAGAAGATACTTTTATTAAGTTTAGAAGAGATCTTGGTATTTGTAATTTTTCAGATTTTTAAACAATTTTTAGAATTTTTCAAAGTCTGTATTTTTGTGCAAGTTAGTCGACTTACATCTATTATTAGTCGACTTATAAAAGTCTTAGTCGACTTATAAAATTTCCTAGTCGACTCCTGTGAGAAACAGAAACTTATTAGTCGACTATAGAAAATTACCAGTCGACTAGACCTATGATTAGTCGACTAGTCTTGTCCTGTAAGTCGACTAATACTGTGAAATTTTCTGTGTTCTGTTTTCGGATTCCTGTTTCAAACCCGACCCAATAACTTAAGTTAAGGATCCGATATCAATTCTTTTTAATCCTATCCATTGATTTCTATTTAGATTTAATCTTAACCTTTCATTCCTTTCTATTACTCACCCAAACCCTAGAAAATCCCTCATTTCCTTCCTCAGTCGAGTCTCTCAGTCGACCAAGGCGAAAACTAGGGCACCCGAAGTTTTGTGGCTTTTCCAGCGAATTCCTTCCACAATTCCTCCTCAGTTCTTCAATTCAGGGTATAATCGTTTCAATTTCAGTTCATTACATCCATATCTATTGTCTATTTGTTTCAATTTCAGTTTTCAACATGTCTCGTTCCAAGAAAACCAAGTTTACCCCAGGTTCTTCCTCTTCAACTGTTGATTTTAGGTCATTTCTGAGAAACCCTGTCCTAGAAAAAGATTATCTTCGTTTATCTCAGTTAGATATCATACCCGGAAGATTTATCAATTATGATGATTTTTATGATTATGATATCATGTCCTATCTTCAAACTTGTGGACTATATAACATGTTCTCTTCAGAAGTTAAGGATGAATATTATCCTTTTCTCATTTATCTATTCTACACACATTTAAATTATGAAGATAATGAGAATGCAACCTATCTTGAAACCTTTGTTAAGGGTGTCAATATTAAGCTTTCTATCAAGCAAATTGGTCGTATCTTGTCTATTCCCTATTCTGGCCTAACTCTTGATGAGATTGTCATGGATGATGAGGATATCTTAAATCAGATTTTTCTACCTGGTCAACATCTACCAATGACCAACAACAAGCTTAGACCTATTCCCCGTCTAATTGGTAGAATTCTATCTTATAACATCTGTCCTAAGACTGGTAGTTATAACTACTTTTCCAGGGAATTATCGTCGTGTGTCTATGCTATCATGGCTGGACATGACGTTAATTGGGCAAAAATCATATTTGACACCATGGTCAAATTTCATTCCTCCTTCTTACCATTTGGCGCCTTTCTAACTCCAATTTTTCGGAAGTACAATATTGATCTTGCTTCTGAAAATACTGTTGTCAAGATTTTCGAACTCTTTGATCGTGCTGCCATAAATAGGATGAAATTACCTGATTTTCCTTCTGACGAACCACAACAACCACCTTCAAATCCACCAAGTCCTCCACATGGTCCATCTACATCTTCACAACCCGATCCTCCTCCAACTCAACCAAATCCATATGCCGATGCTTTCTATAATTCCATGTCCGCCCAGATAGCATCCATTCAATCTTCTCAACAAGATTTGTTGAATTCTCACTCTCGCATTCTTGAGAATCAGTCTATGATGATGGATAGGCTGCAATCCATTGAGTCTACTCAGACAGTTCTTATCAGTCTTCTCAAGGTCGGTTACCGTCCACCTCCTCCTCCCGGATCCGACGATTGAAGCTATTGGTGTTGGAGTAACTCTTTTGTATTTTCAGTTTTTATGTTTTAGAACTATATATCTTCTCTTTTTGTTAATGACAAAGGGGGAGAAGTTGTTATGTAAGTGTAGTGTTTTATGTGTTAAGTGTTTGTGTCACTTTGTGTTGTAAAACTCTGTTATGTTATCAAACTCTGTTATGTTATGTGAGAATCTGTGTTTATCAAACTCTGTTATGTTATGTGAGTTTTTATGTTGTGATATGTGTTCTATGTGTTATATGTTCTGTCACATATTTGTGTATCTGTGTCATAATCTGAGAATTTCTGCATATTGTGCAACATTGTGACAAATTCAATCATATTTGACATATATATGTTATGCATACTAACATATAATCATGCAGGTGCAACCTAACATTTTCTGCAGGGACAAAATATTTTTTATATAACTTAGTTACTGCAGGGGAGTTTTGTTGCAGGGGGAGCCATCATAGACATATGTTGTCATCATCAAAAAGGGGGAGAATGTTGGAACCTGACATGTTCAAGATGTTGAAGCTTCTCCAATCACAAGATTTTGATGATTGACGAACACGACTACTACATGATGATTGCTCTACCTCAGATGGAGTTTACTGAAGCTTATGGGTGTTTGTGGAAGTTGGTGTGTAACTTAGAAATTTTTGTAATAGCCTTGATAACTTACACACAAACTTAACCTTTCCAAGTCGACTTATCCCATTAACCTAGTCGACTACCCCAATGTAGTCGACTTGCCATATAGTCCTAGTCGACTAGTCCACTTAGAACAAAAACCCCTAACTCTCTGTTTGGACTCTGTAAGTCAATTAGTCGACTTATCATTCCTATATAGTCGACTAACAGATACTCTAGTCGACTAACCCTATTTTCAAGTCGACTAATCCTTGACACAAAATTTATCCAACTCTCTGTTTCTTTTCTGAAACAAAGTTAGTCGACTACCATTTTTATCCAGTCGACTAATACAAGTTTCAAGTCGACTACAAGTTAGTTATAGTCGACTAATTTCAGTTATCCAGAAACTTTTGTTTCCAACAGACACTTCCCTAGTCGACTTACATTCAAACCTAGTCGACTAATAAGTGAACTTTTGCCTAGCCTAGTCGACTAATCCAGTTTCCTAGTCGACTATAGGTAGTTTCTGACTGTTGGACAGTTATTCTTATCTGATCCAATTGGCAACGTTATACAACGTTTAAATCCTCTGAAATGGTGCCATAACTTCCCCAACTGACCCTAGTCTACATCTATAAATAGGGAAGTTATTCCTAAGGCTTTTTACTAACTTTTTCAATCAGATTTCCAAAGCCAAAAATTCCAGAATCCTGAAAACTGAAATTTGCAACTTCTTTCTTCACCAAAAGCCATCTCCTCTTGTGAAGAATTCTGAAGTTAAACCTTCCTATACAGAACCTTGTCCACTACAGATCCTTATCAAGGCTATAGGAAGATACTGTATTCATTTCAAAGAAAGTTGTACAAGAAGTCTTCTTGGGTGTAGAAGATTGTACAAGGTGTGTTCTCTTGGCGGAAGAGAAGTTGTGTGCACGTTGGCAAAGGGTGTTTGCCAAGTGGTGCACAAGGTACTTGTTGTAGGGTGTACACAAGGAAAGTAAGGGAAAATCTCAAGCGTTTGCTTGGGGACTGGATGTAGGTCACAAGGACCGAACCAGGATAACTCTCCGTTGTTTGCGTTTGTTTTTCTGTGCTTAATCTCTTGTGATTATTTAATTTCTGCAAGTAATTTGTTTAAAGTTAATTAACACTATTCACCCCCCCTCTAGTGTTGTTTTGCTTGTTATATAGATCCTACAGCCAGGTGATCCCTCAAATATATGGCCATGCGTGACTCGATAAGACCACCATAAACATGACTATTCAGGACCCATTAGTTTCCCCCAAACTGGGTGCAAGTTGTCTTATTATAATTTAATATATAATTATCAATTTATGGGAATAGCAGGAGCATGACATGATCAGGAATTCAGGAGTACATGAATACATGTATAACAGGAGTACAGGTTACTGTATAAAATACAGGATAACAGGTTACTGTATATAATACAGGATAACACGGCAGGAGTCTCGTAAATATGATAATCACAGGTCAAGTGTTAAAATGATACATGGTAGGTGATTAGTCATGTCATAACAAGGAGCAAGTGTCAAGTAGTAACATGCCGGGTGTCAGGTGATATCACATCAGTTGTCAGGTGATATCAGGTGCCAGGTGATAACATATCATGAGGGTGATATCAGGCAGGTGACAAGAGACAACATAGAATATGTATTCACGTCAAGCGATACAGGAAAATAGTATGATATACAAGATTGGTATGAATACCGGAGAACCATGCAGTTTCAGGAAAAACAGTATAAGTAAGATTTTAAACTCTTCACAACCATTCGATAAACTGGCAGGCAAGTAATTACGCAATCAAGCAACATCCAAGCGGAGCTAAGTAGGGCTGGAGCGAATCTAATGTACGGCACTAAATGCTATCACGCTCGGCGAGGTTACCGCCGCAGCGTAGCAAGACACACGTGTTGCAGCAAGCGTATGAACGTCATACTACTGCTCACGGGGAAGCCATGCTCATGGGGTAACTACGCTAGAATGGAGCAGGCAGTAAAGTATTAACGCTAGGTCCACCTACGGGCGTAGCATAGAGAAAGTCCAGAGGACTTTTAAACCTCAGAGAGGTTGAACTCGGAGGTTAGGCCCGAAGGCAAAGGTACCTGCAGAAGGCGTTAGTTCCAAACATCACACAAATAGAACCCAGAAACAAATACATAATTGTAACACCCCGTTCCTGGAATACGTACTTAGATACGTTTTCTAATTTTTCTAACATATTTCTTTGCTTTAACTTGTATTTGTTTTTGTTTTATGATTATTGATGTGATTGTTTTGTGTTGAATTTGGATTCATGGACTCGGAGTCAGCCCTAGTCTGGATCGGGGCCCGAACCTAGTGCTTCCTTTCTGCTTATCCGATTTAACCGATTTTAGTTTCAAACATCGTTTTCTAATATTTTAGATTTTTTATGATTTACTAGAATTTTTCAGAATTATTTGCAAAATCTCCAAAACCGGTGTCGGTCGGCATCGCTGACTGATTCCCGTATTTTTAATTTTCAAATGGGATTAAATTCTCAAAAACGGCTTTCACGTTACTTCTTAGAATTTCATTTTCTATCTAAATTCATTTTTCAGGATTTTTCTAAATTTATAGAAATCCACCAGTATTGGTGTCGACTGGTATCACCGTAAGATTCCAGCATTTTTAATTTGAAAATTACATTAAATTTCTTGAATCTGATTTCATCGAGTATCTTAAAATATTATTTTCTATTTTTGAGAATTTTTCGGAGCGATTCTGAAACAGTCAAATTTTTACCCTATTTAAATAATATTATTTTTCCCTCACTCTTCATTTTCTCCCCTCCCAAAGTCAACCTGACACAGCCACTCCCCCCAATCACATCACCTTCCACCCATGTCCCATCACACCCAAAATTTCCTTTAAATAAACTTTCCCCTCATTTCTTTTCAATCAATTCATTTTTCTTTTCTTTTTATTTTCCTTTTTCTTTTTCTTCTTCCTTTCCTTTTTCTTCACCTTTTTTCTTTTTCTTCCCCTTTCCTTCCTTGAAGCCCGGCTACAGCCCCCCTTCTTCAAGATCCGGCGCCCCAGTGGGGGGCTGCGCGCCGCCAGCGAGTCACCGACGGCTGACCGCGGCCAGGGGGCCTCCTGGCCCCCTGTGCGTAGGCGGAGGAGGGGCGGAGCCCCCTCTCTCTTCTCCCCTTTCTCTCCTTCTCCCTCTCCTTTCCCCCTCTCTTTTGGGGGTGGCCGGCGGCTACCCCTGGCCTGCGCCGGCCACTGAGGGCCGGCGTGGCCTCCCCGGCGTCCTCTCTGCCCTCTGGCCGCGCTGCCGCGGCCAGAGCTTGGCCAGGCCAGGGCAACAGGCCCTGGCCGTGGCCCTGTTGGAGGGAGGGGCTGCTGCCCCCTCCCTATCTCTCCCCTGGAGTGGCCACCGGCCACCCCAGCACTGGCGCCCTGCAGGCTCTCCGCCGGCGGCCATGCCCGGCCAGGGGGCTTCTAGCCCCCTGTGCGTGAGAAAGGGGGCAACAGCCCCCTGTCCTCTCTCTCTCTCTACCTGCCTCTTCTTTCTCTCTTCCTTTCTCTCTTCTCTCTCTCCTCTCTCTACAATTCCTCTCCCTCTCTAATAATTTCTCTCCTCAGTTTCTTTCTCTAGTCTCTCTCTAACCCCTTTCTCTAGACTCTCTCTAAAACCTCTCTTTCTCTCTCTAGACTTTCTCTCTCTAGACTTTCTCTCACTAGAAATCTCTCTTTCTCTCTCTAGATTTTATCTCTCTAGAAATCTCTCTTTCACTCTAGACTTTCTCTCACTAGAAATCCCTCTTTCTCTCTCTAGATTTTCTCTCTAGAAATCTCTCTTTCTCTCTCTAGATTTTCTCTCTAGAAATCTCTCTTTCTCTCTAGGTTATCTCTCTCTAGAAATCTCTCTTTCTCTCTACACTTTCTCTCTAGAAATCCCTCTCTAGACTTTCTCTCTCTAAAACTCTCTTTCTCTCTCCTTTCTTATTCTCTCAAAAATATATTCATATATATTATTAAATTATTATATATATTTATTTGGATTGTTGGCTTGCTCGTGGTGTTCTTGAATATCCCGGATATTACTCGGTATTGTGTTCCGGTATTGAGGCGAGTACAGTTTCTTTTTAATATACATCTATTTTATCATTATGCTAGTACATTATTATGTTGTTATATGCTTTGCTATTACCGTCACATGCTTAATAATTGTCACTGTAACTTTTATTATATATTTGACACCGATATTTACCATGCTATATATGACACCGGTACTTGCCATGCTATATTTGACATATGATATATAATACCGGTATTTACCATGCTATATTTGACATATGATACCGGACACCGGTACTTGCCATGCTATATTTGACACATGATAACCGACACCGATATTTGACATATGCTATCACCTGGTCCTAGCACACTTGACCTGATATTATGACACCTGACCGGATACTATAACACTTGACACTTGTATCTCCTTGCATATTCATGGCTATCACTTTTACGGGGTCTTCATTATTATATTATTACCATATACTAGGTACTCCTGAACTCCTGTACTCTTGAACTCTTGTATACTTGAACCCCTGAAATAGGGGGCTCCTGACATTACTCCTGATACTATACTCCTGTTGATCCCCGTAATAGGATAACCATGAATATAGGATTACTATGAATACTCTTTGGACATTATCACCGGGCAAATTATAATAATTAGACAACTTACACTAGGTTGGGGGAAACGGATGAGTACCGATATAGTCTCCATGTTTATGATGGTCTTATAGTGTCGCGCGGCCATATACTTGGATTCGACCTGGAGGCCACCAGGCGTTTTCGTAGGTTGTACTGGCACCCCTACTCCCTTGCCCGCCGGGTGTGCCATAAGTCCCTGGGCCTATTGCTGGGGAGCGGTGACATCCTATTCCTGTTCGGGCATACAATAAGTCCCGGTACCTAGCGGTACGTTCCGGCTCAGCACCGGATACTCCTTGACCGTTGTCTCGGGCATGTACGGGACCCATTCTAAGCATGGTTTGTCGATCTCCATCAGTTTCTAATAACTTACTCCTCGGTCTGTATGCTGAGGTATATGGGATGGGACACAAACCAATGTATACAAATCAGATGAGTCTTAATAATTAATAATAACATGCTCCTGATATATGACTAGCTATACTCTTGGTCTATACTGCTCACCACTTAGATATGTGCTATGTTGTTGGATTACTTGATTGCTTCCATACTGTTTCATTATTATATTATTGTGAAGGCAAAGTCAGGTTATATAAACTCAGATTACAGTGACGTGATGTACAGGGTATATATATGAGGGTTTCCTCGTTTGGATTATTCCTTCGACGTACTAACCTCACAGATCGGTAATGTGGGCTTATATAACTGATTTTCTTGTAGTTACTTTATTTACTGTCTCATTTCATGTTCATATGTGCTTATATTCACGATACACATTTCCTATACACATGTATCTATTATGCACGCCACTTGGCTTTATTATATTTATTCGCTGGGGTTGCTAACAACCCTGGATTCTCATGTCCAGATCCTAGAGTCTGAACCGCGGCGGCCTTGCTGCACCTGATCAGAGTGGCGCAGCGGGAGCGTAGATTAGCAGTTGTCTGTCCAAACCCTCTTCCTTCCCGCCTCTTCATGATCGGCTCGCGAGATTTTCATCTTGCCACTCGTGAGTACTTTCCAATATTTCATATTTTGCATCCTGCTTTTGTGCTTCTTAGTGATCATATATTCTTCAGATATTATATCATGCCTTGTGATAACTGTGTACTGATGTTATTATTGCTGGATTGTGTGTTACCACTGTGCTTCCGTACTCTGATTCTTGCCTGTACTGATGCTTAGTGTATGTATGTGAGGGTATCTCCGACCTGCATATATACGTCGCAGTAACATCTCCGTACCCGCGGGATCGGGGCGTTACAGGGTGGTATCAGAGCCTAGGCTCTCACATCCTCGGTACAACCAGTCGACAAATTTATGGTAAAAGAAATTTGCAACTGGAATGCATGAGTCGTGGTTATACAATCCAACTGCAAGTACAAAGTTATCTATTCCCTCTTGATCGTCCTTCTCTTGATTCTTGAATCTCTTCCATCCTTTTTCCATTTCCAGTTCCTGTCATCCTTATACCAACTCAAGATATGGATAGACTGGTAGGGTAACAGCAAGACAGATGTGATTCGCTATCATTATGTTCTGGTATTCTTTGACTCTGGCGCACTACCTGATCTTATATTGGATGGTTCTTCGGCCTCGCATTCTATTCTTGTGTATGTTGATACATCAAAGGGAAATCAGCACAGCAAGTGGGATAGTCATCACTTATATAATCAGACAGACCGTATCATTACATGAGGAACATCGGTATGAAATAGTATTCCGGATTCAGGGCTTCTGCCAGACAGAGTTATGGAGACAGCCTTGTTGGGTCCCGCTCTTATACCAAATGTAGGATCTATAATCAAATCAACACAACACTTGACAGGAAGGATTAATTGTTAAGCAAATAAGTAAACTTATAAGTAAAGAAAACAAATCTCAGAAAATGCAAACGCAAACAAAGAGATTTATCCTGGTTCGGTCCTTGTGACCTACATCCAGTCCCCAAGCCACCCGCTTGAGATTTTCCTTTATCCTTGATCTTGCCACCCAAAATCAATACAACATGTACACTACTTGTCGAATCCCCTTCTCCAAATGTGTACACCTTCTCTTCCACCAAGAGAACACCTTCTCTTCTACCAAGAGAATACCTTTACCTTTGTACAACTGCCTCTTCAACCAAGAAGTCTCCCGTGTACAAATAAACACTTTGAGAATTACAATACTTTTCCTATAGCCTTGATACTGAATGTGTATGTGGACAAGGTACAGTATAGGAAAGATGAACTTCAGAGAACTTCACTAATGGAATTGTCTTTTTTGTGAAGAACAGAAGTTAGGAAATCAGTTTTCAGGTTTTTCTGGAATTTGGCTTTGGAAAACTGAATGAAAATCTTGTTTGTCTTAACCTTTGGCCTTAGGAATAACTTCCCTATTTATAGCTGTAGACTAGGGTTAGTTAGGGTAGTTATGGGACCAATTCAGATGATATGGACGTTGGAAAACGTTGCCAAAAGGTTCAGATAACAGAAACTGTCCAACAGTCAGAACTGCCAATTAGTCGACTTGCCCATGGAGTTAGTCGACTAACCTAGGCAAAATTCCTTCTATTAGTCGACTAGGTTTAGCTATTAGTCGACTAGGTCAGTGGCCGTTGGAAGAACAGTTTCAGAATAACTACTTCAAGTCGATTGCAACTGCTTTATAGTCGACTGGGTCAAGGATTAGTCGACTAGGGGAATTCTATAAGTCGACTACAAAATGATATTAGTCGACTTGGTTTACTGTCGGTCGACTAATTATCAAACAGAGAGTTGGGTCAGATATTTGACACAGAATTAGTCGACTTGGGTTTGGAGTAAGTCGACTAGTCAATGGGTTAGTAGACTTATAAAAGACTTCAAGTCGACTAATGGACAATTGAAGTGTGTGTTTGTGTCAAGGCTTTTACATGCTATTCCACATTTACAACCCACACTCTATCAACTCTCCTTGGCACAACTTGATCATGTCGGACTCTTGATTCGTCATGTGTAGAGCTCCAAATGAATTTGATCTTCACAAACGTCTTCATCGAAATAAGTTCGAACATTCTCCCCCTGCAAAAATGGGTTATAACAGATATAAAAATATTTTGTTCTCCCCCTGCAACAAATATATTAGTACATATATATATAATAACTTTTATATGGTACCTGCAAAATAAACGTTAGTTGGTACCAAATATAAAAGATCATATCTAACCTTTAGGACTCCAAATCCATTTAGAATTTGGTTTCCACCTGTTAGTATATACATAATTGCAAGAATCACATATATCATGCATGTATGAAGCAATATATGTATTTTTATCATAAACATTTAAGTTCTTTGGAATCCATATAAACTTACTTTTCTTAGTCTTAATTTTTACAAAATGACTATATGGATTACTGAAACATGAAGATTTGCAATATAACCAATACCATGTTTATCATGTGACAATTTCTGAAAAGATAATAAAGCATTCAAATTTTCTTTTCCTTTATTAAACTTAGTCACATTTTGCAAAAGATCTTTATATTTATTTCTGAAAACTATCATGTCTTTGTCCAATATAGAAATCCTATCATTTAAAGACTTAGTTTCCATTTTCAGAAAAATGTTTTCTTTTATAAACTTCTCATTTTCAGTTTTCAAAGATGATATGATTTTTTCAGTTTCATCTTGTTGAGAATTTATAGAAGAACATTGTAATGCATAAACAGAATTTTCCTGTAAAAGTTTCTCATTTTCTTTAACAAAAATCTTTTTTTTCAGTTTTTCATTTTTCAGATCAAGAAATAATTCATTAAATGCATCAGATAGTTCAGAAAATGATACCTCTTCATCTTCTATGGCCATGTAACATAAGTTAACATGTTCAGTGGATTCTTCTTCATCGGAAGATGAGGAATCACTATGTTCTGAAGATGCCTCGTAGTTCTTCTTCTTTTTGAACTTCTTACTCTTGTACTTTTCTTTCTTCTTGAGCAAAGGACAATCCATCTTCATATGTCCTGGTTTATCACAATTAAAACATTTGAATTTACCTTGCTTAAGAAATTTTCTGAACTTCTTTGAGAGCATTGCCATCTCCTCTTCGTCATTATTGTCCGTGTCGGAAGATGCATGGAAGGCGAGTTCTTTCTTCTTTGAACGGTGTTATCGTTCGTCCTTCTTCCTTTCCTCTAACTGCACTTCATATGCCATTAGATTACCGATTAGGTTTTCTAATGTCATAGTTGAGAGATCATTCGCCTCTTCAATGGCGGTTGTCTTCTTCTCCCATTCTGGTGTAAGTGCACGAAGGATCTTTCGAACTCTTTCGACTTGGGTGTAGTCCTTTCCAAGGGATGCAAGAGTATTGGTGATGTCGGTGAATCTTGTAACCATTTCGGATATGGTTTCATTCTCCTCCATTTTGAATAACTCAAACCTGTGGACAAGAACAGAAATTTTAGACTCCTTAACTTTACTAGTGCCTTCATGTGTTACCTGAAGAGTATGCCAAATTTGATGTGCAGAAGTTGCTGTTGACACTCAGTTGAACTCTTCTTTGGTAAGGGCACAGAATAGAGCATTCATTGCTTTTGCATCAAGGTTCGCGTTCTTCTTTTGATCTTCACTCCAAGCGTTGTAGTTGGTTGTAGGCTTGGTGTACGTCGCTTCTACGATGTTCCAAAGGTCGTAGTTGAGTGACTGCAAGTAGATCTTCATTCTACACTTCCAATAGTTGTAGTTGGTTCCGTCAAATAACGGTGGACGCTGTGTAGAATGTCCTTCCTTGAATTGGGATGATGAGAACTCCGTTGCCATCCTTATTGTTGACTTGTACCCGAGCTTGTACGCCGGTTCAGGGTATGCAGGGCTCTGATACCAATTGTTGGGTCCCGCTCTTATACCAAATGTAGGATCTATAATCAAATCAACACAACACTTGACAGGAAGGATTAATTGTTAAGCAAATAAGTAAACTTGTAAGTAAAGAAAACAAATCTCAGAAAATGCAAACGCAAACAAAGAGATTTATCTTGGTTCGGTCCTTGTGACCTACATCCAGTCCCAAGCCACCCGCTTGAGATTTTCCTTTATCCTTGATCTTGCCACCCAAAATCAATACACATGTACACCACTTGTCAAATCCCCTTCTCCAAATGTGTACACCTTCTCTTCCACCAAGAGAACACCTTCTCTTTTACCAAGAGAATACCTTTACCTTTGTACAACTGCCTCTTCAACCAAGAAGCCTCCCGTGTACAAATAAACACTTTGAGAATTACAACACTTTTCCTATAGCCTTGATACTGAATGTGTATGTGGACAAGGTACAGTACAGGAAAGATGAACTTCAGAGAACTTCACTAATGGAATTATCTTTTTGTGAAGAACAGAAGTTAGGAAATCAGTTTTCAGGTTTTTCTGGAATTTGGCTGAATGAAAATCTTGTTTGTCTTAACCTTTGGCCTTAGGAATAACTTCCCTATTTATAGCTGTAGACTAGGGTTAGTTAGGGTAGTTATGGGACCAATTCAGATGATATGGACGTTGGAAAACGTTGCCAAAAGGTTCAGATAACAGAAACTGTCCAACAGTCAGAACTGCCAATTAGTCGACTTGCCCATGGAGTTAGTCGACTAACCTAGGCAAAATTCCTTCTATTAGTCGACTAGGTTTAGCTATTAGTCGACTAGGTCAGTGGCCGTTGGAAGAACAGTTTCAGAATAGCTACTTCAAGTCGACTGCAACTGCTTTATAGTCGACTGGGTCAAGGATTAGTCGACTAGGGGAATTCTATAAGTCGACTACAAAATGATATTAGTCGACTTGGTTTACTGTCGGTCGACTAATTATCAAACAGAGAGTTGGGTCAGATATTTGACACAGAATTAGTCGACTTGGGTTTGGAGTAAGTCGACTAGTCAATGGGTTAGTCGACTTATAGAAGACTTCAAGTCGACTAATGGACCAATGAAGTGTGTGTTTGTGTCAAGGCTTTTACATGCTATTCCACATTTACAACCCACACTCTATCAACTCTCCTTGGCACAACTTGATCATGTCGGACTCTTGATTCGTCATGTGTAGAGCTCCAAATGATTTGATCTTCACAAACGTCTTCATCGAAATAAGTTCCAACAAGCCTTCGGGACTCGTTTCGGTTATTGTGATTCTTGATCGTGTTCTCAGAGCCACCAACTCTTGGCGGCCTTTATATGTTTGGTGGACCACGAAACCCCGCTAGCCTCGCCAAGCGAGGGTTGTGTTCTAGTCACCCGTGGACCTAACTAGGAGTTGGCTTCGCTGCACCCTGGTGCTTAGCATTTAGCGTTGTGTTACGCACTAGCTTCGCCGCGTGAGCTTCGCCAAGTGCGAGCCTCACAGAGCGTTAGCTCCGCTGCACCCTAATGCTTAACGCTTGAGATGTGTTACGCGATGGCCTCACCTAGCTTGGTTCCATCCGTGGCTAGTCCCTTCAGTGCTTAGCACTCTAGCCCGTTCCTCGGATTTCTTCCGCCTAGCATGTTTTCATGGATCCGCTGGATAGGATTTTCTCGCTGTATCTGAGCTATAGCCATAATCCTTATGAACGATCCACTTGGCCAATCTTGAAGGGCCCAGATATCTTTGACATGTTTCATCTATAGTCGGGTTATCATTCAGAAGTCGGTCTTCAGAATTCTCCATGGTTATTTTATATTCTCGGTTATGTCTTTCAGGGATTGCAATGCCCAGTATTCAGAAATCCTTGATTGTCGGTCTTCTTTATTTATACTCAGTATTATCAGGGTTTTCTTTATCTTCAGTATTCTGATTTATTCTCAGAGAAGTAGTATGTATGTAGCATCAGTAATTCTACTACAGATTCTTTATCAAGGACAGCTTAATGCCATGCGTGACTTTATATTATAGTATGGATTTCAGCACTATGGATTACTATGGGTTTCATCAGCTTTACTTCACAATTGGAAAGGAGTATTATTGATAATCTCATCAAGTCAGCTCACCTTATATTATTCAGAATGGGTGAGTCTTCTGAAAGCAGACATCAGGTCAGTATTATTATGGCACCGTCAGAGGATATATACGGCAGAAGTGCAGATATGCCTCAGTCCTGGGGTTATCATTCAGTCGATTGGCGGTAATTACCCTCAGTTACTCATATCTTGATTGGTATAAATCCTCATTCCTATTCCTTCTGTCTTCATCATCCCCTTATTGAAATTTTGAGGATGAAATTTTGTAAGGTGGATGGAATGTAACACCCCGTTCCTGGAATACGTACTTAGATACGTATTCTAATTTTTCTAACATATTTCTTTGCTTTATCTTGTATTGTTTTTGTTTTATGATTATTGATGTGATTGTTTTGTGTTGAATTTGGATTCGTGGACTCGGAGTCAGCCCTAGTCTGAACTGGGGGCCCGAACCTTATGCTTCGCTCGATTTGGCCTTTCTGCTTATTCGATTTGACCGATTTTAGTTTCAAGCATCGTTTTCCAATATTTTAGAATTTTTATGATTTTCTAGAATTTTTCAGAATTATTTGCAAAATCTCCAAAACCGGTGCGGTCGGCATCGCTGACTGATTCCTGTATTTTTAATTTTCAAATGGAATTGAATTTTCAAAAATAGCTTTCACGTTACTTCTTAAAATTTCATTTTTTATCTAAATTCATTTTTGAGATTTTCTAAATTTATCGAAAATCCACCAGTTTTGGTGTCGACCAGTATCACTGGAAGATTTCAGCATTTTTAATTTGAAAACTACATTGAATTTCTCAAATCTGATTTCATCGAGAATCTTAAAATATTATTTTCTATCTTTGAGAATTTTTCGGAGCGATTCTGAAATAGTCAAATTTTTACCCTATTTAAATAATATTATTTTCCTTCACTCTTCATTTTCTTCCCCTCCCAAAGTCAACCTGACACAGCCACTCCCCCCAATCACATCACCTGCCACCTATGTCCCATCACATCCAAAATTTCCTTTTAAATAAACTTTCCCCTCATTTCTTTTCAATCAATTCATTTTTCTTTTCTTTTTATTTTCCTTTTTCTTTTTCTTCTTCCTTTCCTTTTTTCTCCTTTTTTCTTTTTCTTCTTCTTTCTGTCCCTGAAGCCCGGCGACATCCCCCCTTCTTCAAGATCCGGCGCCCCGGTGGGGGGCTGCGCGCCACTGGCGAGTCGCCGGTGGCTGACCGCAGCCAGGGGGCCTCCTGGCCCCCTGTGCGTAGGCGGAGGAGGGGCGGAGCCCCCTCTCTCTTCTCCCCTTTCTCTCCTTCTCCCTCTCCTTTCCCCTCTCTTTTGGGGTGGCCTGCGCCGGCCACCCCTGGCCTGCGCCGGCCACTGAGGGCCAGCGTGGTCTCCCCGACGTCCTCTCTGCCCTCTGGCCGTGCTGCCGCGGCTAGAGCTTGGCCAGGCCAGGGCAACAGGCCCTGGCCGTGGCCCTGTTGGAGGGAGGGGGCTGCTGCCCCCTCCCTATCTCTCCCCTGGAGTGGCCACCGGCCACCCCAGCACTGGCGCCCCGCCGGCGGCCGGCGGCCGTGCCCGGCCAGGGGGCTTCCAGCCCCCTGTGCGTGAGAAAGGGGGGCAGCAGCCCCTGTCCTCTCTCTACCTGCCTCTTCTCTCTCTCTTCCTCTCTCTTCTCTCTTTACAATTCCTCTCCCTCTCTACTAATTCTCTCTCTCCTCGGTTTCTCTCTCTAGTGTCTCTCTAACCCCTCTCTCTAGACTCTCTCTAAAACCTCTCTTTCTCTCTCTAGACTTTCTCTAAAGACTCTCTCAATAGAAATCCCTCTTTCTCTCTCTAAATTTTCTCTCTCTAGACTTTCTCTCACTAGAAATCCCTCTTTCTCTCTAGATTTTCTCTCTAGAAATCTCTCTCTACACTTTCTCTCTAGAAATTTCTTTCTCTCTCTAGGTTCTCTCTAGAAATCTCTCTTTCTCTCTCTACACTTTCTCTCTCTAGAAATCCCTCTCTCTAGACTTTCTCTCTCTAAAACTCTCTTTCTCTCTCTCCTTTCTTATTCTCTCAAAAATATATTCATATATATATATATATATATATATATTATATTATTATATATATTTATTTGGATTGTTGGTTTGCTCGTGGTGTTCCTGAATATCCCGGATATTACTCGGTATTGCGTTCTGGTACTAAGGCGAGTACAGTTTCTTTTTAACATATATCTATTTTATCATTATGCGAGTACATTCTTGTGTTGTTATATGCTTTGCTATTACCGTCACATGCTTAGTAATTGTCACTGTAACTTTTATTATATATTTGACACCGATATTTGCCATGCTATATATGACACCGGTATCTGCCATACTATATTTGACATATGATATATAACACCGGTATTTATCATGCTATATTTGACATATGATACCGGACACCGGTACTTTCCATGCTATATTTGACACATGATAGCCGACACCAGTATTTGACATATGCTATCACCTGGTCCTAGCACACTTGACCTGATATTGTGACACCTGACCGGATACTATAACACTTGACACTTGTATCTCCTTGCATATTCATGGCTATCACTTTTACGGGGACTTGATTATTATATTATTACCATATACTTAGTACTCCTGAACTCCTATACTCCTGAACTCTTGTATACTTGAACCCCCGAAATAGGGAGGCTCCTGACATTACTCCTGATACTATACTCCTGTTGATCCCCGTAATAGGATAACCATGAATATAGAATTACTATGAATACTTTGTGGACATTATCACCGGGCAAATTATAATAATTAGACAACTTACATCGGGATGGGGGAAACTAATGAGTACCGATATAGTCTCCATGTTTATGATGGTCTTATAGTGTCGCGCGGCCATATACTTGGATTCGACCTGGAGGCCAGCAGGCGTTTCCATGGGTTGTACTGGCACCCCTACTCCCTTACCTGCCGGGTATACCATAAGCCCCTGGGCCTATTCCTGTGGGAGCGGTTGAAATCACCTAGAGGGGGGGGTGAATAGGTGATGGCTATATGTAAATGGCACAAATGCGGAATTTAAAATTTAACTAACACAATTAGCTCAAATAAAAGATTTGCAATAAATGAAGCAATTTATAGTGCAAGAAAATAAAGGAGTTGAGTTTAGAGAGATTTGAGCAATCGCAAACACGCAGATATGTTTCCGAGGTTCGAGCCACGCTCTACGTCTCCGCCTTCACACTTGAAGGATTTCCACTATTGAAGATCCCACTGGACACCAATGTAACGCCCCGATTCCACGAATACGGGGTCGTCACTGCAACGTATATACGTAAGTCCGAAGTACCTTCCGTATATACGCTAAGCATCAGTACAGACAAGAATCAGAGTACGGAAGCAAATGGTGCATTATACATTCCAACACATATATATACAATTACCGAGTTATCACCAGAAGTGATCCAATATTACAATAATATTATATCACTGATGCGCAAATGCGAGAGTACAAAAGATATACATATGTGAACAGCGGGAATACAAGGAAATGTACAAGTATAAACAGTATAAAAGTTACTCACGAGTTTAAAAGAAAAACTCGAGAGACTCACAGGGGGCCTGGAAGGATGGAGCTCTGAAAGGTCAACTGGGGGTCCACGCTACCGCTGCGCCACTCTGAGCAGCAACAGGAAACCCATACGCTCCAAGCTCCGAAACCTGGACATGAGAATCCAGGGAGTCAGTGAAACTCCCCAGGCGAGTATGATACAATGCCAGGTGGCGAGCCAGGATGAGTACGAGTGTCAAGTACAGAAGACAGGAGGGTTAGAACACAAATGAAGTATATATGAACGGGTATGACATAATCATCATAAAACAGGAAATCCAGAGTAAAGCTGATATAAGCAAGATTGATTGTATACGCTTAGGTCACGGTCCCATGAGACTAGTACATCGAAGGAATAATCCAAACAAGGAAACCCTCATCTATATACTTTTATCTCATGCCACCGAATATCCAAGCGTATAGAATCAGAGTTGCAAATCATATAACAGTCAAACGGGAATACATATCGGAAATCATAACATGCATAGCAAGTGTAACAAAAATCAATAACTGGAATCTATTATTATTATTACTTGTCTTACTCTGATATCTAGCTATGTGAACTAGCGTCCCAACGCACATAGATCCATATCCGAGTAAAACAAGGTTGTTATTGGAAGTAGATGGAGAACTGATAGAGCTTCTTATAGTAGTTTCCATACACCTGGAACCAGTTTGGAGGCCCAAAGTCCCCCTAACACTAATCTCCTGTGGGCCCTAAGTCCCACTAACACTTACCGCCAGTATTTTATAATCCATCACTATAAGCAAGATATCATTCCGGCATCCATCATTTCCTCCCATTCCCCATACAAGTTGTCCTTTTTATGGTTTATTAACATAATTACCAGATTTCGGGAATGAGCAGGATCATAACTGGAATACATAACAAGAATCATAACTGGAATCATAACAGGAGCTCAGATACTACATTCCCGTTATCGTGATAATTATATCAGAATCAGGTGCATCATGCTTGGTGTCAAGAGATAGCATGATAAGGTGATGATATTTAACAAGCAACCATACATGACAAGAGATGGATAATAGTCTGGGTAAGTCATGACATAACAAGAGGGTCTTGCCAAATAATAGCATGGCAGGTGGTCAGGTGATAACACACTAGATGCCAGGTGATATACAAGTGTCAAATAGAAGCATGCAACTGACTAGTCTGAGGTAATGGTATGGCAAGGTAACATAAAAGTAACCCAAAGTACAACGACCACGAAGGGTCGGCCACGCATAGTATAAAACAGTAAAAGATATAGAACATGAAATAAAATACATGGAGACTAGAACGAGAATATTTGCATAATCAATGAAATAGGGAGCAAGAGGGTAGCGAGCGAGAACACTCGCCTAAATCACCAAAGTGCCGAAAGATCCGAAATCCACAGAACTTGGGACGCGCCATAACCTGTGATATAATTATGTAGAGTGAAGAGGAGAGAGAAAGAAAGAAGGGAAGATGATGTTTGTCAAGTGACAAGTCAAGCAATACCAATATATGATGCCAGTCTAGAGGATAGGGTTCATATTCAAGAAAGAAATCAACTAAGACAAACAGCCAAAGTTAGTCGACTAGAGTGGAAGAGTAGTCGACTAATAGTGGACTCAAGTCGACTAACAGTCTGGTATAGTCGACTAAAACTGGGTTCCAGAGAGTTGATATTCTGATTCAGGAAAAGTTAGTCGACTAAGATGAAAGGGTAGTCGACTAACAGTGATCTATAGTCGACTAACAGATACGTAAGTCGACTAAAACTGTGATACAGAGAGTTTGGGTTTCTGGTTCAGGAAAGGTTAGTCGACTAGGGTCAAGGGTGTAGTCGACTAAGGGTCTCTAGTCGACTGGTAATTTGGTCTAGTCGACTAAAACTGTGTTTCCAGAAAGGTCACGTTTCAACTAAGGGTTTCTAGTCGACTAATCTATAGGTCTAGTCGACTAATCGTCTGGAAACAGCAAACAGAACAGATTTTGGTGGTTTCGTGTTTGATGACCAAATAATCATGGATTGAAGACATAATTGAACATGATATGTAAACTTAAGTATACTAGGAATTAATCAAGTCTTGGTGATTAAATTACTCACCTAAAGGAGTGGTTGATGATGGAGTGATGGTGGTAGTGATGGAAGTTGATGATGAAGAAGAAGGTGAGGTCTTTTGTGGAGTTGATGAAGTCGTGGTGATTCCCATGGAGATGAAGGAGGAAGAGGATGAAGCTAAAGAGATGGAGTAGTTGTGGTGGTGGTGGTTGTGGTGGAGATGAAGGGGGAGATGGAGGTTAGGGCTTTGGCTCTTGGTGAAGAGAAATGAAAAAAAAGAAATGAAATGTAAAGGAAAGGTATTTATAGGCTTTGGATTTTATGAAGGAGATGCAATTAAGATAGAAGAGAGGGGGGTTTTTGCAAATGGGAGGAGGGATGAGTGTCCCTCTTTTGGCCACTTGGCCGGCCATGGAGGAGAGAGAGAAAGGGGGCATTAATGGTGGAGGTTGGTGGAAGTGTGTGGAGAGGAAAATTGGAATTGTTGGAATTTTGGAAATAGGAAAAGGCTTTGGCTTGTGGAGGAAGGAAAGAAATAAAGGAAAAGGAAAAAGGAAAAGAAATTCATATGAGGAGATAGTTTCTTGGAAGAGAATTTGAAAATAATGAAAGTGGCGGATTCCCGGGATTCAGTTGCAGATGCGGAAATCTTTCGGGAAAAATACAGGAATCGTCCGAAATTCAAGTATCCTGGAACGACCCGAAATAATTACCAAAAATCAAGAATATAATACTAAGTATCATAGTGAAATCCGTTTTAAGAAATACTTTATAGTTTTAAAGCTAAAAATCCCGGAATCAGTTACCTACCGACTCCGATGGAATTTTCATAAATTCATAAAATCCTCAGAAAAAGAATGTAGGTAGAAAATATGATTCTAAGGAATAATGCCTAAAGGACCTTCTAGAAATTCCTAGCTGATTGTGAAATAAAAATCCGGGAATCGGTCAACGGAACTGGCCGACACCGGTTTTGAAGACTTTCATTTTAATTCCAGAAAAATCTAGAAAATCATAGAAAAATATAATATTGGAAAATGATATTTAAAACTAAAATCGGTCAATTCTAATTATCAGAATGTCTAAATCGAGTAATACTCTAGGATCGGGCCTTCGGTTCAGACTAGGGCTGACTCCAAGACCACGAATCCAAATCCAAGATAAAACAGTCATATAAGGAATTCATAATACAGAATAAATACAGGAAACAAATCGAAAAAATACGACCGAAAATCTGAATACGCAACTAAGTACGTATTCCGGGAACGGGGTATTACAATCCATCCACCTTACAAAAATTGCGTCCTCGCAATTTCGTTAAGGGGTGAATTGAACACAAAGGGAACAAGGGTGGAATCTATACTAATTAAGATATGAAGCACTATAGGTAGGGCTCTCAAGTCGACTGAACATTAATCATCCTCCGCACTTCCGGCTGTATAAATCTTCGAATAATGCTGAATAATACTGCTGATGTCGTGGCTGTGCAATAAATGAGCCAGAATACGAAGATAAAGAAAACCCTGATAGTCCTGAGCATAATAAAGAAGGCCGATAATTAAGAATCCCGAATACCAGGCATCAATCACTCTGAACGATATAGTAGAGAATGTAGAATATCCGTAGAGAATTCCGACTGCTGTCTTCTGAAAGATAGCCAGATCAAGATCGATCTGAAGAATACCAAGCTTCATAGAGTTGGCCGAAGAGATCACATAATAGCTTCATTCAGAACCAGCCACTACCTTTCTAGTCTATTCATATCCTAAGATAGTATAAGGCTTCATAAAACCAAAACAGGGAAAGGATAGGAGGAATTAAGAATCAAAGGAAAGATAGTCAAGAAATAGATAACTCTGCACTTGCAGTTGGAATGTATAACCAAGACTCATGTATTCCAGTTGCAAATCTCTTTACCATTGATTTGCCTTCTGGACGTACTGAAGAGGTTTAGAGCCTAAGCTCTGATACCAACCTGTAACGCCCCGATTCCACGAATACGGGGTCGTCACTGCAACGTATATACGTAAGTCCGAAGTACCTTCCCGTATATACGCTAAGCATCAGTACAGACAAGAATCAGAGTACGGAAGCAAATGGTGCATTATACATTCCAACACATATATATACAATTACCGAGTTATCACCAGAAGTGATCCAATATTACAATAATATTATATCACTGATGCGCAAATGCGAGAGTACAAAAGATATACATATGTGAACAGCGGGAATACAAGGAAATGTACAAGTATAAACAGTATAAAAGTTACTCACGAGTTTAAAAGAAAAACTCGAGAGACTCACAGGGGGCCTGGAAGGATGGAGCTCTGAAAGGTCAACTGGGGGTCCACGCTACCGTTGCGCCACTCTGAGCAGCAACAGGAAACCCATACGCTCCAAGCTCCGAAACCTGGACATGAGAATCCAAGGGAGTCAGTGAAACTCCCCAGGCGAGTATGATACAATGCCAGGTGGCGAGCCAGGATGAGTACGAGTGTCAAGTACAGAAGACAGGAGGGTTAGAACACAAATGAAGTATATATGAACGGGTATGACATAATCATCATAAAACAGGAAATCCAGAGTAAAGCTGATATAAGCAAGATTGATTGTATACGCTTAGGTCACGGTCCCATGAGACTAGTACATCGAAGGAATAATCCAAACAAGGAAACCCTCATCTATATACTTTTATCTCATGCCACCGAATATCCAAGCGTATAGAATCAGAGTTGCAAATCATATAACAGTCAAACGGGAATACATATCGGAAATCATAACATGCATAGCAAGTGTAACAAAAATCAATAACTGGAATCTATTATTATTATTACTTGTCTTACTCTGATATCTAGCTATGTGAACTAGCGTCCCAACGCACATAGATCCATATCCGAGTAAAACAAGGTTATTATTGGAAGTAGATGGAGAACTGATAGAGCTTCTTATAGTAGTTTCCATACACCTGGAACCAGTTTGGAGGCCCAAAGTCCCCCTAACACTAATCTCCTGTGGCCCTAAGTCCCACTAACACTTACCGCCAGTATTTTTATAATCCATCACTATAAGCAAGATATCATTCCGGCATCCATCATTTCCTCCCATTCCCCATACAAGTTGTCCTTTTTATGGTTATTAACATAATTACCAGATTTCGGAATGAGCAGGATCATAACTGGAATACATAACAAGAATCATAACTGGAATCATAACAGGAGCTCAGATACTACATTCCCGTTATCGTGATAATTATATCAGAATCAGGTGCATCATGCTTGGTGTCAAGAGATAGCATGATAAGGTGATGATATTTAACAAGCAACCATACATGACAAGAGATGGATAATAGTCTGGGTAAGTCATGACATAACAAGAGGGTCTTGCCAAATAATAGCATGGCAGGTGGTCAGGTGATAACACACTAGATGCCAGGTGATATACAAGTGTCAAATAGAAGCATGCAACTGACTAGTCTGAGGTAATGGTATGGCAAGGTAACATAAAAGTAACCCAAAGTACAACGACCACGAAGGGTCGGCCACGCATAGTATAAAACAGTAAAAGATATAGAACATGAAATAAAATACATGGAGACTAGAACGAGAATATTTGCATAATCAATGAAATAGGGAGCAAGAGGGTAGCGAGCGAGAACACTCGCCTAAATCACCAAAGTGCCGAAAGATCCGAAATCCACAGAACTTGGGACGCGCCATAACCTGTGATATAATTATATAGAGTGAAGAGGAGAGAGAAAGAGAGAAGGGAAGATGATGTTTGTCAAGTGACAAGTCAAGCAATACCAATATATGATGCCAGTCTAGAGGATAGGGTTCATATTCAAGAAAGAAATCAACTAAGACAAACAGCCAAAGTTAGTCGACTAGAGTGGAAGAGTAGTCGACTAATAGTGGACTCAAGTCGACTAACAGTCTGGTATAGTCGACTAAAACTGGGTTCCAGAGAGTTGATATTCTGATTCAGGAAAAGTTAGTCGACTAAGATGAAAGGGTAGTCGACTAACAGTGATCTATAGTCGACTAACAGATACGTAAGTCGACTAAAACTGTGATACAGAGAGTTTGGGTTTCTGGTTCAGGAAAGGTTAGTCGACTAGGGTCAAGGGTGTAGTCGACTAAGGGTCTCTAGTCGACTGGTAATTTGGTCTAGTCGACTAAAACTGTGTTTCCAGAAAGGTCACGTTTCAACTAAGGGTTTCTAGTCGACTAATCTATAGGTCTAGTCGACTAATCGTCTGGAAACAGCAAACAGAACAGATTTTGGTGGTTTCGTGTTTGATGACCAAATAATCATGGATTGAAGACATAATTGAACATGATATGTAAACTTAAGTATACTAGGAATTAATCAAGTCTTGGTGATTAAAATTACTCACCTAAAGGAGTGGTTGATGATGGAGTGATGGTGGTAGTGATGGAAGTTGATGATGAAGAAGAAGGTGAGGTCTTTTGGTGGAGTTGATGAAGTCGTGGTGATTCCCATGGAGATGAAGGAGGAAGAGGATGAAGCTAAAGAGATGGAGTAGTTGTGGTGGTGGTGGTTGTGGTGGAGATGAAGGGGGAGATGGAGGTTAGGGCTTTGGCTCTTGGTGAAGAGAAATGAAAAAAAAGAAATGAAATGTAAAGGAAAGGTATTTATAGGCTTTGGATTTTATGAAGGAGATGCAATTAAGATAGAAGAGAGGGGGGTTTTTGCAAATGGGAGGAGGGGATGAGTGTCCCTCTTTTGGCCACTTGGCCGGCCATGGAGGAGAGAGAGAAAGGGGGCATTAATGGTGGAGGTTGGTGGAAGTGTGTGGAGAGGAAAAATTGGAATTGTTGGAATTTGGAAAATAGGAAAAGGCTTTGGCTTGTGGAGGAAGGAAAGAAATAAAGGAAAAGGAAAAAGGAAAAGAAATTCATATGAGGAGATAGTTTCTTGGAAGAGAATTTGAAAATAATGAAAGTGGCGGATTCCCGGGATTCAGTTGCAGATGCGGAAATCTTTCGGGAAAAATACAGGAATCGTCCGAAATTCAAGTATCCTGGAACGACCCAAAATAATTACCAAAAATCAAGAATATAATACTAAGTATCATAGTGAAATCCGTTTTAAGAAATACTTTATAGTTTTAAAGCTAAAAATCCCGGAATCAGTTACCTACCGACTCCGATGGAATTTTCATAAATTCATAAAATCCTCAGAAAAAGAATGTAGGTAGAAAATATGATTCTAAGGAATAATGCCTAAAGGACCTTCTAGAAATTCCTAGCTGATTGTGAAATAAAAATCCGGGAATCGGTCAACGGAACTGGCCGACACCGGTTTTGAAGACTTTCATTTTAATTCCAGAAAAATCTAAAAAATCATAGAAAATATATAATATTGGAAAATGATATTTAAAACTAAAATCGGTCAATTCTAATTATCAGAATGTCTAAATCGAGTAATACTCTAGGATCGGGCCTTCGGTTCAGACTAGGGCTGACTCCAAGACCACGAATCCAAATCCAAGATAAAACAGTCATATAAGGAATTCATAATACAGAATAAATACAGGAAACAAATCGAAAAAATACGACCGAAAATCTGAATACGCAACTAAGTACGTATTCCGGGAACGGGGTATTACAACCAATACAAGGACACACTTGTCCTATCTCTCGTGATGCCGCAACACCACCCGGAGCACACTAGCTCGCCTTGAGGCCGATGCCTCTACAACTTCACTCAATAAGAAGATGATCACACTTGATCAAAAATTGCTCACTTGCACAATCCTAGAACCAATATGTAGATGAAGAATTATGGGATTGTGTAGTACAAAAACTAGAGAGAAGTAGGTAAAGA
This sequence comes from Agave tequilana, assembly GCA_038442645.1. Lineage (NCBI taxonomy): Eukaryota > Viridiplantae > Streptophyta > Magnoliopsida > Asparagales > Asparagaceae > Agave > Agave tequilana. The sequence continues at coordinate 160,336 of JAVJIF010007771.1, read as the reverse complement.
CTTCAAATGGGTGTCTAGAAATTTAGGGCTTTTGGAGAGAAAATCTTTTCTAAATGAAAGCCTTTTGAAAACTTGTAAATCTTTTGAAAATCTCTTGTAAAAATGATCTTAATTGTTGTGTTATCATCTTGAAGTGACCTCCTATTTATAGGGGTCAAAAACACCTTCAGAGATCCGTTGGGATCAAATCTCAAAAGAAAATCTATCAGAAAATAGAGCTGTTGGAGTCTGTCAGAAAATCTGACAGCATCCGGTCGACCGGGATGGTCGACCGCCAACGGTCAAAAATCAGACCGTTGGGGATCTACGGTCGACCGCCCGGTCGACCCAAACAACCTGAGAGCACTGCACAGTGCTCGGTCGACCGAGACGGTCGACTGATACACATGCACAGAAAATGTGCGCGCCGGTCGACCGGGACAGTCGACCGGATTCTGTCAGTTCTGAAAAATCAGAACTTCCAGAAACCTGAAACATGGGTTTTTGGATTTGGACTAGGATTAGAAGTTTTGTATCTTGTAAAACTTAGAGTGTGAGCCTATGTCACTACTCTAACAAGTTTGAAACATTTTTATAAAACTTCTTTGATAAAACTTGTTTTTCCAAATAAATGTTTTTCCAACACCTTAAACTATTTTCCAAAAACTTAACATGTTAACTTCTAAATTGAAAATAGAAAATAAAAAATCCTTTTGAAGTCATGAACCAAATTAAAATGTGTGTGTAGGTGGTAATCCCATAACTCTACTTCTAACATCTAGGTTTTGACAAAATATCTAAAATGAAAATACAAATACAAATCTTGGTATTCTTCATAGTCTTGATCTTGACTTGGTCTTTTCTTCATCGTCTTGTTCCCAAAGCTTTCTATTGTGCTTGGCTTGGGAATGCAAATTTTTGGCGAACTCCAAACTTGTGAGTCTTGATTGTGGAGCCGTCAAATCAACCTGTTTTAACCTGAAATGCTTTTAAACAAATATTGTTAAATACATAACTAGATATGGTTTGTTATCATCAAAATATCCATCAAGATATAGGGCTAATGGCCTTTGGGCCAACAATCTCCCCCTTTTTGATGATGACAAAACATATTTAGTTATCACAAATATTTTGGGTGGAGACTTCAAGTGAAGCTCCCCCTCAACACATGCATATACTAAAAAAATACTCAGGCATAGATAAATCTCAAAAGAAATGGTGGGTGATACTCCACAATTCACCACAATGCATCCATAACACATATCTATGCTAGATAAAAAGACTCATGTCATAAAAATAGAAATGAAACACACATGTCCACACAGCATAACCAAAACAAGTACATGTCCACACAAACATAAATACAAGATAAAGATGTTCAACAACAGAAAAAATATACACAGAAAAAATATACACAAAATATGGAGTCTCTCTCAACAAATAACTCTCCCCCTTTTGACATCATCAAATAAGGGGAGGTCACTCTCATCACTCGGCACCACCAGCATCGTCGCCCTCATCGTCGCCATCATCCTCGTCGTCCTCTGAAGAGCTCTCCACAGCAGCGCCTTCAGCCATGGTCTTATCTCCATCATCGTCTTCCTCTGAAGAAGAAGAAGAAGAAGAAGAAGCAGCCTCCTCGGGATCAACGCCGACCACCTTTGGACGAGGTGGGGAACAGAAGAAGGAGCTCTGGTAGGAAATGGAGGGCCGGTGGAGGGAAGTGGACGAGCAATAGAAGAGGGATCAGGAGGAACATTGTCGAACTTCGTAAAGAGAGCCTCAAATTGCGTATCCATGAATCTCATGGAGTCGGCAAAATAAGACATATCGTTACGAATACCTCGGATCTGAGAGTTCATCTCCTCACGAAAAGCGACCTCTTGTTGGAAACGGGCGTCCATCTCCGAACGAAGAGCTGCCTCTCGCTGCTCAAACCAGGACTGGTGCTCCTGAATCTGAGAGCGAACCTCAGAAGAAATCATGGCCTGAAAATCTGAAGGTAAGACAAGGCCAGGAGCAGAAGACATCCCTGGGGCCGAAGAAGACCCAGGTGCAGATGAAGATCCAGGAAAAATAGGAGGAGGAACAGGAGGTTGCACAGGAGCGTGACGACGCAACTGAGCTTCCATCCTCTTCAATAGAACTCCATCAATGTCTATTTGTGGATCATCAGAAGTCTCAGAGGAAAGATCGAAGCCTAGAGATTTGAGAAGACGGGTGATAATCATGCCAAAGGGTAAACCCCTACCGGACATGCGAATCTGGTCGGATGCCATGTGGGAAGCTATGATACGGGGAATATTGATCTTTCCTCGCAAGAGACAATAGATAATCAAGGGCACAGGACCCCTAGCATGGCTATATTCACCAGATTTAGGGACAATGTTATAGAAAATGATCTTGGCTAGGACTTGAGAAGTGAGAGTGAACCTGCTCACAACTTCGTTCCTGACCAAGCCGGGGTTGTCATCCCCGTGAATCAATGTGGATGCGGTGAGCGCAGACTCACCCTCCGGAAACTCATAGTCATGAAGGTCATGGGAATAAATATCAGCTCCACCAGGGGAGAGATGAAGGATATCAGCGAACTGACCAATACTAATGTCAATGTCCCTGCCTAGGACTCTAGTGAAAATACGGTTTCCGTCGAATGAGAAATTGGCATAGAAATAAGGCACGAGGGAAGTATAAAATTGTTCTTTAATGGTTAAGAACTCGTTTAAGGAATTGTTTTGCAAAATGCGGGGGATATCTAGATGTTCAAAGTCTTGGATAACTACAAATCTCCCCGAAATTATGTTTCTCTTGGAAAGATTGATATAACGGTTTCCAGCTAGCTCATTTACAAAGGTTCTTTAGGTTTTGGAGTGTGGGAAGAGGTGTGAGCTACTGATTTACCTTTCTCAGTCCTAGTTCTTTTAGATGTAGACATATTTTTCAAAAAAAAATGATTTTTAGGTTAAGGCTTGATCTAGAAAGCTAGAGACCTAGAAATGATGACAAATAAGGGAAGATCTAGAAGCTAGATAGTAAGATTAGAGGGAAAAATTAGATTTTTACCTGAGAGATGAAGATCCAAAACCCTAGATCAAGAAAACCTGAAAATCTATGAATCCAGCGGATGAGAAGACCTGAAACTGAAGATCAAGCACTTGTAGATGGAGTATGAGGTAGGTTTTAATTGATTTTGAATTGATTGAGAGATTGGAGAGATAGAGAATTTTTTTTTGGTGAAGGAGAGAAAGTGGGTTCGTCGGCTGAAGGAGTGAGAGAGAGAGAGAGAGAAAAAGTGAAAATAAATAGCAGTTTAGGGCTGAAATCGACGAACGGTCGACCGGTCGGTCGACCCAGAAAACCCGAGAGCTCTGAAATCTCAGAACGGTCGACCGGTCGGTCGACCCAAGGATCCCGAGAGTTCTGCAAACTTGCAGCGGTCGACCGGGTCTAAGGACGGTCGACCGATAGCAGATAAAAAATAAAGGCAATTTATTTCAGGCAAAATCGGTCGACCGCGCCTATTTACGGTCGACCGTCTTTGCCTGAAAGACAGTCTGCAGAAACAGCCAGAAAAAAAATTTTAAAAATATTAATTAAATACAAGGATGATATAATTATACAAACAACATGTTTTAATCTTCATTAAGTCAACTTATCAACCAAAATTACATATAAGACATTTTATTTTAATTTTTCATATATAATAAAAGTTTTGGAGATGTTGAAGCCGAATACCCAGTGACGGGTTCTGAACTTCATCCTCTTGATTCCTCTTGAATGAGTTGAGGTGCACAATTGCCATCTCTAAGGTATTTGCTTTAAATATGAAAATTTTTCAAAAATTAATTTTAGTTTTTGAATTACGATGAGTACATAGATATATCATGAAGACTAGATATGTGGACATTCACAAAAGATATCAAACAAAAAAAAATATGGCATATACACAATTGAGATAGAAATGTAACTCTACATTAGCATATGTCTATAGAGCACAAAAATAAGCTAACACTTCTATACATTTGTATATATATCAAACAAAAAATTAAACTTTTAAATGGAGAGATTACCGAACATAGGCAATCTCCAAAATATAGGTGCCTCCACGATAGCGATGCAAGCTTGATGTGATCTTTGGGCTTTGTTGCATCCACCACCCGGGCACCGTTTCCCCCTATGTCTTGGAGGAAGTAGATCCACCTGTATCAACTAAAATAGGTGGGTCTTTTGGTACCCAAATTTTCTTGGGTCCTATAGGGTTAGTACCGGGGCGAACCCAAACATGTTTGTTATAAACATTATGCTTAGCAAAACAAAATTTTTCTAAATGGCCTTTGCGGCCACAATGCGTGCAAATGTAAATTCTATCACTACCATACATGTATGCATGTTTATGTGTGTGTGCATGTTTCCGTGCATGAGCATGGTGTGTATGTTTCCCTTGGGTTACTCCCTTAGGAAATCTAGATGCAAATTTATTAAGATCAAAAGCACACTTCTTTAAAGTGTTATCCAAATTTTCAACACGTTTTTGAATTTCCACAAATTCATTTTTATTACAAGAAATCATGGGGGTTTTTCCTTTATCAGCCAATTTATATTTACAAAATTATTTTTCAATTTTTCAAAAGCAATAGATAAAACATTCTTCTCATTAAGACAAGTATCAAGTTTATTCTTTAAAATATCATTTTCCTTTTTCAATTTTTTATTATGAGATTGAGAGATCTCATATCTATGTTGTAGTTCTTTGAAAAAATGTGCAAGTTCATCCATTGTAAGATCATCATCTTCTAAAGTGTTATCAAGGGTTACCTTAGAAGCATCCTCACCTTGTGCCATGAAGCACATATGAGCGGCGTCGTTCTCCTCTTCGGATTTCGACTCCGTGTCATCCCACGTTGCTACCATAGCCTTTTTCTTCTTTGGTGCATGCTTGGAGGTGGTTGCTTGGAGAGCGGGGCAATCCGCTATGAGATGTCCGATCTTCTTGCAATGGAAGCAAGGACCGGGTTCTTCTCTCTTCTTTTCAAACCTTCCTTGAGGTTTCCCTCTTCGGAAGTTGCTTTGCCTCCCTTTCCTGTAAAACATTTTGCCTACCTTCCGGATAAGCATGGCAAAGTCCTCATCGCAATCCTCCGATGAGTCGTCCTCTTCAATAGTGGTTGGAGTGGCTTTGAAGGCGATTGTTTTCTTCTTGGGTGCCTCCCTTTCTTCTCTTACCTTCATCTCCATCTCATGGGTTTTGAGATTACCGATGAAGCCGGAGAAGTCCATCTCCTCCCGATCGTTAAGTTCTTTGAGAGTTGTTGCCTTCACTTCCCAAGTTTTGGGAAGAGCTCTAATGACCTTGCGAATCTTTTGGTCATTGTCGATCGTGTCACCTAGAGAAGATAAAGCATTAGTGATCTTGGTGAAACGAGTGAGCATGTCATCAATACTCTCACTTTCAAGCATATAAAAATTCTCATATTGAGAACGTAGCAAGTCAATCTTGGATCTCTTGACTTGTGACGTTCCCTCATGAGTCACAATTAAAACATTCCATACTTCATATGCAGATTTACAGTTAATGATGCGTGAGAGGTCATCTTCATTAAGGGCTTGGGTAAAGCATATTGAGCCCTAGCATTAGCCTCATAGTCCTTGGTAGTGTCCTCGGACCATGATCTCTCATCGGTGAGAGGCTCTACAAATTCTTTAGTTATGGCCCTAGCTACCCTAACTCCTAGGGACTTAAGAAAGAGGTTCATCTTGACCTTCCAAATGGGGAAGTTCAAGCCATCAAATTTAGGTGGGGACTTGATGCTAGAAAAATCAAATGAAGCCATAGATGAATAGTAAGATGCACAAAATATGAAGAATGCAACAAATAGTATAGCCAATAACAAGGATCTCCTAAGGTGGTTAACCAAATACTAGGGTTAGGCTCTGATACCAATTGAAATCACCTAGAGGGGGGTGAATAGGTGATGGCTATATGTAAATGGCACAAATGCGGAATTTAAAATTTAACTAACACAATTAGCTCAAATAAAAGATTTGCAATAAATGAAGCAATTTATAGTGCAAGAAAATAAAGGAGTTGAGTTTAGAGAGATTTGAGCAATCGCAAACACGCAGATATGTTTCGAGGTTCGAGCCACGCTCTACGTCCCCGCCTTCACACTTGAAGGATTTCCACTATTGAAGATCCCACTGGACCACCAATACAAGGACACACTTGTCCTATCTCTCGTGATGCCGCAACACCACCCGGAGCACACTAGCTCGCCTTGAGGCCGATGCCTCTACAACTTCACTCAATAAGAAGATGATCACACTTGATCAAAAATGCTCACTTGCACAATCCTAGAACCAATATGTAGATGAAGAATTATGGGATTGTGTAGTGCAAAAACTAAAGAGAAGTAGAGGTAAAGACTTCAAATGGGTGTCTAGAAATTTAGGGCTTTTGGAGAGAAAATCTTTTCTAAATGAAAGCCTTTTGAAAACTTGTAAATCTTTTGAAAATCTCTTGTAAAAATGATCTTAATTGTTATGTTATCATCTTGAAGTGACCTCCTATTTATAGGGGTCAAAAACACCTTCAGAGATCCGTTGGGATCAAATCCCAAAGAAAATCTGTCAGAAAATAGAGCTGTTGGAGTCTGTCAGAAAATCTGACAGCATCCGGTCGACCGGACGGTCGACCGCTAATGGTCAAAAATCAGACCGTTGGGGATCTACGGTCGACCGCCCGGTCGACCCAAACAACCCGAGAGCACTGCACAGTGCTCGGTCGACCGAGACGGTCGACTGATACACATGCACAGAAAATGTGCGCGCCGGTCGACCGGGACAGTCGACCGGATTCTGTCAGTTCTGAAAAATCAGAACTTCCAGAAACCTGAAACATGGGTTTTTGGATTTGGACTAGGATTAGAAGTTTTGTATCTTGTAAAACTTAGAGTGTGAGCCTATGTCACTACTCTAACAAGTTTGAAACATTTTTATAAAAACTTCTTTGATAAAACTTGTTTTTCCAAATAAATGTTTTTCCAACACCTTAAACTATTTTCCAAAAACTTAACATGTTAACTTCTAAATTGAAATAGAAATTAAAAATCTTTTTGAAGTCATGAACCAAATTAAAATGTGTGTGTAGGTGGTAATCCCATAACTCTACTTCTAACATCTAGGTTTTGACAAAATATCTAAAATGAAAAATACAAATACAAATCTTGGTATTCTTCATAGTCTTGATCTTGACTTGGTCTTTTCTTCATCGTCTTTTTCCCAAAGCTTTCTATTGTGCTTGGCTGGGAATGCAAATTTTTGGCGAACTCCAAACTTGTGAGTCTTGATTGTGGAGCCGTCAAATCAACCTGTTTTAACCTGAAATGCTTTTAAACAAATATTGTTAAATATATAACTAGATATGGTTTGTTATCATCAAAATATCCATCAAGATATAGGGCTAATGGCCTTTGGGCCAACAGCGGTGACATCCTATTCCTGTTCGGGCGTATAATAAGTCCCGGTACTAGCGGTACGTTCTGGCTCAGCACCGGATACTCCTTGACTGTTGTCCCGGGCATGTACGGGACCCATTCTAAGCATGGTTCATCGATCTCCATCAGTTTTCAATAACTTACTCCTCGATCTGTATGCTGAGGTATGTGGGATGGGACACATACCGATGTATACAAATCAGATGAGTCTCAATAATTAATAATAACATGCTCCTGATGTATGACTAGCTATACTCTTGGTCTATACTGCTCACCACTTATATAAGTGCTATGTTGTTGGATTACTTGATTGCTTCCATACTGTTTCATTATTATATTATTGTGAAGGCAAAGTCAGGTTATATAAACTCAGATTACAGTGACGTGATGTACACGGTATATATATGAGGGTTCCCCGTTTGGATTATTCCTTCGACGTACTAACCTCACAGATCGGTAATGTGGGCTTATATAACTGATTTTCTTGTAGTTACTTTATTTACTGTCTCATTTCATGTTCATATGTGCTTATATTCACGATACACATTTCCCGTACACAGGTATCTGTTATGCACACCACCTTACTTTATTATATGTACTCGCTGGGGTTGCTAACAACCCTGGATTCTCATGTCCAGATCCTGGAGTCTGAACCGTAGCGGCCTTGCTGCACCTGATCAGAGTGGCGCAGCGGGAGCGTGGATTAGCAGTTGTCTGTCCGAACCCTCTTCGTTCCCGCCTCTTCATGATCAGCTCGCGAGATTTTCATCTTACCACTCGTGAGTACTTTCCAGTATTTCATATTGTGCATCCTGCTTTTGTGCTTCTTAGTGATCATATATTCTTCAGATATTATATCATGCCTTGTGATAACTGTGTACTAGTGTTATTATTGCTGGATTATGTGTTACCACTGTGCTTCCGTACTCTGATTCTTGCCTGTACTGATGCTTAGCGTATGTACGTGAAGGTATCTCCGACCTGCGTATATACGTCGCAGTAACGTCTCCGTACCCGCGGGTTCAGGGCGTTACAATAATGGAGATATAAGTCGACCCGACAAAATGGAGAAGTCCAAAAGGAAAGCGAGAACACTCGCCTAAATATGAAAAAATACTGTGAAATCCCGATCTCCTAAATCCAGGAAACCAATGCGTAAACCGTTCCAATAAAAAGGAGGAGAGAGAATGAACTAGGAGGAGAGAGAATGCAGACGCGGGAGTCGCGTCCGTAGATTTTCACAAACACGGGGTTCGAGACCCGCGTTTAAGTCATAACATGAGAAGAACGCAGACGCGGGCACGAGCTCCGCGTCACGTTGATACAAGAACACGAAGGTCACGTATACAGATGTCAAGAACATGAAGATCGCGTTAAGGAATTGCCTAGACACGGGAGTGAGCTCCGCGTCTAGCAATTATCATCAGAGAAAGAGAGAGACATGAAAATGAGAGAGTAAGAGTCCAAGGAAAGAGAGAGACAGATGCAGGGAAGGAGGGGGTGAGAGAGACGCAGGGATGGGAGACAAGGAGAGACGCAAGTTGGGAGAAAAACAGAGAAGGAAAGAAAAAGGAAAGGAAAAAAGAAAGGAAAGAAAGAAGGAAGGAAAAGAAAGAAGGAAAGGAAAGAAAAGAAAGAAGAAGGGAAGGGGGGAGGATGGCCGGGCCTTGGCCTGGCCGGTGGTCGCCAGCGGCGGCCAGAGGTGGCCAGAGATAGGCGGCCAAAGCCCCAAGCCCAAGCTATGGGTGGTGCAAGTGTAGTTAGAAAGGGAGAAACAGAGTTTTACAAAAGGGGTTTCAAAGAGCGACGAGTAGGTTCATTGGAAAGAGTATTCTGAGGAAAAAAAAAGATGACGTGGGTGGTGTTGACCAAGATGGTGTAGGTGATGGAGAAGATGGTGGTGGAAGTGGGTTGTTTGGTGAAAAAGGGAAAGAAGAAGAAGGTGGTGAAGATGGTGTTGTGGTTGTTGTTAGAATGGAGGAGGAGATGGAGGGAAGATTGGTGGAGGAAATAGTGGCGAAAGGGTGGCCGACCAAGGAGGGAGGTATGGCTGGTTGGGTGCTGCCATTTGCAGTTGGAGAAGAAAGAAGAAATGAAAGGGAGAGAAAGAAAGATGGATGTATATATAAAGGAGTTGTTTTGATTATTACAAGTTTGCCATTAGTTTAAAAGAGATAAAGAGATGAGACTTGCGTCTCATTCTAAAATGGGCTGCGTCCTCATTTAACTCAGACTCGCATCTAGCAATTGCCCAGACACGAGGATGAAACCTGCATCCAGAGAAAACGCGAGATCGCGTTTGACAGAAGAGACAAAAGTCATAATGACTTGATCAAAATTGATCTGAAGTGCATTAAATGCAGAAAGAATGTAAATCTTCACATTAAAAATCAGATCTGCATCTGGTGAGACTCACGCCTGGCTAGGAGAGAGAAAAATGGGAAAGATATAAATACAATATCTGAGTAAAATTTCGGTATTTAGGAAAACACCGAAAACTTCAGAAAAGTCCGAAAAATGAAGTAGCTCGGAAAGCTTTTCAAAAATTTTCAAAAATAATAAATATTATTTTAAGTTATTTGGTGATATCAGATTTTCGAGATTCAATCCCATTTTTAAAATATAAATCCTGAAATCTACCGTTAATACCGGTGTACACTGGGTCGACCGGATTTTGATAAATTCTGAAAAATCACAAAAAATACATTTAGATAGAAAATATAATTTTAAGAAATAATGTGAAAGCCATTTCTAGAATTTCAACTCTATTTGTAAATTAAAAATTCGAGAATCAGTCACCGGAACTAGACGACACCGGTTTTGAAGATTTCCAATTTAATTCAGAAAAATTTCAGAAAATCATATAAAATCTAAAATATTAGAAAATAATATTTGAAACTAAAATTAATCAAATCTGAATACCAGAAAGACTAAATCGAGCAATATTCAAGGATCGGGTTCCCGGTTCAGATTAATGCTGACTCCGAGTTCACGGATCCAGATCCACAGTAAAATAATCATATAAATAATTCATAATACGAAACAAATACAGAAAGTAAATTAAAAAATACGATCGAGAAATCTAAATACGCAACTAAGTACATATTCTGGGAGCGGGGTGTTACATTTCATCCACCTTACAAAAAATGCGTCCTTGCAATTTCGATAAGGGATAAAATGAAAACAAAGGGGACATGGACATGAATGATATGAATCACTGTAGGTAGGACTCTCAAGTTGACTGCACAATAATCGAAATATCAATATCTTTTGCACTTCCTGCTGTATAAATCTTCGAACGATGCCAAATAATACTGTTCTGATATCATTGCTTTGTAATAGAATTCCCGCTGTGCTGCATACTTAATATCATTATGAGAATAAGCCAAGATGCCGAAGATGAAGAAGAACCCTGATAATACTGAACATAACTAAAGAAGACCGATAGTTAAGAATTCTGAAGACCAGGCATCAATCACTCTGAAGAATATAGCCAAGAATAGAGAGTAACTATAAAAAAACTCGAATACCGGCTTCTGAAAGATAAACCAATAGTTGATCAATTCTGGAAATTCCCGAGCTTCATAGATTTGGCCAAAGAGATCGTTTAGTGACTTCATTCAGAACCAGCCACTACCTCTCTAGTCTATCCATATCTTAAGTTGGTATAAAGGCTTTGAAAAACCAAAACAGTGGAAAGATAGAAGGGATTAGAAATCAAAGGAAGAATGATCAAGAAAAGATAACTTTGCACTTGTAGTTAGACTGTATAACCAGGATTCATGCATTCTAGCTGTAAATTTTTTCACTATTAATTTGCCATCTGGACGTACTGAGGATGCGAGAACCTAGGCTCTGGTACCATCCTGTAACGCCCCGATCCTGCGGGTACGAAGATGTTACTACGACGTATATACGCAGGTCAAGAATACCCTCACATATATACGTTAAGCATCAGTACAGGCAAGAATCAGAGTACAGAAGCATGTGGTGCATTATACATTCCAACATATGAGTACAATTACAAAGTTATTACCAGATGTGACAAATATTATAAGAATATTACATCACCGATAGGCGCAAATGCGAGAATACAAAGGGGTATATAAGTACGAATAGTACAAAAGGAGACTCAGAGTCATAACAGAAAAACTCTAGAGCCGAGTAAAGGGGCCTGGAAGGATAAGGCTCTGGACGGTCTTCTAGGGATCCACGCATCAGCTGCGCCACTCTGATCAGCAACTGGGAGAATCCACGCGCTCCAAGCTCCATGACCTAGACATGAGGATCCATGAGAGTCAGACAGAACTCCCCGACGGTGGTGATGCAAATGCCAAGTGGCGAGCATAGACAAGCACACATGTATCGATAAATCCGAATCATAAACATGCATCGATAACTGTGTCGTGAGCACAAGCATGCAGGAACACGTAGAGAGACATTAATCAATATCAAGCCAGGAACATGCATGATATAAAATGATAAGAGCAGGTAACGAGGCGATGAATAAAGTAGACAAGGCAACACCAGATATCTCCTAAACTAACATAAAACCAATAAAACCAATAAAATCAATAAAACTGAATAAAATCGAATACGAGAAAAACTGATCGCACAAGCTTAGGTCACGGCTCCATGAGACTAGTACATCGAAAGAATAATCCAAACAAGAAAACCCTCATCTATATACCTTTATCCCTTGCCACCGTAATCTAATCGCATACAACCCGAGTTACAAAACAACACAACAAACTATATACTAGCATCTTATTATAATTGGGGTTGTCTAAGTTGTAGGCCTCAGTATGCGTCCCATTCCACATACTTCTACTTACAACTTATAGAGCAAGTTATTTGGAAACTAATGAAGTTCGACGAACCATGTTTAGGATGGGCCTCGTTCATGCCAGAAACAACGGTCCAGGAATATTCGGTGCTGAGCTAGAACGTACCGCTAGGTACGGCGACTTATTTATAACTGAACAGGAATAGGGTATCGCAGATCTCATAGAAATAGGCCTAGGGCATGTGCATACCCAGCAGGAATAAACAAGAGTAGGGGTGCTAGCACACCCAGGGACTCCCTGATGGCCACCAAGTGATCCTTCAAGTATGTGGTCACGCGTGACTCGATAAGACCACCATAAACATGACTATTTAGGACCCTTCAGTTTTCCCAAACTGGCTGCACGTTGTCTTATTATAATTTAATATGTAATTATCAATTTACGGGAATAGCAAGAGCAAGACATGATCAGAAATTCAGGAGTGAATACATGTATAACAGGAGTACAGGTCACTGTATAAAATACAGGATAACAGGTTACTATATATAATACAGGATAACACGACAGGATTCCCATAAATATAATAATCACAGGTCAAGTGTTAAAATGATACATGGCAGGTGATTAGTCATGTCATAACAGGGAGCAAGTGTCAAGTAGTAGCATGCCGGGTGTCAGGTGATATCACATCAGTTGTCAAGTGATATAAATAGGTGCTAGGTGATAACATATCATGAGGGTGATATCAGGCAGGTGACAAGAGACAACATAGAATATATAATCACGTCAAACGATACAGGAAAATAGTATGATATACAAGATTGGTACGAATACCAAAAAATCATGCAGTTTCAAGAAAAACAGTATAAGTAAGATTTCAAACTCTTCACAACCATTAATAAAAGAATTGATAAACTGACAGGCAAGTAATTCCGCAAGTAAGAAACATCCAAGCGGAACTAAGCAGAGCTGGAGCCAAGCTAATGTACAACACTAAATGCTATCACACTCAGCGAGGTTACCGCTCCCAGCGTAGCTAGACACACGTGTCGCAGCAAGTGTATGAATGCCATACTACCGCTCACGGAGAAGCCATGCTTACAGGGTAACTATGCTAGAACGGAGCAAGCGGTTAAGTGTTGACGCTAGGTCTGCCTACCAGGCGTAGCATAGAGAAAGTCTAGAGGACTTTAAACCTCAGCGAGGTTGAACCCGAAGGCAAAGGTACCTGCAGAAGGCGTTAGTTCCAAACAGCACACAAATAGAACCCAAAAATAAATACATAATGCAGATACAAGTTTGACCCGACAAAGCGAGAACACTCGCCTAAATACGAAAAAATACTGTGAAATTCCTGATCTCCAGAATCTAAGAAACCAATGCGTAAACACGTTCCAATAAAAAGGAGGAAAGAGATAAACTAGGAGGAGAGAGAATGAAGATGCGGGAGTCGCGTCGCGTAGATTTTCACAAACGCGGGGTTCAAGATCCGCGTTTAAGTCATAACATGAGAAGAACGCAGATGCGGGCATGAGCTCTGCACCACGTTAATACAAGAACACGAAGGTCGCGTTATACAGATGCCAAGAATGCGAAGATCGCGTTAAGGAATTACCTAGATGCGAGGGTGAGCTCCGTGTCTAGCAATTATCATCAGAGAAAGAAAGAGACAGGGAAATGAGAGAGTGAGAGTCCAAGGAAAGAGAGAGAAATATGCAAGGAAGAAGGGGTAAGAGAGACGCAGAGATGGGAGAAAAGGATAGACGCAGGTTGGGAGAAAAATAGTGAAGGAAAGAAAAAGGAAAGGAAAGGAAAAACGAAAGGAAAGAAAGTAGGAAGGAAAAGAAAGAAGGAAAGGAAAGAAAAGAAAGAAGAAGGGAGATGGCCGGCCATGGCTTGGCCGGTGGTCGCCGGCGGCGGCCGAAGGTGGCCAGAGATGGGCAGCCAAAGCCCCAAGCCCAAGCCATGGGTGGTGCAAGTGTAGTTAAAAAGGGAGAAACGGAGTTTTCCAAAAGGGGTTTCGAAGAGCGACGGGTAGGTTCGTTGGAAAGAGTATTCCGAGAAAAAAAAAGGTGACGTGGGTGGTGGTGACCAAGGTGGTGTAGGTGGTAGAGAAGATGGTGGTAGAAGTGGGTTGTTTGGTGAAAAAGGAAAAGAAGAAGAAGGTGGTGAAGATGGTGTTGTGGTTGTTGTTGGAATGGAGGAGGAGATGGAGGGAAGGTTGGTGGAGGAAATAGTGGTGGAGAAGAGGGAAAGGGTGGTCGGCCTAGGAGGGAGGTACGGCTGGTTGGCTGCCGTCGTTTGCAGTTGGAGAAGAAAGAAGAAATGAAAGGGAGAGAAAAAAAGATGGATGTATATATAAAGGAGTTGCTTTGATTATTACAAGTTTGCCATAGTTTAAAAGAGATAAAGAGATGAGACTTGTGTCTTATTCTAAAATGGGCTACGTCCTCATTCAACTCAGACTCGCGTCTGACAATTGCCCAGACGTGAGTATGAAACCTGTGTCCAGAGAAAACGCGAGATCGCGTTTGACAGAAGAGACAAAAGTCATAATGACTTGATCAGAATTGATCTGAAGTGCATTAAATGCAGAAAGAATACAAATTTTTGCATTAAAGATCAGATCTGCATCTGATGAGACTTACTTTGGCCAGGAGAGAGAAACATGGGAAAAGATATAAATACAATATCTGAGTAAAATTCCGGTATCTGGGAAAACACCGAAAACTTCAGAAAAGTCCGAAAAATGAAGTAACTCGGAAAGGTTTCTAAAAATTCTCAAAAATAATAAATATCATTTTAATATATTTGATAAAATCAGATTTTGGAGATCAATCCCGTTTTCAAAATAAAATTCTTGAAATCTACCGTTAATACTAGTGTACACCGGGTCGACCGGATTTTGATAAATTCTGAAAAATCTCAGAAAATACATTTAGATAGAAAAAATATGATTTTAAGAAATAATGTGAAAGCCATTTCTAAAATTTCAACTCCGTTTGTAAATTAAAAATCTGAGAATCGGTCAACGACATTAGTCGACATCGGTTTTGAAGATTTTCTATTTAATTCAGAAAATTTTCAAAAAATCATAAAAAAATCTAAAATATTAGAAAATGATGTTTGAAACTGAAATCAGTCAAATCTGAATACTAAAAAGACTAAATCGAGCAATATTCTAGGATCGGGATCTCGGTTCAGATTAGGGCTGACTCCGAGTTCACGAATCCAGACCCATGGCAAAACAATCACATAAATAATTCATAATACGAAACAAATACAGAAAGTAAATCAAAAAATATGATCGAAGAATCTGAATACGCAACTAAGTACGTATTCCCGGAGCGGGATGCTACAGCTACTAAGGAATTTGTAATGTCGGTGAACTTTGTAATCTTTTCTAAAATTGTTTCATTCTCCTTCATTTTGAAGAGTTCAAACCTGTGAATAAGTATAGAAATTTTAGATTCTTTAACTTTATTAGTACCTTCATGTGTTACCTGTAAAATTTGCCATATTGATTTGCAGATCCGGTCATTGACACACGTTGAATTCTTCTTTTTCAAGGCACAGAAAAGCGCGTTCATTGCTTTGGCATCAAGATTTGCAGATTTCTTTTATTCTTCACTCCACGCATTGTAATTAGTGGTCGGCTTGGTGTATGATGCTTCTATTATGTTGCATAGTTCATAGTTGAGTGATTGCAAGTAGATTTTCATTCTACACTTTCAGTAGTTGTAGTTAGATCCATCAAATAATGGTGGACGTTATATAAAATGTTCTTCTTTGAATTGTGATGAAGGAAACTCCATTGCCATCCTTATATGTAGGGTGTTGACCGGGTATGCAGGGCTCTGATACCAAATGTAGGATCTAAAAATAATGTTAACACAAACACTAAAACAAAGATAAATAACGTTAAATAACATACTTGCAAGAAAGGAAATAGATCTCAGAACAAATGCAAGCGCAAACACTATAGATTTTCTCCTGGTTCGCTCATCTTGACCTACGTCCAGACCCCAATCAACCCACTTGAGATTTTTCTTATCCTGATTTTGTATACCCAAAAATAACTCCTTGTACACCACTTGACAAAAATAACCTTTGCCAAATCCGTACAACTCTTCTCTACACCAAGAAGACAACTTTCTTGTACAACTTCTCTTCTGCACTAAGAAGACACTCTTGTACAACCCTTCTCTTTGAATGATTACAAAATATCCTATAAGCCTTAAAACTTGTATGTGATCGTGAACAAGGTTTCTTATAGGTGGACTCTTAGAATTCTTCACAATAGAATAGGAATTGTGTGAAGAAATGAAAGTAAAAACTAGTTTTCTGAAAAAATAAAATTTTTCAGCAGAGTTTGGATAGAAAACTAATGATATTGAATTGGTGTGAACATCCTAGGACAACATCTCTATTTATAGGTGAAATTAATAGTCAGTTAGGGAAGTTATCAACTCAAATTTGAATATCAGAATGTTAGATAAACACCAGAATATCAATAACTGATTAACAGACAGAAACTGTCTATAGTTGACTAGGGTATGAGATTTGTCGACTAATAGAACAAGTTTTGCCTAGGTTAGTCGACTAGTCAAGGTACCAAGTCGACTACATCAAGACTGACACAGATGATAAGTTTCTGAAAACTATAATTAGTCGACCAGCAAAAAGGGTTAGTTGACTACAATTTAAATTAGTCGAATAGCAGTGTAGGTAAGTCGACTAATACTGCTTACAGTAAAGAAACAGAAAGTTGATATATATCTGTGGAAAAACTTAGTCGACTATATAAAGGGTAAGTCGACTAGATATATTAGTCGACTATACTTAGGTATAAGTCGACTATATGACTATATTGTGTGTGTGATCAAGGCTTTTAACAATCTATAAAAAATACATAAAAATAGCTAATATCTTTGAGTAGTCTTGACCACTTGAACTCAGCATTCACTTTTGAGATAGAGCTTCAATGCATCTGTATCACAAATGTTATTATCAAAATCAAAGATCCAACAGAAACGTCCCAGCATAATGTATGGTGAGAAATTTCACGACGTTGGGGACAGGGCACTCTTCTAGGAGAAAGTACTTTCAAGTGATTAGTCAGTATCAGGCCTTCCCACTTGGTGTCCCGACGCGGGGATGATATTATCTGGAGCCTTATCTGCCCAACCGTTTTGCCAGACAATTTGGTTATGACAAATTATATGTCGGTAACCCCAACCCTCTATTTGGGTACATGGGAGTTTGATCTACAGTGCTAGGGATTGGAGGTATTTTATAGTCGGATGCACTGGAGCTCGGTTCTGCATGCCTCATCGGACTCCTACGCTGCTTACAACCCTTGGCTTTTGCCAATGGTACAAGGTATCAAATACGTGTCCCTCCTCATATAAATTTAACTCCTCCGAGATAAATTTGACCGCCGCCCGATTGAGGGAAAAGGTGGAAGAACAGCAAAAAGGGAAATGCTTCTAAGTGCCCAGATTGAAGAATTCCTTGCTGATATTGGTCGCAAGGCTTCGGCGGCTGGGAGTCCACGTCCTGATGAAGTAGACAATGATCCTTCCCAAGAAGTTGCAAGGGCCATATTTTGGTGAAGTGGGTGGTGAACCTGCCCAAGAAGTTACTGCAAACCCCCAACCTGGTGAAGCAGGTGGTGAACCTGCCCAGAAAGTTGTTACAGGTCCCTAACCTAGTGAAGTAGGTAGTGAACCTGCTCTGGAAGTCACGGCAACTGCTAACAGTGGTGAGGAAGAGGATGAGAATCGCGAAACCCACTTCAAGCGAAAGCGCAAGTTGTGTCACGCCCCGCTTCCCAAAATATGTTGAAGCAGAGACGCAATCAGAGTCGATGACAGATATACGTAAGAAAAATACCTCACGTATACACGATAAGCCTTAAGTAACCAGAATAAGCTATAAATCTAAACTATAATAAATCATGATCACTGAAATATCACATATTGATGTCCACACATGATAATACATAAATTAAGAAATGGAATAAAATCCAAGTCTGATATACATAAATCAAAGGAAACAACAAGAATAAAAGAAGGCAAGAATACCATAATCAAATAGAAGGAAACTCTAGCTCCTCACAATATGTACGGTCTCTAATCTGGTTGGTTATTGTTAACCTAACTAATTTAACACTTAGATGTGCCCATACCACAACCGTTTTCTCACATATCAAACAATATTATCATTGTTGTAACTGCCTGCCATGTGTTTTGGAAGGGTATCATGCATGCCCGGTACCACGGTCTAACATTCCTAACACTGAATTGGACAGACCGCAATGCCCTAATAACTGAAGATCACAACCCCACACAAAAAAAATAACTGTTGTGGTGCCATAGTCCGGGTATAGCCCTAATAACTGAGAACTGAATAACTGAATAACTAGGTAGCCAGTACTACCTGGGTTCCCCATGGTGGAACCTAAACTTGGTGTACTATATCTAGTCTTTCCAAAATACACGACATGCATCATCAGGTAATTACCCCTGTTCCCCGGGTTATGGTTTCTTTTATTAACAAGCAATGTTATGAATTATTATTAAATTGAAAATAGTGACTGGATATCTCCAACTTATGATGTCAATAATAGCCAATAACTGAATAACTAATAACTGAGACTACTATCTAACACCTGAATAGCTATTAACTGACATCAGATGGAGAAGACTAGAGATATAAAGTCACTAATCATAACTGGGTCAATTACAAGATCAAGTCCAGTATAATATATATCAATACTAGTTCAAAATCAAAAGTGACAAACAACACCATATGAAATGACGAAGAAAAATGCCCATATCAACTACATAATTAAGGTGAAAGCTCATTGATGTCTCATGAAGTTATACATGTAATCATACTGGTAAAAATAATCAATCACTTACATGAAATGATAAAAGTAATCATATAAATAACCATTGACAAAGGTAAATGAGTAGTAAAACAAAAACACTCACATGAAATGACGCAGTTTTGAATCTGAATCATCGTCTGTTCTTCATTACACGAACCGGTATGAATCTCACCAGTGTATCGGATCCATAACGGGCACAAATCTGAATCTTCTGTTACCGAGTTCGGATCGCACGAATAAGTTCGAATCGCTGTAACACGCAACTAAACACATGAACTCACACACAAACATATACTACACATATACACCACACGTGCATACACACAAGTACGTGTACACCCACATACATACATATACAAGTATACACATACATACATGCATACTTACACACAAATATATACTAACACACATAATCATACTTAAATACACACTTATATATACATACACAAATTACACACAACACACTCTCATACCTGTACACAATCACTCATACACAATACACATACACATGCTACACTAAACACACATATGTCACATTAATATAAACATGCACATTACATAATACACAAACACATAAATAACTAGCATCCCATACATATAAACAGAGAGTGAAAGCAGGGAGAGAGGACTTCTGGCTATGGGGTTGCTTGCCGGCGGAGGCCACGGAGGGGATCGATGGCTCGAGGATCTCATCGGGGAGGATGCTGATGGAGGAGATCGGGTGGGTGACGGGCTGCCAAAGTAGGTGTTGGTGAAGAGGAGAGAGGAGCACATGGAGGGGGATGTGCTGCCGATTGAATTGGGGGTTGCTTGCAGCCTAGTGGTGGTCTTATAGGGCCGTGCTCTTGGTGCTCAAGACTAGGAGAGCAGAGAGGGGCGTTGGGTTATGCGTTGTCAGCCAAGGAGGCAGTGGAGCATAGGGGAGAATGATAAGGCTATGGGTGCTCGAGGATGGGAGGCTCTGGGGGTGGATGTTGCGTGGCCTGGGCTCAGCCAAGGGGAGCCACGACCAAGGGAAGATGGGACGTGGAGATTTCAGCATGGAAAGAGGGTAGTATGCAGTCTCCGGCCAAGAGGGGATGATGCGCTAGAGAGGAGGGAGGGTGGAGGAGATGCGAAGTCATGTGCAGCGGAGGTGGAGACGTGGGCTGTGCTCAGGCGCAAAGGGAGTGTTGAGACAGGCCGGGGTGATTGCGTAGGGAGGTGCAGGGCCAGAGGAGATGCAGGCCATACTAGGTGCTCGCGGAGGAGCTCCAGGCTGTTGGCTCTGGTTGTGCAGAGTGGGGGAAGCTGGCTGTATTGTGGTGGGTGCAGCCAGGAAGGGATGGCCAGGTGTGAGACAACGAGCTGTCGTGGGTGTGTTTGGAGGTAAAGGGCAGCCAAGGAGGATGCGACCAGGGAAGGTGCTGGGGTGGCCTGAGTTCACGACTTCGACGCCGATCCGACGATGAAGAGAAAGGGTGGTTGCGTAGGTGGCAGAGCGGTGGTGGCCTGGATGGGGAAGTGGCCATGGGCGGATGGAATGGTGC
The DNA here is from genome assembly GCA_038442645.1 of Agave tequilana. NCBI lineage: Eukaryota > Viridiplantae > Streptophyta > Magnoliopsida > Asparagales > Asparagaceae > Agave > Agave tequilana. The sequence continues at coordinate 139,653 of JAVJIF010007771.1, read as the reverse complement.
TATGGGGGATACATGGCGGCTACAGGTGAGGAGATGGAGGAGAAGAGTATTAGGTTTAGGGTTAGGAGAAGATTATATAGGGGGTGAATTGGGTTATGGGTTTGGGGATTGGGTTATTGGTTTGGGTTTATCTAATGGGATTGGATTTAGAAAATAGGATTGGGTAATGGGTTATAGGGTAAAGGGTATAGGCTAAGAAAGAATAAAAAATGATGATAATAATAATAATAATAAGAAGAATAATTACCATAATAATATTAATAATAATAGTAACAACTCTTAACTAAAAATAATAATTAATAACAAGCATATTAATTAACAATAAAAATGACAATAACTACAATAATAATGTTAATAATAATAACACTAATAATATTAAGTAATAATAATCATAATAACAACAATTACAATAATAATAATAATAAAATCAATGATAATAATAATAACACTAGTAATATTAATAACTATAATAATCTCAATGAAATAATAATAGTCATAATTACTACTAATATAACAATTAAAAATGATAATGATAATAATAGAAATAATAGTAATAAATAATTAAAAATATTGATAGGAAGTAGTGGTAATAATGTATAAAGCCAAATTACCATTTACTATCTCAAAATAATTGTATGTGGAGGAAATTTAAAGGGGAGAATTGCAAGATTTTCTTAAATCAATAAAAAGTTACAACCACTCAAATTCCAACTATAAGAGAGAGAAGACACTCAAGCTCAGATCTTCTCTTTGTTTAACGCTGGGTTCTTTGCGTAGCGGTGAAAAGTGAATCTTATTTTTCGTTGACCGGGAGAACGTCAAGCTCTTCTGAAACTCTTCTCTTTGAATCATAGATAGAGTAGCACAACTCCTATCTAATGAAATCTCAAAGAGATATAGATAAAAACTTGAACTCAATAAGTTGATGTAGAAGAGTTGAACTCTTTATAAAACTAATTTTCCTCAGCTGAAAATTTTGTCCCTTCTTCAATAGCAAACTGAGCTATTTATAGGGGTTTCAGGGGTAAAACTGTCCCCTAAAAATCCTCCATAGTGGGGGTTAACTTTCCTTATTACGTGGGTAGCACTTGGCTTAGTGATGAGGTAGTTATAACTGAGACGCAGGGCTCCTCTGCTGTTGAACGCGGGCTTGAGCTCTGCATTTAGTCATTGAGATAATGTTGGACGCGGGTCTTAATCTCCGCATTTGGGCGTCGCGGTGGTGTTGAAACGCGAGTTTCAAACTCTGTGTTTTCTCTTTCACATGATATTAGACGCATGCCTCAATCTTCGTGTATGAGATGCAGGCTTCAAGCTCTGTGTCTGAGCACTAAAGTGGTGCTGAGACACGGGCTTCAAGCCCTGTGTCTTAACATTGGAGGGATACTGAGGCACAAACTTTGAACTCTGCGTCTTGACTTGCACGAGTGATTTTGATTAGCGTCGCGTCTGAAGCTTGGACTCTGTTATCTGATGACTTGTCTTCAGTGATTTTTAGACAGTCTACAGAACCCCTTCTAAAGTTTTCAAAACTTCGAGGTTGATTGGGACGGATTTTGAAACACTTTGGACTTTATTTTAATAGCAAGCTCTCAAGATTAGACTGGCAATTTTCTAAGATACCTTAAGCTTGATCTTGTCTGGATCTTGGTCTTCATGAGTGTACTATTTAAACTCTTTGAAACCACCATAGGATCATCATGAGTGTCTAGATACGCAGTCTAGACCTCATCGATACTCTGAGCTGGTTGTCGGTGTACTGTTGAACCAGAGAAAATTGCCAACTGCTTTTGTCAGTGTATTATTGAACTGATTGTAGAAGCAGAGATTGAATACAGGTCTTGTAGACGCGAAGGTCGTGTTGCCTTGGGAATGCGGACCTTGTCTGAAGTAGAAGAGACGCGAACATCGAGTGGAGATGCGACTCTTAATTTGTTAAAGAGACGCGACTCTGTTAAAGTTGAGATGCAGCTCTTTTATTTTACGAAGACGCGGTCTTCCAAGTGGACATGTCGTTCTTAGCCATTTGCTGAGATGCGGCTATGAGTTGTAGAGGAGAAACTCAGGCAGCCCTAAGTTGTTGATAAGACGTGGTCCTGATTTGTAGGGTAGATGCGACTTTGAGTTGTTGAGAGACGCGGCTCTGAATTATTAGGAGACACAGCTCTGAATCATTTGGAGGACCCGCCTTTGATTATTGAGAGATGCAGCTCTAAATCGTTTGGAGGACGCGGCCTTGAATTGCTGAGAGACGCACTTGAATCATTTGGAGGACGCGACTCTGAATTGATGAAGGGACGCAGCCCTAAATCGATGAAGGGGATGCGGGCCTGCACTCTTCAACTTGCTAGAGGGGACGCATCCTTTAGTTTATGGAAAGACGCGGATATTAAAACGTGACCCTGAATTGTTAAGAATGTGGCCCTCATTTTGTTGAGGAAACATAACCTTTGGTTTGTGAAGGCACGCGAACTTCAAAACGCGGCCCTTGAAGCGTCACTTGCAGTTATAGAGATGCAGTTTTGATGACGCGATTCTCTTGTGCGCGAAGATCTCACTGGATCTTTTGAGGTAAAGCTAGCATTGATGGTTGGGGACGCGTGTCATTGGGACTTCCAGGGCAAAAATTCACATATCTTACTTAGACTAGATTTGAGATTCGCGTCACGAATTAAAGCTATTAATTGGCCTTTAAGAACGGATTTGATTTTTATGCTATTAAGTAATGGCCATTAGCGAGCCTATAAATAGGCCATGAATCTCTTAACAGTCATTCGTCTTGACTATTTTCCTTCATGGGCAGGTGCTCTGAAGAACTTTTTAGGGTTCTTAGACTGTCTTCTTCCCGAGCCTGCATCCTGAAGAACTTTCAGAGTTCTTTAAACGAACCCAAAACTATGATGCTTTCTTACAATCTTCTTCGAAGATTATCACTGTTAAGTGATTTTAAAATCAAAAAGCGTTCGGAAGGATTAATTATATTGAGAGAGGGTTTAGAGTAAACTATTGATGTCCGTGTACTGATGATCAAAAACTCCGGATGTATATGTAGGTTTACTTTTCTCCTTCCGAATCACCGTTTGTAGCACAAGTTATGACGGGTCGTATCCGCAGGGAGGATTAGCAATATAAGTATTCAAGGTTTTTATATGGAGATTTTCGAGAAGAAAAACGAAAGTTCTTCTTTGTTTAAAGAATGAAAAACAAAACGACATAGAAAGTGAGTGAAAAATCTTTGTGGGTTCTGTAGAGAAAAGTAAAAAACGGAAAGAAAGATGGAATGAAAACGGAGATATTTGAAAAGAGAATGTTTTAAGAAAAGGATTTTTTTGAAGTACGATAGAGAAAAAAAAGCCATGACTAACTAACATTCTAATCTACTAACTTACTACTCTCATTGGGTGATACATGCCTCATGTTGATTCATCGACAATAGTATATCTTGATTTGTCAAGTCGATGTGTTGTCCCATGTAGAGGATGTGTTCTCATCTAGGCTTGGCTAGTTGCCTTCTTGAATCATCGGCTCCCTAAATAGATTTTCAATAATGGAACATGGGTAGTCACACTTAGGTATGCTAAGCAAAAATACAAGATTCATTAGTCCATCAAAGCTATAATCAAGCTAGCATGAAATAAGAAACTTGGACAATAGTCGTTAGCATAATGAAGTGATCCATCTTCATGTTCCATCAAGACACTTGTTCTAAAGACAAGGCTCTAAGTGAGGCTCACATGAATCATATGGAGGGGGTACAAAGCATTTGCTAAAAATTGAACATAACTCATCTTCATTAGGGATAAAAGAGACTTGTAAATTGCAAGGCTAAAAATAAAGCATCCAATGATTCATATGAGTTAGCAATCACCCAAGAGTTAGTAGTTAGTAGAGTTAGAAGTTAGTCATGTTAATGAGTTAGCTAGACATGAAAATGAAAAACAAGTAACAATTCACTGTAGAAAGTAAATGCAAGAAGGTAAAAGCTTGAAGAAGAAAATGCACTAGAACAAGAAAAGACTTGAAAAATGAAAGATTGATCCTTGTATTGAGTTGTCACCTTCTTCAATTACAAAGATTTCTCACCCTCACTCTCTCTCTTTTCTATATTCTAGAAGGAGAAAATGAAAATTACACAAGAGACTAAAGAAAACCCTAGAGAAACCCTAACAATTTTCCTAAAAAAGAATGCTATTCTCTCCTTCCTGTATATAGAGGCCCTAGGGGTCTATTTATAGCCTTCAGGAGAAGAGGCCATCCCACCACAGCCGTTGGATCAAACAGTTGATCAACGGCCAAAGGACTGTCGCGAATCCGCAGCCAGAGCCGCGTTTTCACGGCAGAATCTTGGCCGCTGTGCCAACGAATTCTCTGCCATTCTGTTATGGCTCGTGTGCCCAGCTGGATCTCTAGAAGTGGAGAATATGCTTTGGATCCGTTCAGATCTGGCTTTCTTCTTGTGGGCTTCTAAATTAATCTTTAATTCCTTTAAAAATCATAATTGTTGGGCCTTCTTCTCCATTAAATATTGAACCTGAAAAAAGAGAGAAAAAAGCAATAAAAATCCCATATTTATTCACATAAAGCATAATATGGTGGTATAAAATGATGCATAAATGAACTCAATCACATCCGCATACCTAGCTTTTGCTCGTCCCCGAGCAAAATAAGCAAAGAGAGAAAAAATCCTAACTAAATTATTACACCACTTTCGTAGGTGACACGATTGCACTGAGCTTGTACAACAAGCTGTTAAATCTCTAGGTTACCCTAGAGGAGGAGTGTTGTCTCTTGAGGGTTTTCAACAGATTGCACCCACAAAATCCCAAGAAAATGTTAGTGAAAAGAAAATTATTTTTTTTATTATGATCCATTTTTTTCAAGAATTTCGGTGATCTATCGGTTTCGGGCTACCCTAAACTTTCCCTTCTTTTATAAGTTTCCATTTGAAGTCTTGTTTTCAACTTAGGTTAAGTTTCTAAGAATAGAGAGAGAACTGAATTTTGTATCAGGCCTAACATATATACATCTATATGTATGGGGAATTTTTCTTAGACTATAGTTCATTTATTTACATATATATAATAATAATTTCCTTTTTTTTTATGTTTGTTATATATTTACATTCCCTTAGCTTCATTAGGCTTTCTAATTTACCCATGTAATGAGCCTTTTATCAATGACTCCCAGACCAGATGGTCTTAGGCACCAGATGAAGATACATCCCTAAGGTCCAAGGACTCGAGTAAACTAGGCTACGAATGCTAAGGACTCAATCACCTTTAGGCGTGACTGGTCATGCTTCTTAAGGCACAACTAACCAGCTTAATTAGTGATTAAGTTTTTATTTATGATTATTATTATATATATATTTTTATATATCTTTTTATTTTTATATATGTATGTAATCAAAGTTACTAAGTCCTTGATTAATCCCTCAACATGTAAATGTATATAGTGCTTAGGAAAAATTCAAAATCTAGCTATCTTTTCTATACTTTTCTTTCTTAACCTAACGATCCAACAAAACTTCTTATTTTGACTTATATTAAGAAATCTTAGTTTAGAATTTCCTTAATTCCTAAGATCAAGTTAATTCTTTTCAAAAAATGGATCAAATTAAATATATATATATAAGAAATATATAAGAAAAGAAAAATCTAAAAATCTAAAAGAAAATCCTAAAAAAAATCTAAAAAATCCTATGTTATAAGAAAAGAAAAATCTAAAAATCTAAAAGAAAATCCTAAAAAAGAAGAACCAAAGAAAATCCTAAAAAAAAAAATCTAGAAAAATCCTATGTTAGTATCTACCCCCCATAACTATCCCATGCATTGTCCCCAATGTATGCAACAAAATATATTCATGAAATAAGTAAAGAAAAGGTGTCACCCCCTTCTTCGGTTAGAACCAGCGGTGGTGCTAGGTCCGGCCGACTGCGAACGCCGCAGACCCTCCTCAATGCGATCTAAACGAGATGTCTGCTCCTCAATGCTGTCTAAAAGTTTCTCTGAAGAGGACTCAACTGGGGACATCTTCGGACTGGACACGAGGGGCCAGACCGCATGAAGACAACTATTGTAAGCACTAGTCGCCCTCTCTAGTGCAACGAACACCCTATCATATGAGTCAAAAACTGCATCTGGTAAGAAAGTCCTACACAGACGAGTGATCAAAACTAGATGCGAGTACTTTGCACCACGCGTGTGTGAGGAGTTGGTGGTGATACTATGAAACATGGTCTTATTAATACAGATAGTGTGCTGCCGAGTCATGAGATCGTGAATGACTTGCAGCACCGGCCTGTTGAAGGAGGTCGTATGGTCAAGCCCTAATATGTTGCGTTGAATTCAGCAACCAACGTAATGTGCTTTTCTAAATGTAGTACTGGCTGTTCTGTACAGCGAGCCCCTATGACAGTCATGTAATCGATTAATGGTAGGGGGTCGCTATGATGTGGGTTTCAAGGGACATGTGTGAATTCCTCTAGCAGAGGAAGCGTGATAACAATGTCCCCAGTGGGCATGTGCACCAAGATTTGGTATGTGCCAAATTGATAGAGACTTGATCTATGGAATTGTAGAAAAGCTTGACGAGCTTAGAACAATAGTAAGCCTCGTGATCTGAGTTATCATAAACTAATTCATACCAATCCTATGCACGAATACGATCTAAAAATATATGACCATAACCGTTAACATCGCTAAGAATCCTAGCAAAATCTTTTTCAGCGAAAATAGACGGTGCCATGATGAATAATATGAAGCAACGGGAAGAGATACGCAAACCTCCCCGGACTACGTGGGGGGGGGGAACTTAAATTAGATTGCAAAGAGCAATTAGCAGTGGTGGCAGATGAGCAGATGGTAGATCGGGAAACTTCAGACTGCCGTGACAGCAGAGAAATTTGGCGGCGCTCCAGATGCTTCCAGTTGGCCTTGGATGCGCGGCAATGGCCGTGGAAACGCGGTAGGGTAGAGGAGACAGAGGGTCAGAAAAATTTGGGGGGCGGCGCTGGCTGTGCTCGTTTCAGATCTGGGGTTGAAACTAGGGTAAAAAAAAGAATACGGGATGGAGGGTATATATAAGGGGCTGAGAAAGATGGAATCCCCAAATTGTCCTAGTTGAGATTAGAAATTTACAACGCTAGGTTATTTGAAAAGGAAAAGGAGTGTATGAAGAGAGAAAAACCTAGGTGCTATTTAGCACCTAAGTCTATTTTATTTTATTTTTTTTCTTGTTGATTATTTGGTTTTTATATTTATTTATTTATTATTAATATATATATTATGCTTATTTTGTTTCATTACAAGGGAGGTCCCAAAATGATTTACAGGAGACACCGGAAAAAGTGTAAAATGACGTGGTCACATATAGACTGGGTCACAAAGACCCAATTCAAGAACATTGTGTAACTCAGACTCTGTGGTGAAAAATGGCTTTAGGCGTTGACCGTTGACTTTGAAAGTATTGCCAGTCTTAGGATCAAAAATTTCAATGGCACCATAAGGGGAGACATTCTGGATGACGTATGGGCCTGACCACCTGGTTTTCAGTTTACCAGGAAAAAGGTGGAGTCTAGAGTTATATAAAAGAACTTTTTGTTCTGAGACAAAATTTTTCCTATGAATTGATTTATCATGGAAAAGCTTAGCTCTGTGTTTAGATATCCGAGTGTTATCATATGCATCATTTTTTAGTTCTTCTAACTCAGATATCTGCAGCTTTCTCAAATCACCGGCTTTGTCTAAGTCCAAATTCAGCTGTTTTAGTGCCCACATAGCACGGTGCTCTAACTCCACAGGCAAATGGTAGGGTTTTCTAAATATAACTCGATATGGAGACATACCGAGGACAATCTTGTAGGCGGTCCGATATGCCCATAGGGCATCAATGAGTTTGATGGACCAGTCCTTACGATTTTGTCTGACATTCTTCTCCAGTATCAGTTAATTTGTTTGTTGGTGACTTTTACTTGCCCGTTCGTCTGAGGATGATAGGCCATGGATAATTTATGAGAGAGAGTACTTCCGCATTAGGGCTTCAAAAGCCCGATTGCAGAAATGACTCTCGTTGTCACTAATTATCATACGGGGGGCTCCGAAGCGCAAAATGATGTTTTCACGTAGAAACTTGATGACAACTTGGTTGTCATTTGTCCTAGTCGGAATAGCTTCAACCCACTTAGAAACGTGCGGCCACCAAAATATATTGTTGCCATAAGACAGAGGGAAGGGTCCCATGAAATCGATGCCCCACAAATCAAAAATTTCTACCTCAAGGATCGGTGTAAGGGGCATTATATCTCTATGTGTGATTCGACCCGTCATTTGACATCTGGCACAGAGCTTGCAGAATGTATAAGCGTTCTTAAAGAGAGTGGGTCAATAGAACCCACTTTGAAGGACTTTCTCAGCAGTCTTTTGTGGACCAAAGTGTCCACCACATGCTAACTCGTGACAAAATGTCAAAACGCTATGATGTTCATCCTCAGAAAGACACCTTCTAATTATCTGGTCATGGCAATATTTGAATAAATACGGTTCATCCCAAAAGAAAATTCGTATTTATTTCATAAAGCGATGCTTGTCCTGACTAGACCAATTTGAAGGTGTTTGCCCGGTTGCAAGATAGTTTGCTATATCAGCATACCAGGGCTAAAGATGTGTTCGTCTGGAAAGTTTTCATTGATAGGTATAGTCTCAATTGGTGCATTTGAAATTCTTGAAAGGTGATCTGCCACCACAATCTCAACGCCCTTTTTGTCTTTAATTTCCAAATCAAACTCTTGCAAAAGAAGTATCCATCGAATCAGTCTAGCCTTTGCATCCTTCTTTTGCATCAAGTATCTAAGGGCGGAGTGATCAGTGAAAATCGTTATCCTAGACCCTAGGAGGTATTGGCGAAACTTCTCCAACGCAAACACAACTACTAAAAATTTCTTTTCAGTCGTTGTGTAATTTAGTTGGGCTTCATTAAGCATCCTACTAGCATAGTAAATCACGTGTTGTCTTTTATCAGTACGCTATCCGAGAACAGCGCCTATGGCATAATCTAAGGCATCACACATGATTTCAAAAGGCCTAGTCCAATCAGGCGCTGAGATTATTGGCCCCGAGACAAGTCTGTACTTAAGCTCCTCCCAAGCTTGTAGACACTCTTCATCAAAATTGAAGGGCACATCTTTTCTTAAAAGATTTGTTAAAGGTCTAGCAATTTTGCTAAACCCCTGAATGAATCTTCTATAGAAGCCAGCGTGCCCTAGAAATAATCTAATGTCTTTTAAGCATTTTGGCTCAGGGAGCTTTGTTATTACTTCCACTTTCGATCTATCAACCTCAATTCCTTTGTTTGAAACTTCGTGCCCTAGGACTATTCCTTGCTTGACCATAAAGTGACACTTCTCCCAGTTGAGTGTCAAGTTTTTCTCCATGCATCATTGTAAAACCAGCTTAAGATGGTGCAAGCATTGTTCAAAGGAATCGCTATAAATAGAAAAATCATCCATGAAAATCTCCAAAATCTTTCCACCATGTCGGAAAAAAGACTAAGCATGCAACGTTGATACGTTGCGGGAGCATTGCATAGACCGAAGGGGATTCTTCGATATGCAAATGTTCCAAAGGGACAGGTGAAAGTAGTCTTGTCTTGATCCTCGGGAGCGATAGGGATTTGATTGTATCCTGAATATCCATCCAGGAAACAATAATTTTCATGTCCAGCTAGTCTCTCAAGCATTTGATCTATGAACGGAAGGGGAAAGTGGTCTTTACACATGGCATCGTTTAATTTTCGGTAATCAATACAGACTCGAATCTTCGTTGGAAGAAGAGTTTACACTAATTCTTTCTTATCATTTTCTACCACGGTAAACCCTGCCTTCTTTGGCACAACGTGGACTGGACTAACCCATTGGCTATCGGATATGGGATAGATAATCTCATTATATAATAGCTTCAAAATTTCAGCTCTAACAGCCTCCTGCATGATCGGGTTTAGTTTACGTTGTGGGTCCTGTTTTAGTTTTGCATCTTCCGTCAAATGAATCCGGTTGCACAATGGATGGACTGATTCCCTTTATATCAGCCATGGTCCAACCAATGGCTTCTCGATTTTCCTTAACACCGCAAGAAGATCCTCTTCTTATTGTTTCGTAAGATGGGACGCAATTATCACAGGAAATGCTTCCTTCTCACCCAAGTACTGGTACTTGAGATGACTAGGAAGAACCTTAAGCTCGGAGAGGGAACCTGATCTATCAATGGTTGTTCCTTGTGTAAGGGAGAATAGGGTGGCATTTGTGCCCACTCCGCTGTGGATTCAATGATTTGATCAAGGTTGAAGTCATCAGACTCCAATTCAAATTCTCTATCAGACTCATATTCAATCTCCATGTCATGTTCACTTATTAATCCCTCGATTAAGTTCACTTCAAATGACTCATTATCCAAATCTCAAGGTTTTTCCCAGGTGGAAAACGTTTACCTTTTTTTTCATATCTCCAAAAGTTAGACTCATCGATCCATTCCTACAGTTGATGATTGCGTTTGCGGTGGCTAGGAAGGGTCGTCCTAGAATGACAGGGATCTGAGCTTTGGGATTGTGTACGGGTTGCGCCTCTAGAACAATGAAATCCACGGGGTAAATGAATTCCCCGACCCGTATAAGAACATCTGTAATCTCCCCCTTGGGAATCTTTACAGATCGATCAACCAGTTGTATAGTAACTCTGGTCGGACGGAGATCGTCCAACCCGAGTTGTTGATACACAGAGAAAGGAAGGAGATTGATGCTGGCTCCTAGATCAAGTAACGCCCTGTTTATCGTGGTCTGTTCTATAACACAGAAAATGGTTGGACTCCCTGGGTCTTTATATTTTACAGGAATGGGTCTAATTAGCAACTCACTTATGTTTGAAGCAAAGAAGACCTTCTTTGGGATATTTGCTTCCCTTTTCTTAGTGCACATATCTTTTAAGAACTTGGCATATGAGGGGACTTGTTGTATGGCATGAAGAAGGGGTACATTGATCTGGGCCTGATCAAACATTTTTCTTATCTTCTCCATTTAAGCATTAGTCTTTTGGTTTGCTAGCCTATTAGGGAATGGTACAATAGGCTTGTATGGTTGCTCATTTGTTTTTCTTTGTTATTGGATTTGGAGGTTGACAGTTGTGAACTTGAAGATGGATCATTTTGAGTTGGTGGTACAAGAACAGGAGGTGTTGACACTGATTTATTAGGAACAGGATAACTAGAAACCTGATTGTCTATCTATTTTTCAGATCTCAAAATATGAACAGTATTGCATTGACTTGGACCTATGTCTTCAGCTTCATGAATAGGGAAGGGGTTCTTAGGACTGGGCAATGGCTGACTTGGCAGTGTTCCCTTTTGTTTTTCATTTAATGAGTTAGCCAGTTGATCTGTCTGAACCTTTAACTTATTGATAGCCTGGTGGTGGGTGTTCATCATTGAGGCCTGAGTTTTGGATAAGGTTTCAATCATTCTTTTAAATCTGAAATTTTTTATCGGATGATTTTGTGTTTGTTGTTGCTGATATGTGGGCTGGAAGTTATGTTAGTAGCTTGATTAGAAATTTGGTGGACTCTGGTGGAAACTGGGTTGATGAGCTTAGCAAGATATTAGTGTGGAAATGATTGCCTTGGTTGCTCATGACCAGACTGACTCCATGAGAAATTTGGATGGTTCCTCCATCCCAGGTTGTATGTTTTGGAGTATGGATTGTAGTTGGGTCTGGTGTATGCTGCATTCATATTCTCAGGGTACATTTGAGCTTGGTAGACAGGACACTCCTCAAACAGGTGGTTAAGAGTATGGCAGTAGGTATAACCCGATATGATCACAGGTGGTGGGTTGATCTGATTCACAGAATTCGGTTCCCTAGCCTCGAGCAGTTCTAGCCTTTTCATCAATTGTGTTATCTTTGCCTCTGTAGCTATAGAGGATTCAATCGAATGCATACCAGTTTTGGAAGTGGTGGGATTGATTTTCTCTGGGCAAGACTCTCACTGAATGGTTTTTTCTGCTAAAACTTCAAAGAGGTCCCACCCTGGTTCTCATCTTTCTTCAAAAATTCCCCTTGACACAGTCTCAAGGAGTGTCTTAGTTTGGTAGTCTAATCCGTCATAGAGAATTTGGCACTGCCGCCACTTCTCTATGCCGTGATGAAGACATTGGGCTAGTAAATCTTTAAACCTTCAAAATACTTCCAAAATGGTTCACTTGATTCCTGCTTAAACTGCATTATGTTTTTTCTGATGAGGGCCATTTTATGAATGAGATAGAACTTCTTGAGAAAGATTTTGACAAAATCATCCCATGAAGAGATAGAACTAGCAGGCAGATTATATAGCCACTTCTTGGATATATCCTTAAGCGCGAAGGGAATGAACCTTAATCTAACAGCGTCTTCCCCAGTTGGGGAATTCTCATCATCAAACACACTTCTTCAAACCCACGAATGAAGAAATATGCGTCCTCAGATTCTAGGCCATGAAATCTAGGGAGTGTATTTATGAATTACGGTTTAAGCTCAAAATTTTTCCATTTGCCTCGGGTAAAAGAATGCATAAAGGAAGTGAAGTGCGAATGGGATAGAACTTGTCTTGGAAAGAAGTATTGTTAGCCACGATTGGAATTGTGTCAGGAAGTGTGGTATTTGTGCAAGTGTAGAAGTCCTAACAAGTCTTGCTGAAATTGGATCCCGATACCACTCTTGCATGCACAATCACAGACAACGTTCACCAAGCAATCAAGCAAAAAAGGAAAATAACAAACAAGAAAAGGGAAAAACAATCACAAGCTATTTAGAATACCTAGACCTAGACGACTCCTAACTGTTCGATGAACCGAAGAAGGTTATTGCTCGAGTCAGACCACAGCTAATCAGTCAGGTAGGGGCAAAATACGGTAGGAGGTATCCGTGCGTAAGCAACGGGCCTTAATTATGCCAAACAATGGTATCTTCGAGGCTTAAACTCTTAATCCCTAACCTTAGACACTGATTTGACTGGAGTATGAATCAAAAATAATTTCCAACCTCAGCTGATCTCTTAACAAGTCCGGATGTCCTTAGGGGCCAACGTCTATCAATTTTTATTAAAAAGCTTGGGATTGTGAGTGCTTGGAATGTGATTTTTGGGCCAAGGAAGAGTGATTAAGTCCCCACCTTATCTTATTATTGGGTGGTGCTCTTAAGATCAATTTGTTCAAGTGTACAATATATGCAAACAAGATTCACTCAAAGCGATGTAAATCAACCAAGAGATGAGTCCTATTCTAAATGCAATGCGAACGTACCATGCTCTAGCACTCTTCAACAGTAAAGTAAATGAATTGAAAAGACACGTGCCTAAAATGCGAACGTCTAATCAATTCTTAAACTTTTCAACAAATATTTTACTGTTAGTTTATTAGCAGGCTCCTGGTGATGGCATACAAGAAATAAAGTTTGCAGCAAGCTATATTTTTGCAAAGCAAGTAGCCCTACACAAAACTAGTCAGTAGTGAACTCCTCCTTGCCGCAGTTCCATGGCTAAAGCCGAGAAAACGTGGCAATTCAGAGGGTACTTGGTCTCTGCTTTCTAGAGCAGAGCTCCAAGACCACTTATATGTTACTGCAAGTTTTTGTTTCCTATTTTCCTAACCTGTAACCTGCAACAGAGAAGAAAAAAATTCGTTTTAGTTCCAAAAACTCAAATAAAAACCGTTACCCTCCCCGGTAACAACGCCAAAAATTTGTTCGGAAGGATTAATTGCATTAAGAGAGGGTTTAGAGTAAACCGTTGATATCTGTGTACTGATGATCAAAAACTCCAGATGTATATGTAGGTTTACTTTACTCCTTCCAAATCACCGTTCTTAGCACAAGCTATGACGGGTCATATCCGCAGGGAGCATTAGCAATAGAAGCATTCAAGGTTTTTATATGGAGATTTTCAAGAAGAAAACAAAAATTCTTCTTTGTTTAAAGAATGAAAAACAAAACGACATAGAAAGTGAGTGAAAAATCTTTGTGGGTTTTGTAGAGAAAAGGAAAAAATGGAAAGAAAGATGGAATGAAAACGAGATATTTGAAAAGAGAATGTTTTAAGAAAAGGGTTTTTTTGAAGTACGATAGAGGAAAAAAAAGCCATGACTAACTAACATTCTAATCTACTAACTTACTACTTTCATTGGATGATGCATGCCTCATGCTGATTCATCGGCAATAGTATATCTTGATTTGTCAAGTCGATGTGTTGTCCCATGTAGAGGATGTGTTCTCATCTAGGCTTGGCTAGGTTCCTCCTTGAATCATCAGCTCCCTAAATAGATTTCAATAATGGAATAAGGGTAGTCACACTTAGGTATGCTAAACAAAAATATAAGATTCATTAGTCCATCAAAGCTATAATCAAGCTAGCATGAAATAAGAAACTTGTACAATAGTCGTTAGCATAATGAAGTGATCCATCTTCGTGTTCCATCAAGGCACTTGTTCTAAAGATAAGGCTCTAAGTGAGGCTCACATGAATCATATGGAGGGGGTACAAAGCATTTGCTAAAAATTGAACATAACTCATCTTCATTGGGGATAAAAGAGACTTGTAAATTGCAAGACTAAAAATAAAGCATCAAATGATTCATATGAGTTAGCAATCACCCAAGAGTTAGTAGTTAGTAGAGTTAGAAGTTAGTAAATCATGTTAATGAGTTAGCTAGACATGAAAATGAGAAACAAGCAACAATTCATTGTAGAAAGTAAATGCAAGAAGGTAAAAGCTTGAAGAAGAAATACACTAGAACAAGAAAAGACTGAAGAATGAAAGATTGATCCTTGCATTGAGTTGTCACTTCTGCAATTACAAAGATTTCTCACTCTCACGCTCTCTCTTTTCTGGATTCTAGAAGGAGAAAATGAAAATTACACAAGAGACTAAAGAAAACCTAGAGAAGTCCTAACAATTTCCCTAAAAAAGAATGCTATTCTTTCCTCCCTAATTACAGAGGCCCTAGGGGTCTATTATAGCCTTCAGGAGAAGAGGCCATCCCACCACAGCCGTTAGATCAAATGCTTGATCATCAGCCAAAGGACTGTCGCGGATCGCGGCTAGAGCCACGTTTCCACGGCAGAATCTTGGCCGTTGCACCAACGAATTATCTGCCATTCTGTTATAGCTCGTGTGCCCAGTTGGATCTTCTAAAAAGTGGAGAATATGCTTTGAATCTGTTCAGATCTGGGCTTTCTTCTTGTGGGCTTCTAAATTAATCTTTAATTCCTTTAAAAATCATAATTGTGGGGCTTCTTCTCCATTAAATATTAGACCTGAAAAAAGAGAGAAAAAAGCAATAAAAATCCCATATTTATTCACATAAAGCATAGTATGGTGTATAAAATGATGCATAAATGAACTCCAATCAAAAAGCACCCTCTCCGGTGCTTTCATGGTCGTGTCTTGACGGATGACATCCTCCCTCCAAAGAACTTTTCTTCAGATAGGAAATGGCCTTTGTCATAATAAGACTGCTTCTTTGGGGCTCTGTCATCGCCGATCTTAAAGAGACTCTGTCCCTTGATCTCTTTCGAAAGCTTCTGAAACTTCTTTCTTGAAGTTTAGACAGTTGACTTAAGATCCATGAGCCCATGCTCTGTCTCTTGATCTCTTCTTGAAATCTTTGAAACTTCTTTCTTGAAGTTTAGACAGTCGACTTGAGATCCATACGTCCATGCTCTGCATACGCGATCTTTGCGTAACTGATGAAATGAGATTTTGTACATTTCTGAGCCCCAAGTTCTTCAGAAGTAAGTGTGATGACTTCTGCCTTTTGAGGCCTTAAACATGGGTCTCGCATATAAGACTCGCGCGTCCGAAGTTCATGACTTAGAAATTTTTTAAACTTCTCTTTTGAGATCTTTAGATGTGAGTGTGACGAACTCTGCGTTTTAAAGCCTTAGATGCTCTTTTGAGATCTTTAGACGCTAGTGTGGCGAACTCTGCATTTTGAGACCTTAAACGTGGGTTTCGCATGTAAGACTCGCATCTGGAGTTCATGACTTAGAAAATTTTTAAGGCCCGCGTCTGCGCCTTTAATATATGCCCCGCGTTTTAATCATCAGATGCGAGTCTAATGTTTGACTTACATTCAGATCCATATTTTCTATCTTTGCAGAGCGTGGTAAACTCTGTGTCCTAAAAACTTTAAACACGAGATTCGCATATAAGACTCGTGTCTGAAGTTTATGACTTTAGACCCACGTCTGTGCTTCTGGATTCATGTTTTTTTGTCTTTGCAGAAATAAACCCTCTGGTTTTTCCTTCTTCCAGGTCTTGGCTATATCGTTGGTGTTGGTTCTAGTGTCTTTGTCGTATCTATTGAGGTAGACATGAAACGACCAGTTCGTTCGATTGGCGACCACTTGAGGAGTCAGAACTTTTGACCAAGGGCAAGGAAAATCCGCATGATTCTTGATACACATCAAAATATTATTGGGCGTGATGCACCAGTAAGGTCTTGGATCCTTCCTAATTATAATGAGCATGATGCATTTGAAGGTCACGGGAAGAGGATCTCACCAGTAAGGTCTCAGATCCTCCCTTCACCAATCTTTGCTCAAAGAAGTGATTGCAACGAAAAACCCATGCTCATTGGATGACTTTCTGGTGGCGGAGCTTCCCATTAAATGAAGGATTACGGCCTCGTGAAGATTTTCGCACCAGTTGGTCGGGTGAAATCAGAATGCTCTCTTGCATTTTGACCTCGAGAAACACCACTGTTCTCAAGAGGAGAGGAAGTTGATTTGTTGTTCTCGGCCGCAGTTAAGAAGACGAGTTTTGTGTATCTTTAATATTTCAAGAAGTGAGTGCAACATTTCACTGAGCAAGAGAGACTTATTTGTACTCCTTTATTGTAACACTCAATCTTATTGGATAAGAGAGCGTTTTGTATCACTTTCACATTTTTGAATATCAATAAAAGTGACTTTTTTTGCCTTCTCATTTGTCTTAACTTCCTTTTTATATTGAAAATCAGACAAGTGATTACCTTCAATTGCCAGAGGTGTGATATTTAACTTAGCAACTCAAAGTAGAAAATTTTCATTTAATAAATTTAAGGTTTATTGTCAAAGGTGTGACGTTAACTTAACAGGAGTGGAATAGCTTCTATGGACTTGTCATTCTTTGGATGAAAATGACAAGTGAAGTCTTTACTCCGCAGGGGATTATGATTGAGTCCATCATTTGAGGTTTAGTATTAACATAATTAAGACTCAGTTGGGGAGTAGAGAGAACACTGTTAAGGGTGTGACATCAACCTAACAGTGATTTTAAGTGGACTTGTTATTCTATTGATGAGAATAACAAGTAAGACTAGACCCTTGGGGATCTAAGTATTTCTTTACCATCAGAGGTGTGATATTAACTTAACAGATTGGATTGAATCTTATCAGAGGTGTGATATTAACTTGACAAGGATGTGAGTCAGAGATGTACTGTTAACTTAGCTTCATAGGAATTTTAGTTTCGTTAGGAAAACTGAAGATGCCACTGTCATAGGTGTAGTGTTGAACTTAAGAGTGGGGTAATACTAGAGGTGTAATTTTGAACTTAACATTGGTCATCTCGTTTTCGATACGAAAGTTCGAGGAAAGTCATTATCATAGGTGTATTGTTGAACTTAACAATAGACTGGATGCTAGAGGTGTGATGTTAAACTTAGCATCGCTCGTCTCAGCTTTGATATGGAAGCCCAAGGAAAGTGACTGTTAGAGGTTTACTATTAAACTTAGCAGCAACTTGATCACTGTTAGAGGTGTGATATTAAGCTTAACAATAATTTTTCAGAGGTGTAATATTAATTTGATGAAGGTTGACTTACGATATGAGCAATTTTCAGGACTTGTCATTCTATTGAGGAGAATTGACAAGTGAATTTTAGATTATTAGAGGTATAGTGTTAACTTGACAATTTTGAATACTGTGACTCCATGCAAGAAGGTAATCAAGTAGAAGTTCATACTCGTTGAGGAGTATTGAAACTTTTCACTGTTAAGGTGTGGTGTTAACATAACAACATTTAAATTTATGGGCCTACCACTCCATGGGAGGGAATTTGTAGGAGACTTTGGTGGGAAAATAGAATAAATTGTCAGAGGTGTAATATTAATTTTACGAACCCCGTTGGGGATTAATGAAAATAACTTGTTAAAGGTTTATTGTTAACATGACAAGTCTGTGATTACTTCACTGGGGAAATATGGATATAGGTATTTTTGTGCCCTACCATTCCGTGGAAGGGAATTGGTAAGGGATTTTGGAGGGAAAGGCGGGACCAAGTCCCTTAAGATTTTTAGCAAACCCCCAACCATCAATGGATTTGGTATGCCTTTACCAGCTACTGTTTGAGTTGGACTAGCCATGCTATTCCTCTCAACATGATGAGTTGTTGAGAACTTATGTTGGACTTAAAAGCCAACATTTTCCTCTATTCTTAGCCATCAGAGGCGTCAGATTTTGATAACCTCTAAAGAAGAGTGACAAAACTAACACTCGGTTAGTTTGCCTTCATCAACTCAATTTTGTCGAGGATTGGATCTTGCTCCCCTGCGCTGTTCACTCGACCATTCCTCTTAACCAGCTTCTTATGTGCTAATTAGAACTCTGACGATATTTGATCGTCGACGTTGGTTCTATCATGCTCGTGTTGAGCATAACATAGTTGATCAAAAATTCTATCGTAGGGAACGCGTTCGATGCAAGCGTCATCATACTTGACCCAATGATCAAAGGTTTAATGTTAACATAATTAAGGGCAGTATCTCTTCAAAAATTTGCCATTAATCGACATCATAAGTATATCGCCTTATGGATTTATCAGGCGATATGCTCCATTTGAGTAGACGACTGTACCACAAATGGTCCTTCCCACTTGGGTTGGAATTTTTCTTTCATCTTATGTGTCATTACCATGGGTATTCTGACAGCCAAGTCGAGGTCGCCTTTCTTGAAAGTTCGCTCCTTAACTTTCTTGTTGAAGGCTCTGAAAATTCGAGCTTGGTAAAGCTTGATTTGTTGTTGAGCTTGTAGGCATTTATCATCTAAAGCTTCCAGCTCCTGGAGTCATAGTCAATGCTTCTCCTTATCTGTCATTTTCATTGTTAAGGTAACGCGCAGAGATGGAATCTAAATTTCTAGTGGGAGTATGGCTTCACACTCGAACACTAAAGAGAATGGTGTAGCTTTCGTCGGGGTTCTCACTATTGTGCGATAGGCCATAAGCATTCACCTAATTTGTCATCTCAGTTGCGTTGACTTTTTGAGACGAACTTCTTGAGAAGCTTTTCAATAGTTTTGTTAAAAGCTTCTACAAGGCCGTTAGTGGCTGGATAGTATACTGTTAAAGACACACTTTAGATTCTGAACTTGTTACAGAATCTCTGGAATGCTTGGTTGACGAACTGAGGCCCATTATCGTAGACGATCCGTCATGGCACGCCAAAGTGATAGATTACGTGATGCTTTATAAACTTCATCAAGTCAGACGTCTTCACTTCTTTCAGAGGGATAATCTCTGCACATTTGGAGAAGTAATCAGTTATGACTAAGATAAATCGATATTCTTTGGATGAAGGTGGAACTGATAGGACCAACCACGTCCATTTCCCATATTTTAAACGATGGCGTCAGGGATCATCTTTGGCCAACAATATTCAAGTCTTCGAAGTTGTCGTCTCTGAGCTTTGGACCAGGTTGGTGAGCTCTGCACATACCGTCATGAGTTTCTATGAGTGCTTCTTGTGCCTCTTTATGTGGTAAGCAGCGGAGGAGGATTCCATCATGCGATCGACGATACAGTGTTCTTGTGATCGCATTGTAGTAGAATTTAGAGGCTTTCCTTCTATGGCAGTTGCCTCTTTAGGGTTATCGGGTATAATATCGTACAATGTGTAGTCGATGTGACCTGTTAAAGTCTTTGAGCTTTTTTGACTTGAAGGTTTCCTGTTAGAGTTTGATCATCTTCAAGGACGAGTTTCGGACAATACAAGTCATGACTGTAGTCGAGTACTTTTTCTATCGCTTCAGCTGGAAGAGCCAAGGAAGAGGCGAGAGACGCCAGTGCATCTGCATGCGCATTTTGCTAACGAGGTATATGGTCAAGTAGAAGTTTCTGAACTCTGCGCCATGTGGATGATTACGTTGTGATAGGACACTAAGTCTTCAGGTCTGACTTCGTACTCCCCACGAACATGATTAACGATGAGTTTTGAATCACCGTACGCTTTGAAATTTTTAATGCCAATCTCATTGGTGATTTGCATCCCCATCAGGAGAGCATTGTATTCTGCTACATTGATGGAACACGACTTAGTTAATAAGAAAGCATGAGAAAGTATGTAGTTCTGTGGGGAGACAAGTACTACCCCCACTCACACTATGATATTTTCTCGAGGACCTGTTTTTGATGCGCCGTCGAAGAAGAGTTTCCATACCTGTTCTTCGAAAGACGTTTGGATCAAGCAAACTTCAGTGATCTCATCAGAGAGATCTTCATAAAGTTTAGTTGTTCTTGGATCTGGATGTTCAGCCAAGAAGTCTGCCATTGCCTGTCCCATCACACCTTTTTGTGACAGGAATTGCATCTTGTATTGGGAGAGCAATATGGCTAATTTCGCCAATCGACCATTCAACGATGATGGCTTCGTCATAAGCAATCTTAAAGGATTGAGTTTTGATATGATGTGTATGGTTTAACCCACCAGGTAGTGTCACATCTTCTGGACGGCGAACACCAATGCCAAGCATTCCTTTTCGATCAGATTGTATTGATGTTCAGCTCTGATCATGGTTCTACTCAGGCAGTAGATTGCCTGCTCGTATCCCTAATCATTATTCTGGGCTAATAAAGCTCCTAGAGAATGATCCATGGCTCGAACGTATATCAGGAAAGGTTTTCCTGACACCGGAGCTACAAGTACTGGTGGCTGTGTGAGGTATCGCTTGATTTCCTCTAACGCTTGTTGGCAAGCATCATCCTAGATGAATGAAACACCCTTGTTCATCAATTTGGTGAAGGGTTGGCTTCGTCCTAAGAGATTTGAAGTAAACCTCCGGATATATGCTAGTCACCATTGCAAATCCTCTAAGCTCTCTAAGATTCTTTGGAGGTTGCATTTCTTGGATGGTGTGAACTTTCTCTGGGTCGAGATAGATTCCTTTGGACGTCACAACAAATCCAAGGAGTTTACCGTTGGCTACCCCCAGGAAGGATTTGGTGGGATTCATCTTCAATTGATGCGCCCGCATGATATTTAATACTGTCTTCAGATCTGCTATGTAATCGCCTCTAGCATGGCTTTTCACTGCAATATCATCTATGTAGCATTATACTGTTTTACATATATGCTCGTGAAAAATTGCATTCATACCTTTCTGGTATGTCGCCCCTGTATTCTTCAATCCGAAGGACATCACAGTATAGCAATACACCCCTAGTGGTATCCTAAAGGATGTATGCTTATCGTCGTCAGGGTACATCTTAAATTGATTGTATCTCGAGAATCCATCCATGAAAGACATCCGTTCAAACTTATACATATTGTCAATCATGACATCCGTAATTGGAAGAGGGAACTCATCTTTAGGACAAGCTTCATTTAGATCACGAAAATCAATGCAAACCCAGATCTTCCCATTCTTCTTGGTGATAAGGACGATATTAGCCACCCAATCAGGGTATTATTCTTCCCTGATAAAACTGGAGTCTATAAGCTTCTTGACTTCCGACTAAGTCACTTCCATTATCTCTAGGCGGAACCGTCATTGCTGTTGCTTGATGAGCTTCACGTCCGGATTGATGTTGAGGTGATGCATAGCCACCTGAGGGTCAAGCCCAGACATATCTTTGTAGTTCCAAGCGAAAACATCTATATACTCTTGCACGAGACATATTAGATATTCCCTCTCGGGAGGTGATAAGCTTTCGCTTATAAACATGGGCTTAGGATTGGCCTCATCTTCCAGATTAATCTGGGTTACCTTATCCTTTATGGGTGGTTCGCGTTATTCAAAGTGAATATCCCAAATAGTATTTAGGTGTTTGATCCGAGGGTCCGTGTCTGACTGGATCATTTTTACATCTCCATCTTTCGGATGGCTTGTTGAAATAATGTCTACTGAAAAGTCGTTGAAGATGTTGCCGGTACTGACATCTGACTCCCACGATGATGTGCCTAACGAGTGATTATGATATAATGACCCTTCAAATTTAAAGGCTGACGAGATTGGAGTTAACACATAGCCCAACCCCCTGCGAGTTTGGCGATAATAATCAGGGGCTTTCCCTTTTGGAACGAAGGATTGAAGCAGTGTTCGCCTTCCATTGCTGAAGTTCAAGCCAAGACCACTTGTAAGGTCATACCCCATGTTCTCTATCATTCTGAGTATATTTAGCTCGTAATGAGAGAACTGAGGGAGTTCAGTCTCACTTTCTAAATCTTCGCAAATTGTTGGTTTGGATTCGACTCTTTGGAAAAAGATCGATTTTTGACCTTTGCGTCTTACTGGGACCTCGAAGAAGGATCCTTGCGCATCATGATGTTTTGATATGCCGTGAGAGATGATCTCACTGATTCGTGCAATGATGTCAGGGCATCTATTGCCGACCAGGTGTCATCATCTATATCGATACTAGTATCTGATGGTACGAAATCAGAAGCATACACAGAAAAATAAGCCAAATTTAACTTTTCATTAATATACCACTTGCCTACATCATTGGCGGTGTCATTGACATCGAGCTTATTAATACTCGTTACAAGTGAATTTAGCTCCCAAAAACATTCTTCTTCTGCCTCTGGCTCGATACCATCTTCATTACCAGAATCTAGTTCCTCTAACTGGGGATTCTCGTCTATTTCTAGAGAATCCTAGTACAGGAGGGAGTCTGTGAAGTAGTTCTCTACCCCTTGAACAGATGCCTTTCAGCGATCAACGTTCGGACTTTGCCATCTCCGATAATATAATTCATGACTTGATGAAAAGTAGAGGGGATGATGGAGTTGCGATGAATCCATGGTCGTCCTAGCAGCAAATTATACGAAATGTCAGCATCAATAACATAGCACGTCACCTCAGATCTTAGGTCCCCGATCTGGCATTTGAGTTTAATTTTTCCCATTGGGCGCGTACCATTGGCGTTAAAACCGTAAATGGTAGTTTGAGTGGTGCTCAATTAGTGAGTGGGGATTCCCAAGTGCTGCATGACCCAGCGGGGCATGATGCTCAACGCGGATCCTAGATTCACATGAATGCGGCTCACTTCAGATGATCCAATATACATTGTGAAGTACAGGGGCCTATCATATTTTTCCTTAACTTGCATGTCGTTTGGAGTGAAGGTTATGCAGGGGACATGTTGAGAAGCATGGAAGCAGCTTTCTTTATCTTCCTCCTCAGGTTTAGCCAGAATCCGGGCCATGAAGGCCTCAGCATTAAAGCTTCTCTCAGAGCTTCTCTTATTGACTTGGACAATCTAAGGAGCTCATAGAGGGTAATCCTGGCAGGGATGTTGGCCAGTTGAGTGAAAACATCAAAGCGTTAAGTGCTGAAGATCCCTCTGCTTTGTCTTTCGGGAGAGCCTTGGCATACTGAAGCTCCTTTTGCTTCTCCTCGGGTTACTTCATGGATTGCTTGGTTGGATCTGGGTGGGTTTAGGTGGATTTTTGACCATTTCATCGTACTTCTTCAAGTACGACTGACCAGAGCGAGTCCTGCCACGAGCGGTGCATTTGGTTCTACAGTAAGGACGATTGTCTCCTCCTCCGAATCAGTTAGCGAGGGGACATCGATTTTGCTTTCCGAGAGGAAGCACACACCACATTGCAAGGCAAAGCTTTTGCTTTACCTCTGGACTTCTTGTTGGTAACAATAGTCCACTGTTGGCCTTCAAAGAGGTCGGGATGAACCCATATGATCTCTACCTGAGGAGTAAGAACAGGTGAGAATTTTCTCCCACTGGTAGTATGGATCTGTATTGACCACCCTTAATTCCTGTTTTGGGATGGGAACTACTCCAACTGGCGTTGGAAGCTGTACCCTAAACTGAAGAAATAACGTCCCAGGTGGAGCTTTAGCACCTCTGCATCAATCAAAGCTTGGAAGATGTCTTTGAAGATGTAGCAACTCTTAGTAGGGTGCCCCAGCATCTTGTAGTACAAGCAGTAATTGGGATTGTCAGTCTTGTCACCTCCTCAGGACGTATAGCTTCAGGAAGCTTCAGTCTATTGCTCTTGTTGAGTAACTTGAACAACGAATCAACATGCTCGTCCTTGAAGGAGTACTGCTTATTGGCGCATGGCTGGCTTGAAGAACTACCACCTCTAACCAGTTGGGGCTTAGAGGGAGACTTCGTCTCTGTCGCCAGTATATCCTTTCTTTTAGCTTGGAAAGACGCTTCTGGCACGCCCCTTGTCGACTTCTCAGGTCTGTACTTGTTTCTTCTGCTTTAACCCTGACGACAATCTCCTCTGCCTGCTCACATTGCTGGACCAACTGCTTTTAGATACGGCTTTCCGCTACCCCTATCTGAGCTAGGAGTGATGTTTGCAAATTGTGGCATGTTTCCACCAAGGTGGCCTGGGTCATGCCACTGGGACATCGGAGTGCTATAATCTGAAATCTCTCCATAAATGCTTTACTTGACTCTCTTTTCCGTTGCTTCGTCACCAAGAGAGTTGGCATGGTAATCACCTAATCATTTTCGAAAAAGCGGGTGAGAAAAAGCTTTTCCAGATCACCCCAATTCTTGATAGAACCTTCTGGGAGCTTCATCAATCATTAAAAAGCAATCCCTTTCAAGTTGCCGAAGAACAAATGGGCCAAGATGGCATCATTTGATACTACATTCCCTATTTGAGACTTGAAGTAGTACATGTGCTGGTTCGGTGACCCCTTGCCGTCGAAGGCCTGTAGGGTCCGGGCTTTGAACTTAGGAGGGTACGGGACAAGATCCCACTCAGTCGGGTATGGCCGGACCACTCTTGCTTCTTGGAAGCCTTTCCGATTGGTGAGGGCCAAGTGACGCAGCTCTAATTTACTCATCCTTTTGGAATGAGTGCTCCCATTCTTTGAATTACCTTTCTCTTCAGATGGAGGCTTGGATGACTCAGAGTTGGAATGCTCCTCTTCCACGGTATGTGTAGAAGATGAGCCTTCCCCTTCCTTCCGTTTGCCCTTGGACTTCTTGGAAGGAGTCTCGATCTTCGACTTCTTCTTTTTGTCCTCAAGCAACTGTGAAAGCATTTGCTTGAGGCTGTCGATAGATTCTTGTTGAGCACGAATCATATCGAGTTGCTCCCTCTGGGCCTGGGCTTGCTGATCAAAGTGCCTGGCCATTTCTTTAGGAGTCCCTGCCATATATCCGAAAGCTTCTTTCTATACGGAAGAGTTCAAGGCCTGTGATCCCGTGGTGGCAGAGTGTCACTTGCTTACTTCAATGCACCAGGCTAAGGCACTGTTGTCCACTGGACTATTACACCAGTCCGAGTGCGGGTAGCCAATACACTCCTTTGGCTTAGTGTCAGACTCGTCAGAGCTAACGATTGGCTGCTGTTTGGTGTAGTGCTTAGACCCACCATGTTTGCAATATCTTCAGGGTACTCCGCATCAGAGAAGATTCTTCTTGTGCGGGAATGACGCCTTTTGGCTGAGCGGAGGGTGACGTAGACGTAATCGGTTGAACACTGACTATTTGCTTACATGCGAGCTGTAATGGCATTCAGAGAGCACCGCTGTGATGAGCCATTTATAGCAGCATTGTGGAGTGATTCGATGAACACTCTTCTTCTTTGTCAAGTAGTCCCTTAGATCCGTCGGAGAGGGATTGAAGAGACTAGCCTCGAGTCTCTGAGGATGAGAACTTTTCATCTCCCCTCTGGCCTTAGCCACTGGAGAGCAAATGTAACCTTGCGTTGTAACTCCGAAACGCAAGTCTCAGGGGCGCAGGGTTCAGAGACGTGGAGCTCACATTCTGTAGAACAGATGCGGCTCTTGCGTTTTTGTTTGAGATGCGAGTTTCATGCCTCTGCTAAGAAGAGATGCGAACCTCGCGTTGCTGATTGTCGCGTTCGCCTGACGACACTTGAGAAACGCAGACTTTATGAGTCCCGAGTTCTCTTTTAGAGATGCGGGTCTCGTGTCTCTGAGAAGAGACGCGGACCTCGCGTTGCTAAACATCACGTCCGTGAGGTAGAGCTCTGCATTTTGGTATCCAGACGCAGACTTCGCGCGTCTCTTGCAGTTCAGAAGGGACGCGGGCTTGAGCCTTGCGTCCTGTATCTACTGGACACTTGGTTTTTCCAGCTTCTTCTATCTATTATCGACGTGCGTGATGCCTTTGTCGACATTTAGCATTTCGGTTACGCTTTACGGGTTGTTGGGAATCCCTGATAACCTGGAGCTGAGGAATGTTGAGAGGAGGGGAGGGGTGTGGCAAGATTGGCCTTCAACTGCGTTGGCCTCGCGAGTCTCGTGAGAGACGTTGATGCGGGCACGCGTACGAGGCAGCTAGAAATGGCGCTATTTAAGCAGGTCATCTTTGGAAAAGTTTCCGAAGAGACTTTGGAGCAGATCTCTGAGGAGACCCTGCGGTATTGTCACGCCACCCTGGGGCTCTTGGAGCCAAAAGAGAGGAACTCCTTGTACTTCGCCCAGTCGAATTCTACGATAAGTGATTCGACTATTTTTCCCATGAAGTTGACGTGACCTTATGCCACAACTTGCTCATCAGTGAAAAAAGTAGTCCCCAGCGGAGTCGTCATCTCTTGTACGGGGAGAAAATTTGAAGGGGAGAATTGCGAGATTTCCTTGAATCAATGAAAAGTTACAACCACTCAAATTTCAACTACAATAGAGCGAAGACACTTAAGCTCAGATCTTCTCTTGTATTAAGATTGGGTTCTTTGCGTGGCGGTGGAAAGTGAATCTTATTTTTCGTTGACCGAGTGAATGTCAAGCTCTTCTACAGCTCTTCTCTTTGGATCATAGATGAAGCACGACTCCTATCCAATGAAATCTCAAAAAGACTTAGGTAAAAACTTGAACTCAGCAAGTTGATGTAGAAGAGTTGAACTCTTTATAAAGCTAATCTTCCTCAACTGAAAATTTTGACCCTTCTTTAATAGCAAACTGAGCTATTTATAGGATTTCAGGGGTATAATTGTCCCCTAAAAACCCTCTATGATGGCGGTTAACTCCCCTCATTACGTGGGCGCGCTTTACCTAGTAATGAGGGTTGTTATAACTGAGACGCATGGCTTCTCTGCCATTGAAATGCGGGCTTGAGCTCTGCGTTTAGTCATTGAGGTAAAGCTGGATGCGGGTCTTGAGCTCCGTGTTTGGGCCCACGGTGGTGTTGAAACACGAGCCTCAAACTTTGTGTTTCCTCATTGACTTGATATTAGACGCGTGCCTCGAGCTTTGCATCGAGACGTAGGCTTCAAGCTCTGTGTCTGGGCACTAAAGTGGTGCTGAGACGCGGGCTTCGAGCCCTATGCCATAACATTGGAGGGATGCTGAGGCGCAAGCTTCGAGCCCTGCGTCTTGGCATTGCACGAGTGGCTTTGATTAGCCTCACGTTTGAAGTATGGACTCTTTTATCTGATGACTTGTCTTCAGTGATTTTTAGACAATCTACAATAATTTGTATATTTATTATGATAATAATCACAAGAAGAAGAGCAATAAATTAAGTTAATTAATAATAATTAAATAATCAGTAAATCAAAATAAATACTTTAGAAAAATAAAAATACAATATTTTAAATTAGGTATATTATATTCTATCCATCTTACAAAAATTTTTTCCCCAAAATTTCAATAAGGTGAGAAATGGTACAAAGAAATCAAAATCAATAGAAAAAATATCAAACATCTACATCGCTTCGCAGGGACACCATGATTCCGCTGCGTTGCCCTGAATTCTGCTACCAGCTTCAGCATGGAGTAACCAGACTCAAGAGATAAAGATCAGGATAACAGAATCGAGAAGAAGGATATGAATCAAGATGGAATCCAAATTACTCTAAAAGGAGTAAAAATCAGGGATATCAAAAGATCAAAGATATGGATTTCCAAAGGGAGGGCGGTCAATTTTCAAATAAACTCAATATCATAATGTGAATAGTATATGTATATTACAGTGTAACTATAACTTGTTTCAAGTTACCAACATGAACTAGGTCTCTCTTACGAATATAAAAGTCAAAAATTAAGATCGCAAGTTAAAAACTAGGCTTTGATATCAAGAAACCTTGTCATGCCCTGCTTCCCAAAATACGCTGAAGCGGAGACACGACGGGTGTTCACGACGCATATACTTAAGGAAAATGCCTCACGTATACGAGCTAAGCCTTAAGTAACCCGAACAAGTTATAAATCTAAATTATAATAAATCATGATCATTGTAATATCACATATAGATGTCCACACATGATAATACATAAAATAAGAAATGGAATAGAAGCCAAGTCTGATATACAGGAATCAAAGGAAACAACAGGAATAAAGGAAGGCAAGAATACCAAAATCAAATAGAAGGAAACTCCAACTCCTCGCAACATG
The DNA here is from genome assembly GCA_038442645.1 of Agave tequilana. Lineage (NCBI taxonomy): Eukaryota > Viridiplantae > Streptophyta > Magnoliopsida > Asparagales > Asparagaceae > Agave > Agave tequilana. The sequence continues at coordinate 111,035 of JAVJIF010007771.1, read as the reverse complement.
TATGGTCTCTAATCTGGTTGGTTATTATTAATTTAACTAATATAGTAATTAGATGTGTCCCATACCACAACCATTTTCTCACATATCAAACAATATTATCGTTGTTGTAACTGCCTGTCAATATAGTGTATATGTTTTGGAAGGGTATCGTGCATGCCCGGTACCACGGCCTAACATTTCTGGCACTGAACTAGGACGGACCGCAAGGCCCTAATAGCTAAAGATCACAGCCCTACACAAATGAATAACTGGCCTGGTGCTATAATTCGAGCATACTCTTAATAACTGAGAACTGAATAACTGAATAACTAGGTAGCCAGTACTACATGGGTTCTCCATGGTGGAACCTAAACTTGGTATATCATACCTAGTCCTTCCAAAATACACGACATGCATCATTAGGCAATTATCCCTGTTCCTTGGGTTATGGTGTCCTTTATTAACAAGTAATGATATAAATTATTATTAAATTAAAAATAGTGACCGGATATCTCCAACAACTGATGATGCCAATAATACTGATAACTAAATAACTAATAACTGATAACCACTGTTTGATAACTGAATAGCTAGTAACTGACATCAGATGGAGAAGACTGGAGATATAGAGTCACTAATCATAACTGGGTCAAATACAAGATCAAGTCCAATACAATATATATCGATACTAGTCCAAAGTCAAAAGTACAAACAACAACACATGAAATGACGAAGAAAAACACTCATATCAACTACATAATTAAGGTGAAAGCTCATTGATGTCTCATGAAGTGATATATATAATCATACTGATAAAATAAATCAATCACTCATATGAAATGATAAGAGTACTCATATAAACAACCATTGATAAAAGTAAATGAGTAATAACACAAAAATAAATACTCACATGAAAATGACGCGGTTTGGGATACGAATTGACATCTGGTCTTCACTGTACAAACCGGTACAATTCTCCAGATCATCTCATGATTTGGTCTTCGAAACTCCAGTGTATCGGATCTACAATAGGCACAAATCTGAATCTCCCGTTACCGAGTTTGGATAGCACGAACGAGTCCGAATCTCACGAACAAGTCTGAATCGCTGTAACACGTAACCAAACACATGAACTCACATACAGAAATACACTACACATGTATACCACATGTGCATACACACACATACGTGTACACCCTCGTACATATATATACAAGTATACACATACATTCATGCATACTTACACACAAATATATACTAACACACATAATCATACATAAATACATACTTATATATACATACACAAATTACACACACACACTCTCTCATACCCGTACAGATCACTCATACACAACACACATACACATGTTACATTAAACACATATATCACATTAATATAAATGCACACATTACATAATATACAAACATACAAATAAATAGCAACTCATACATATAAACAGAGAGAGAAAGGAGGGTAAGAGTGTTGGCCCGGAGGCCATCCACTCTAGTTTTGATGATGATTAACTCATGTAGTTATGTTTACTAATAATCTTGTGATTTTAGTTTCAGATCATTTAGCAAGATATTAGTTGGTGATTGCTTCAAAAAGAGGAGTTTGGAAGCCTTCACTTGGTGATTCCCGAGCCCGAGCGTCAAGATCATTCATAGCCATGCTCGTTGGATCACGGAGTTTGGACCTAGTCGACTTGAAGATGGAAGATCATCAAGAAGACTTAGGTATCCTAGTTTAGTTTGTTTTAGATCCATTTGTAAAGATAAGAATAGTTGATATGCTCAAGTGCACAATACACACACCTTTTATGGATATTGGTTTTCATGAATAGTTTAGATCAAAACAAGTTTAAATGGTTTTTATGTATATTAGATGTGTTCGATATACATACATGCTTCATATCTTAAACAAACTTATTTTGATATGTCTATTCATGAGTTTTAGGAAAAATCAGATTTCCTAATTGAAAAATCAAAGTTTGATAAAATACAGTTTTGGTTTTTGATAAAAATGTTAAAATACAAAAATAGTTTCATATGCTTAATATTTGAGTTGAAATGTTTATCACATGTTTATATATCAATGCAAAATGGTAAAACTATTTTTGGGGATTTTTAGAAGAGATAAAAGAATTTTTAAAAATATTTTTAACCCCTGTTTCTGACCCAGAACAGTGACTGACAGGCCAGGTCGGCCGACCGCACGGTCGATCGAACCAAGGGCCGGTTGACTGAGCGGTCGACCAACGTGCACAGCCTTGTGCACGTCTGGCAGACACATGGGCCGGTCGACCGGTCGGTCGACCGGACCAGAGAGCCTTGCTCTCTGTATCTGGGCGGTCGACCGGGCGGTCGACCGGAAGCCCCAACGGTCATATTTATGACCGTTGGCGGTCGACCGGCCGATCGACCGCAGGCCTGTCAGGCTGACAGATCAGCCTAACTGCTAGTTTTCTGTTTGGCCTATATAAACCCCATTTCTTTGGGGTTTTGCACAAGATTTTCTAGAGCAAAATTTTTCCCATTCTCTGATTTTAAAAACAAGTTTTCAAAAGTGTTTTAGAGCTTAAAAGATTTCATCTTTATTGTTTTTCAAGGGTTTTGGAAAATCAAAGAAAATTTGGATTTTCATTTCTATCATCTACAAGAGATTTTCCAAATAGTTTTTCTTTGTTATTTGATTTCCAAAAATACCTTGATATCCACTTGAGCTATATCTTCTATCCTAATCTATTTAGGATCTTTGTTTTGTGGAAAAGAGATTGTTTGTGGTTGAAAGAAACCACAAGTTGTAAACACCCTTGCTTTTGTTGTATCCCTCTTTAGTAGAGGTTGATCGGGTGATTGGTTTGCTCCCTCTTTGGTAGAGGTTGAGATTGTTGTTTGCTCCCTCTAGTGAGAGGTGGAGTTTGGTTTGTAAACTCTCTCCGGTAGAGGTGTTGGTTGTTGTTTGGCTACGGGCCTACCCCTCGGTTGTGAGGCGGTGTTTGAGAGAGGAGTTCAGTACTCCCTTATTGTAAAAATCCTCCTCGGTGGAGGTTCCCTCGGGGGACAAGATAGTGGATTAGAATCCTTCTCGGTGAAGGCGGGGACGTAGAGCTAGGGGCTCGAACCTCGAAACATATCTTTGTGTTTGCGTTTGATCCATTGTCTCTCTAACTCTCTCTCTTTTAATTGTGCAAAGCATCATTCATTCATTCATATCTTATTGCTTGCATTTGTGCCTTGCATTATTTCATATTGATCATCCTTATATGCTTGGCTTGCTTGTGTGTGTGCCTCACTTATACTTAATCACAAGAGCTTCATATAGCACCTCAACCCTTATCTAGGGGAATCAAGAGGAGTTAGTCCAGAGCCCTTCACGGGGAATTCGGCTACACTTGTGGTTGTATTAAGTGTGATTGCAAAATAGTTTTAGCTTCCGCATTTAGTTTCTAGATTAGCATATACACCTATTCACCCCCCTCTAGGTGTTTTTCAATTGGTATCAGAGCCTACGCTCCTGATACTTTAGGTTTAGCAAACTAGGAGTGAGATCTTGGTTTAGCTAATCTACATTTGTATTTACATTTGTTTGCTTGCACACATATAGTTTGGACCCATGGACTTCATGACCCCACCTATGTTTGACCCTTCCAACATTATTGTTGGAAGACTAAGATGTCCATCTATTTACAAACCCTAGGATATAGGTTCACCTTGCCATTACCAAGGAATCCTTCCTTAGTGATAGCAAGCATATAGAGGCCAATGCACTAGCCCTTGAGGCTATTAGAAGCACGCTTTCAAAAGAATATCTTATGCATGTTTCTAATCTTGATTCCGCCTTTGCAGTGTGGAACAAGTTGACAACCACCACCACCTCCAAGCTTCAATTGCCAATCCAACCGGAGGAGGAATCTAGTGGAGAATCCGAGCCACAACAATGCTATATGATCCAAGGAATGACTCCCTTGAGGTACACTCGGAAAACCACTTAGATGATGATGATGATGCTAGTTCTTCAAATGATTATGTTGATGCCCATGCTTTAAATGAAGAACTATCTATTGTGTGTGAAAAATTATTAGAAAAATATATATTTTGTAAAAGAAAAGTTTAGGAATTATTAATGAAAATAAAAGTTTGCATTCTAGACTTAACAATGTTTTGCAAGAGAAGGTTGAGATTTATAATGAAAGGGATTCATTAAGATCTCAACTAGACCTTGCACTAAAAGAAAATAATTTTTGAAAAATAAAAATGATTGTAATGATGTTTTGAAGAAAAATAAAGTTTTGTCTTCAAAATTGATTTTGTTGTAAAAGAGAATGAGTCTTTGAAAAATGAAATTGTTTTCATTACAAAAGAATTAGATATTTGTGTTAAGAAAAATGTTTCTTTGAAAAATAATATTGTTTCTCATGTTTGCCATGCTTCACCTAGAACACCTATTGCATGCCACACTTCTTCTTTAATTGAGAAAGATATATCCTTGCTTAAGAAGAGTGTAGATTGTTTGGGCTCCACTTTGAGCCAATGTGTAGTGGGTCATACGCGTTTGGAATCTTTGTTTCGAAAGAAACAAGTTCCATCTATTATGCAAGCACACCCTCCATGGCATACACATGCTCCTCACGGACACCATCATCACTTGTATGCTCATGTGTACACTTGTACAAATTGTGGACGTAAGGGCCACCTTACTAAATTTTGCTATGATAGAATACATGATGTAAATTTAGCAAATAAGTTTGTTTGAGTTAGAGAAGGTACTAACCCCCATGGACCCAAAAAGTTGTGGGTACCAAAGACCACCCCTATTATTTTTGATGTAGGTGTGGGCTCTCGCATGACGTGAGAGTAATGGTACCTTAGAGTGGATGCGTTCCGAGCTTCATGAGAATTATGTGGATGCATCACTTTCAAGGGATGTTTGGTGGAGAGGACCACCATGTTTTTGGAGACAAGGAGAGTTGATTCTTCAGTTTTGGTGACAATCCTTTACTCCCGTTTATATTTGCATGCTTTTCATGTTATTGTTTATAGCATGTTTTGTAGTTTATAGATTATTATGTCAATGCTATGTTTATTAGATCCTTGACATACATGTATAGCTTTTTGAGACACCCATGTTTAAAATGGACTATTATTTTGTGTTCTCACCATTGTTTAGCTATCATGTTTATCTTAGCTCTAATAACATGTGGATTTTCATAATAATTATGTTTATGGTTTTCATGTTGATTATATCTTATTTGATGCTTCATGATTTGAATATATGTTTAAATGTTAGTTTTCATTAAGACTAGGTATATATTTGTGCATATAGTGGGCCACAAATAAATCTATATATGTTTGAGCTTGAATGCTTATTTGAACCCATTAGATGTGCTAGTATAGTCTAGTTTTGATGATTCATGCATTTTAAACTTGTATTCCCATTTTTGGATTTGTTTCATGTTTTTGTGTTTATGTTTAACTTCATGTATATGTCTATTTTATCCAAACTATTGTTTATACATATACATCCTTTTTGAGCCACGTGCCTTCATGCATATATCTTTGTGGACTCGTTGTGTTTTGATATGTATGTATACTCTAGTTTATATAAGACATACATATACCTTGAAGCTTAAATAATTTTTGATGATTTTCTTGTTTTAAAGGAATATTGAGCTTATTGTCCATCTTTCATGATCATGTTCTTCACATTATATTTGTACACTCACATTTATTGTTTACTCATGTGTTTGTTTTCATGAGTCATATTTATGCTTTATTGGCGTAGAGTGTTGATTATCATGTGGATTTCATGTTTCATGAAAAAAATTTTGTTTTATTCCTTGCTTGAAGGATTTCGTACTAGTTTACAAGTTTTTCCAATTAACTAGTTGCGATATTCTTCATTTTGGTAGAGTTTTTTCAAACATACTTCAATTTTCAAACCTATTTTTGAAAACCCCTACCGTCCTAAGGGCGGTTGGATAGGAGATCATGCTCATGTATGCTTTATAGTGAAAATCATTTTAAAACTTGAACATGATTGGGAGGATAGGTTATATGAGTTATACCTTGATTATTATTGTTGTTTCAATTGGTATCCTTGGATTCTTTCAATTGGTATCAATTTTGACTTTTATTGTATACTCATATTTTTTCGTATATGTATGCTTGCATTTCAAAGAATATCAATTTCAATTGGTATCTATTTTTCATACACATATATGTTTGTGTTTATGCTAAGCTTGAGTTTTAATTTTGTTTCAATTGATTAGTTTCAATTGCTTTTCAATTGGTATCTCATTTCAAGCCTACACATTGTTTTAGTTGGTATTTCATAAAGGGGAGAAAATTTGTTTTTTTTTTTTGTATTTCAATTGGTATTTGATTTCCACTCCCTTACTTTATGATAGAAAATATTGAATTTCCATTTTGGTATCATTTGCTTTTAAAGAATAATAATTTCAATTGGTATCAAGATTTATGTTTAGGAATTCAATGTTTATAATGTTTAAATTTCCATTGATATCAAGATGCACTACTTTGACACATTCTTAATTGGTATCAAATTTATTTTAGTGAGAAAATTCAAAATGTTTTAAAGAAATGTTAAAAATGTTTTGATATGATTGCATATATGCAAGGAGAGCTTAACATCTCTTCTACATATAGATTCATGTTGAGTGTATCTTATATTGAGGAGCTTGACAACTCTTCTTTATGTGGCACACGTGTGTAGGGGGAGCTTCACATCTCATCTTATGCATTGCATAGTGTACGTTATGTGAATTAGGGCTTGTCATCCCTCCTTCATGTAATGTATCTATGTAGGGAAGCTTCACATCTTCCTCTTCATGAATGTATATTGCATATACCATTTATTGATCTATGTACACTTTCAATTGGTATCAAAATGCTACCTTGACATATTTTTAATTGATATCTTAATTGATTGTCACCCCTTATTGATTCTTTTTATTTTAGACAAAAAGGGGGAGAACATTATTTTTATTGTTTTTGACCCTTTGTTGATTCTTTGTTTCGAACAAAAAGGGGGAGAAAAATTTATTCTTTTGGTTTTTATCCCTTTGTTGATGATTGACAAAAAGGGGGAGAAAGATTTTGAGTTTGAATTTTATATATACATATTTATGTGTTGCATATATTAAGTTTAATTGTTATCTAGAGCATGTTTTTGTTTTTTGACAATATCATTGGTATCTAGAGCATTTTATTGTTTATGCATATCTATGCATGTTTCATGTTTCATAATCAATGCATATATTTATGTGTGTTTGTTTATGCATGAGTTAAGGGAGAGCTTCTTTGAAGCTTAACTTTAATCCATGCATATATAACTCCATGAGTTTTGTCATCATCAAAAATGGGGAGATTGTTGGCCCGGAGGCCTTCCACTCTAGTTTTGATGATGATTAACTCATGTAGTTATGTTTACTAATAATCTTGTGATTTTAGTTTCAGATCATTTAGCAAGATATTAGTTGGTGATTGCTTCAAAAAGAGGAGTTTGGAAGCCTTCACTTGGTGATTCCCGAGCCCGAGCGTCAAGATCATTCATAACCATGCTCGTTGGATCACGGAGTTTGGACCGAGTCGACTTGAAGATGGAAGATCATCAAGAATACTTAGGTATCCTAGTTTAGTTTGTTTTAGATCCATTTGTAAAGATAAGAATAGTTGATATGCTCAAGTGCACAATACACACACGTTTTATGGATATTGGTTTTCATGAATAGTTTAGATCAAAACAAGTTTAAATGGTTTTTATGTATATTAGATGTGTTCGATATACATACATGCTTCATATCTTAAGCAAACTTATTTTGATATGTCTATTCATGAGTTTTAGGAAAAATCAGATTTCCTTATTGAAAAATCAAAGTTTGATAAAATACAGTTTTGGTTTTTGATAAAAATGTTAAAACACAAAAATAGTTTCATATGCTTGATATTTGAGTTGAAATGTTTATCACATGTTTATATATTAATGCAAAATGGTAAAACAATTTTTGGGGATTTTTAGAAGAGATAAAAGAATTTTTAAAAATATTTTTAACCCCTGTTTCTGACCCAGAACAGTGACTGACAGGCCAGGTCGGCCGACCGCACGGTCGACCGAACCAAGGGCCGGTCGACCGAGCGGTCGACCGACGTGCACAGCCTTGTGCACGTCTGGCAGACACATGGGCCGGTCGACCGGTCGGTCGACCGGACCAGAGAGCCTTGCTCTCTGTATCTGGGCGGTCGATCGGGCGGTCAACCGGAAGCCCCAACGGTCATATTTATGACCGTTGGCGGTCGACCGGCCGGTCGACCGTAGGCCTGTCAGGCTGACAGATCAGCCTAACTGCTAGTTTTCTGTTTGGCCTATATAAACCCCATTTCTTTGGGGTTTTGCACAAGATTTTCTAGAGCAAAATTTTTCCCATTCTCTGGTTTTAAAAACAAGTTTTCAAAAGTGTTTTAGAGCTTAAAAGATTTCATCTTTATTGTTTTTCAAGGGTTTTAGAAAATCAAAGAAAACTAGGTTTTTGGGATATTGTTTTGGATTTTCATTTCTATCATCTACAAGAGATTTCCCAAATAGTTTTCTTTGTTATTTGATTTCCAAAAACACCTTGATATCCACTTGAGCTATATCTTCTATCCTAATCTATTTAGGATCTTTGTTTTGTGGAAAAGAGATTGTTTGTGGTTGAAAGAAACCACAAGTTGTAAACACCCTTGCTTTTGTTGTATCCCTCATTAGTAGAGGTTGATCGGGTGATTGGTTTGCTCCCTTTGGTAGAGGTTGAGATTGTGGTTTGCTCCCTCTAGTGAGAGGTGGAGTTTGGTTTGTAAACCCTCTCCGGTAGAGGTGTTGGTTGTTGTTTGGCTACGGGCCTACCCCTCGGTTGTGAGGCGGTGTTCGAGAGAGGAGTTCGGTACTCCCTTGTTGTAAAAATCCTCCTCGGTGGAGGTTCCCTCGGTGGGAGTCCTCGGAGGACAAGATAGTGGATTAGAAATCCTTCTCGGTGAAGGCGGGGACGTAGAGCTAGGGGCTCGAACCTCGAAACATATCTTTGTGTTTGCGTTTGATCCATTGTCTCTCTAACTCTCTCTTTTAATTGTGCAAAGCATTATTCATTCATTCATATCTTATTGCTTGCATTTGTGCGTTGCATTATTTCATATTGATCATCCTTATATGCTTGGCTTGCTTGTGTGTGTGCCTCACTTATACTTAACCACAAGAGCTTCATATAGCACCTCAACCCTTATCTAGGGGAATCAAGAGGAGTTAGTCCAGAGCCCTTCACGGGGAATTCGGCTACACTTGTTGGTTGTATTAAGTGTGATTGCAAAATAGTTTTAGCTTCCGCATTTAGTTTCTAGATTAGCATATACACCTATTCACCCCCCTCTAGGTGTTTTTCAATTGGTATCAGAGCCTACGCTCCTGATACTTTAGGTTTAGCAAACTAGGAGTGAGATCTTGGTTTAGCTAATCTACATTTGCATTTGCATTTGTTTGCTTGCACACATATAGTTTGGACCCATGGACTTCATGACGCCACCTATGTTTGACCCTTCCAACATTGTTGTTTGGAAGACTAAGATGTCCATCTATTTACAAACCCTAGGATATAAGGTTCACCTTGCCATTACCAAGGAATCCTTCCTTAGTGATAGCAAGCATATAGAGGCCAATGCACTAGCCCTTGAGGCTATTAGAAGCACGCTTTCAAAAGAATATCTTATGCATGTTTCTAATCTTGATTCCGCCTTTGCAGTGTGGAACAAGTTGACAACCACCACCACCTCCAAGCTTCAATTGCCAATCCAACCGGAGGAGGAATCTAGTGGAGAATCCGAGCCACAACAATGCTATATGATCCAAGGGAATGACTCCCTTGAGGTACACTCGGAAACCCACTTAGATGATGATGATGATGCTAGTTCTTCAAATGATTATTTGATGCCCATGCTTTAAATGAAGAACTATCTATTGTGTGTGAAAAATTATTAGAAAAATATATATTTTGTAAAAGAAAAGTCTAGGAATTATTAATGAAAATAAAAGTTTGCATTCTAGACTTAACAATGTTTTGCAAGAGAAGGTTGAGATTTATAATGAAAGGGATTCATTAAGATTTCAACTAGACCTCGCACTAAAAGAAAATAATTTTTTGAAAAATAAAAATGATTGTAATGATGTTTTGAAGAAAAATAAAGTTTTGTCTTCAAAAATTGATTTTGTTGTAAAAGAGAATGAGTCTTTGAAAAATGAAATTGTTTTCATTACAAAAGAATTAGATATTTGTGTTAAGAAAAATGTTTCTTTGAAAAATAATATTGTTTCTCATGTTTGCCATGCTTCACCTAGAACACCTATTGCATGCCACACTTCTTCTTTAATTGAGAAAGATATATCCTTGCTTAAGAAGAGTGTAGATTGTTTGGGCTCCACTTTGAGCCAATGTGTAGTGGGTCATACACGTTTGGAATCTTTGTTTCGAAAGAAACAAGTTCCATCTATTATGAATGCACACCCTCCACGGCATACACATGCTCCTCACGGACACCATCATCACTTGTATGCTCATGTGTACACTTGTACACATTGTGGACGTAAGGGCCACCTTGCTAAATTTTGCTATGATAGAATACATGATGTAAATTTAGCAAATAAGTTTGTTTGAGTTAGAGAAGGTACTAACCCCCATGGACCCAAAAAGTTGTGGGTACCAAAGACCACCCCTATTGTTTTTGATGTAGGTGTGGGCTTTCGCATGACGTGAGAGTAACGGTACCTTGGAGTGGATGCGTTCCGAACTTCATGAGAATTATGTGGATGCATCACTTTCAAGGGATGTTTGGTGGAGAGGACCACCATGTTTTTGGAGACAAGGAGAGTTGCTTCTTCAGTTTTGGTGACAATCCTTTACTTCCGTTTATATTTGCATGCTTTTCATGTTTATTGTTTATAGCATGTTTTGTTGTTTATAGATTATTATGTCAATTCTATGTTTATTAGATCCTTGACATACATGTATAGCTTTTTGAGACACCCATGTTTAAAATGAACTATTATTTTGTGTTCTCACCATTGTTTAGCTATCATGTTTATCTTAGCTCTAATAACATGTGGATTTTCATAATAATCATGTTTATGTTTTTCATGTTGATTATATCTTGTTTTGATGCTTCATGATTTGAATAAATGTTTAAATGTTAGTTTTCATTAAGACTAGGTATATATTTGTTCATATAGTGGGCCACAAATAAATCTATATATGTTTGAGCTTGAATGCTTATTTGAACCCATTAGATGTGCTAGTATAGTCTAGTTTTGATGATTCATGCATTTTAAACTTGTATTCCCATTTTTGGATTTATTTTATGTTTTTGTGTTTATGTTTAACTTCATGTATATGTCTATTTTATCCAAAATATTGTTTATACATATACATCCTTTTTGAGCCACGTGCCTTCATGTATATATCTTTGTGGACTCGTTGTGTTTGGATATGTATGTATACTCTAGTTTGTATAAGACATACATATACCTTGAAGCTTAAATAATTTTTGATGATTTTCTTGTTTTAAAGGAATATTGAGCTTATTGTCCATCTTTCATGATCATGTTCTTCACATTGTATTTGTACACTCACATTTATTGTTTTGTCATGTGTTTGTTTTCATGAGTCATATTTATGCTTTATTGGCTTAGAGTGTTGATTATCATGTGAATTTCATGTTTCATGAAAAATAATTTTGTTTTATTCCTTGTTTAAAGGATTTCGTACTAGTTTACAAGTTTTTCCATTTAACTAGTTGCGATATTCTTCATTTTGGTAGAGTTTTTCAAACATACTTCAATTTTCAAACCTATTTTTGAAAACCCCTACCGTCCTAAGGGCGGTTAGATGGGAGATCATGCTCATGTATGCTTTATAGTGAAAATCATTTTAAAACTTGAACATGATTGGGAGGATAGGTTATATGATTTATACCTTGATTATTATTGTTGTTTCAATTGGTATCATTGGATTCTTTCAATTGGTATCAATTTTGACTTTTATTGTATACTCATATTTTTTCGTATATGTATGCTTGCATTTCAAAGAATATCAATTTCAATTGGTATCTATTTTTCATACATATATATGTTTGTGTTTATGCTAAGCTTGAGTTTCAATTTTGTTTCAATTGATTAGTTTTCAATTGCTTTTCAATTGGTATCTCATTTCAAGCCTACGCATTGTTTTAGTTGGTATTTCATAAAGGGGGAGAAAATTTGTTTTTTTTTTTTGTATTTCAATTGGTATTTGATTTTCACTCCCTTGCTTTATGATAGAAAATATTGAATTTCCATTTTGGTATCATTTGCTTTTAAAGAATAATAATTTCAATTGGTATCAAGATTTATGTTTAGGAATTCAATGTTTATAATGTTTAAATTTCTATTGATATCAAGATGCACTACTTTGACACATTCTTAATTGGTATCAAATTTATTTTATTGAGAAAATTCAAAATGTTTTAAAGAAATGTTAAAAATGTTTTGATACGATTGCATATATGCAAGGAGAGCTTAACATCTCTTCTACATATAGATTCATGTTGAGTGTATCTTATATTGAGGAGCTTGACAACTCTTCTTTATGTGGTACACGTGTGTAGGGGGAGCTTCACATCTCATCTTATGCATTGCATAGTGTACGTTATGTGAATTAGGGCTTGTCATCCCTCCTTCATGTAATGTATCTATGTAGGGAAGCTTCACATCTTCCTCTTCATGAATGTATATAGCATATACCATTTATTGATCTATGTTCACTTTCAATTGGTATCAAAATGCTACCTTGACATATTTTTAATTGATATCTTAATTGATTGTCACCCCTTATTGATATTCTTTTTGTTTTAGACAAAAAGGGGGAGAACATTGTTTTTATTATTTTGACCCTTTGTTGATTCTTTGTTTCGAACAAAAAGGGGGAGAAAAATTTATTGTTTGGTTTTTACCCCTTTGTTGATGATTGACAAAAAGGGGGAGAAAGATTTTGACTTTGAATTTTATATATGCATATTTATGTGTTGCATATATTAAATTTAATTGTTATCTAGAGCATGTTTTTGTTTTTTGACAGTTTCATTGGTATCTAGAGCATTTTATTGTTTATGCATATTTATGCATGTTTCATGTTTCATAATCCATGCATATATTTATGTGTGTTTGTTTATGCATGAGTTAAGGGGGAGCTTCTTTGAAGCTTAACTTTAATCCATGCATATATAACTCCATGAGTTTTGTCATCATCAAAAATGGGGAGATTGTTGGCCCGGAGGCCTTCCACTCTAGTTTTGATGATGATTAACTCATGTAGTTATGTTTACTAATAATCTTGTGATTTTAGTTTCAGATCATTTAGCAAGATATTAGTTGGTAATTGCTTCAAAAAGAGGAGTTTGGAAGCCTTCACTTGGTGATTCCCGAGCCCGAGCGTCAAGATCATTCATAGCCATGCACGTTGGATCATGGAGTTTGGACCAAGTCGACTTGAAGATGGAAGATCATCAAGAAGACTTAGGTATCCTAGTTTAGTTTGTTTTAGATCCATTTGTAAAGATAAGAATAGTTGATATGCTCAAGTGCACAATACACACACGTTTTATGGATATTGGTTTTCATGAATAGTTTAGATCAAAACAAGTTTAAATGGTTTTTATGTATATTAGATGTGTTCGATATACATACATGCTTCATATCTTAAACAAACTTATTTTCATATGTCTATTCATGAGTTTTAGGAAAAATCAATTTCCTTATTGAAAAATCAAAGTTTGATAAAATATAGTTTTGGTTTTTGATAAAAATGTTAAAACACAAAAATAGTTTCATATGCTTGATTTTTGAGTTGAAATGTTTATCACATATTTATATATCAATGCAAAATGGTAAAACTATTTTTGGGGATTTTTAGAAGAGATAAAATAATTTTTAAAAATATTTTTAACCCCTGTTTCTGACCCAGAACAGTGACTGACAGGCCAGGTCGGCCGACCGCACGGTCGACCGAACCAAGGGCCGGTCGACCGAGCGGTCGATCGACGTGCACAGCCTTGTGCACGTCTGGCAGACACATGGGCCGGTCGACCGGTCGGTCGACCGGACCAGAGAGCCTTGCTCTCTGTATCTGGGCGGTCGACCGGAAGCCCCAACGGTCATATTTATGACCGTTGGCGGTCGACCGGCCGGTCGACCACAGGCCTGTCAGGCTGACAGATCAGCCTAACGGCTAGTTTTCTGTTTGGCCTATATAAACCCCATTTCTTTAGGGTTTTACACAAGATTTTCTAGAGCAAAAATTTCCCCATTCTCTGGTTTTAAAAACAAGTTTTCAAAAGTGTTTTAGAGCTTAAAAGATTTCATCTTTATTGTTTTTCAAGGGTTTTGGAAAATCAAAGAAAACTAAGTTTTTGGATATTGTTTTGGATTTTCATTTCTATCATCTACAAGAGATTTCGCAAGTAGTTTTTCTTTGTTATTTGATTTCCAAAAACACCTTGATATCCACTTGAGCTATATCTTCTATCCTAATCTATTTAGGATCTTTATTTTGTGGAAAAAGAGATTGTTTGTGGTTGAAAGAAACCACAAGTTGTAAACACCCTTGCTTTTGTTGTATCCCTCTTTGGTAGAGGTTGATCGGGTGATTGGTTTGCTCCCTCTTTGGTAGAGGTTGAGATTGTGGTTTGCTCCCTCTAGTGAGAGGTGGAGTTTGGTTTGTAAACCCTCTTCGGTAGAGGTGTTGGTTGTTGTTTGGCACAGGCCTACCCCTCGGTTGTGAGGCGGTGTTTGAGAGAGGAGTTCGGTACTCCCTTGTTGTAAAAATCCTCATCGGTGGAGGTTCCCTCGGTGGGAGTCCTCGGTGGACAAGATAGTGGATTAGAAATCCTTCTCGGTGAAGGCGGGGACGTAGAGCTAGGGGCTCGAACCTTGAAACATATCTTTGTGTTTGCGTTTGATCCATTGTCTCTCTAACTCTCTCTCTTTTAATTGTGCAAAGCATCATTCATTCATTCATATCTTATTGCTTGCATTTGTGCCTTGCATTATTTCATATTGATCATCTTATATGCTTGGCTTGCTTGTGTGTGTGCCTCACTTATACTTAACCACAAGAGCTTCATATAGCACCTCAACCCTTATCTAGGGGAATCAAGAGGAGTTAGTCCAGAGCCCTTCACGGGGAATTCGGCTACACTTGTTGGTTGTATTAAGTGTGATTGCAAAATAGTTTTAGCTTCCGCATTTTGTTTCTAGATTAGCATATACACCTATTCACCCCCCCTTTAGGTGTTTTTCAAAGAGGACTCACGGCCATGGGTTGCTCACCAACTGTAACTCCCATTCCCAGAATATGTACTTAGTTACGTATTCAGATTCTCGATCGTATTTTTTCAATTTACTTTCTACATTTGTTTTTGTTTTATGAATATTATGTGATCGTTTTGCATTGGATCCGGATTTGTGGACTCGGAGTCAGCCCTAGTCTGAACCATAGACCCAATCCTAGTATATTGCTTGATTTGATCCCTTTAGTAGTCAAATTTGACCGATTTTAATTTCAAATATTATTTTCTAATATTTTAGATTTTTCATGATTTTTTGTAAATTTTCAGAATTATTCTGCAAAATCTTCAGAACCGGTGTCGAACGGTGCCGGCAATCGATTCTCAGATTTTTAATTTACAAATGGAATTGAATTTCTGAAAACTATTTTCACATTATCTCTTAGAATCACATTTTCTAACTAAATGTACTTTTGGGTATTTTTCTGAATTTATCAAAGTTCAACCGGTTTTGGTGTTGACCATGTTGGTCGATTTCAGAATTTTTAATTTACAAACAGAGTTAAATTATTAAAATCTGCTTTCATATTATTTCTTAAAATCATATTTTCTACCTTAATATATTTTTAGAGAATTTTCTGAATTTATCAGAACTCGGCTGTATTTGGTGTCAGCCAGTATCGCTGGTATATTTTTTGATTTTTATTTTGAAAATAGAATTTTATTTTTAAAAACTGCTTCCATATTATTCCCTAGGGTGATGTTTTCTACCTCTGGGTATTTTTGGAAAATTTTCTGGAATAGTCGTCATTTCCCAACATTATTAAAATAATATTATTTTATGGAATCTTTCATTTCTTTCCTCCTTTTCTTTTTTTTCTCTTTCCTTTTCTCCCCAACCCATGCGCGCGCCCACCTGTGCCATCCCTATTACCTACTCCCCCATTTACTCACCCTCACCTCACTCACTTCTCCTTCCTCTCTCCCTCTCTCTTTTTTTTTCTTTTCCTTTTTCTTTTTCCTTCTCTCCTTCCTCTCTCCCTCTTTCTTCTCCACTTGGGCGACAACGACCCCGTGCCCGGCACTGACCCCCCTCCGACGACTCCCCATGGCCGGCGGTGAGCCCCACTTCAGCCATCTTCTCCACCAACTCCTTCCCTCTCCTCCATCTCCAGCACCAACAACTCCACCACCATCTTCATCTTCTTCTTCATCAAAACTACCACCTTCTCCACTCCAACTCCACCACCATAACTCCCTACTGCTCTTCCTCCCATCTCTTTCAATTTCAACATCTCACCTCCAATTTCACCAAGAATCCACCACCACTTCTTCCTCCTTCTTCTTCAATTAACCACCTAATCCACCACCATCCTATCAATTACCAACCCTACTTCCACCATCACCCTCTTCCCCATCATCATCTCCATCCTCATCACCAACTCCACCTCCTAAATCACCTCCACCACCATTTCCACTTCCAAAATCACCACGTCATCATCACCATCATCACCATCAAAATCCACTCCAAACCCAACTCCCCGTTCTCCTTCTTCTCCTCCTTGGGGTGGCCGGCGGTCGGCGCCCCCTGCGCCCCTGGCTGTGCGGCTAAGCTGGGTTGGCCACAGCCTGGCTGTGCCAGGCAGTGAGCAAAGGAGGGGCTGCAGCCCCCTCTCCTTGTTTCTCTCTTCCTGTTTCTCTCTCTTTACTGTTTCTCTCTCTTTCTCTCTACTATTTCTCTCTCTACTGTCTCTCTCTACTGTTTCTCTCTCTACTATTCTCTTCTCTCTCTTTCTCTTTCTTTCTCTATCTAGATCTTTCTCTCTAGGCCTCTTTCTTTCTCTAGCTCTCTTTCTTTCTCTCTCTAACTGTTTCTCTCTTCTCTCTTATTATCTCTCTTTCTAAAAATATTTATATATTTTAATATATATTATGGCCCATGCGCGAGTTTCTAGAGTTCTTGATTTCACGGCATTTTTCAGAGATTTAGGAGAGTGTCCTCGCCTCGTTTTGGGTTTTCCCGCTTCGTCGGGTCGACTTGTATTGTATTCTGTATTTATATTTGTGTTCATATTTTGTATTAGGCTGCGCCTTTGTATTTGTATGTGACCGAGTGCCCAGTATTGTACATGTATATGCCTATAACGAATGTTTATACTAGGATAGTTTATTTTTTGTACATATACCATGCCTGTGATGTATTTTATTTCTGCTTTATATATACGTGGCCGACCCTTCGTGATCGTTTAGCCTCCGGGCTTAACGGTCTGCGGTTTCACTTTAGCTTTCGGGCTTTAAACTCTAGGTTTTCTAGCTTCACCGGGAGCCTAGCTAAGTCATGTGGTTGCGAGCCAAGCTTAATTGCATAGCTCGTAAGAGGCGGCTTACTACGTTTTCACTTTGCTCGAATCTCTGGGTTTTACTAGCTACACCGTGTGTCTGCGAGCTGAGCTTAATTGCGTAACCTCTTCAGGTACGGTTTAGCTACGTTCTCATATTGCTCAGTCTCCGGGCTTAACCTCTCTGAGGTTTAGTAACGACTAGTTCTATTTTTTAGCATCGCCTGATAGGCATGTTTAGTGTCCAGCGCTTTATCACTAGACTCGCCTAGGCAGGATGCTGCCTGATTTTCTACTCGCATCTTAAGTTGAGTCATCCTGGTAACTCTGCCAAGCACTTTGGTGACTAAACACTGTTCGTTGTCCGTATCTCCAGCTTGTTGGCCCAAAGACCCATCACTCTAATTTTGATGATGCTTAACTCATGTAGTTATAGTACTAATGATCTTGTGTTTATATAGTTTCAGATTTTCTATCAAGATCTTAGTCGGTGTTTAGCTTCAACAAAAGATTCGAAGTTAAGTTTTGATTTGAAGGTAGCACGTGTTGATTCAAGAGCTCATGCTTCAAGATCGCATTAAGTACTCAAAGAGGAGTCTAGCTCATGGACCAAGTTTGGACCAAGTCAAGATGGAGAAGAAGTTTTCAAGAGAAGATTTTCAAGACTTGTGTCATATTTGTAAGTGTTAAGAATTTGTGTTTTAGATAAAATATAAAGGATAGATTAGTTGTGGATTGCTCAAGCTCCTACACACACAAAATTTATATGTGTTTCATAAAATAATTTTAGTTTTAGAAAATACCGTTTTGGTTTTAAGTTTCAAAGTATACATCCTTATGTTTCATGATTAGATTTCATCGTAACAAGTTTATATGGTTTATATGTGTTTTGGATTTCATACATACACATTGATGGTTCAAATGTTTAAAAAAACTTATTTGATGTTATTAATTCATGGTTTTTAAATTTTGTATTTATTAAAACTTATTTTAGAGCTTATTGTCAAAAACATAGATATTTCATCTTATATGTGCATTGGATCATATTCATACACACTAAGTTTCAAAAGTGTTTAAAATATCTTGTTTTTGTATTTGAACAAGTTTTGAAAAAATCTTTTTCTAAATTGAAGATTGATTTTGAAAAATACAATTTTGGTTTAAAGCTAAAATTCTTTATCGCAAAAATAGTTCAATATGTTTGTAATATGTGTTGATTTTTTATCACACATATTTGTAATTCAAAGTATTTCAATGAACTTATTTTTATTGATTTTATGTGATTTTATGGAATTTTATAGGATATTGAAAGACCAAGTTTTAATCCCTAATTATCCCTAACCTGGCCTTCTGGCGGTCGATCGATCGGTCGACCGAGCCAGAAATCGGTCGACCGATGTGCACAGAAATGTGCACAAGCCTTGGCTTGAGAGCCGGTCGACCGGGCGGTCGACCGATCCAGAGAGTTCACTCTCTGGATCTTGCCCCGGTTGCAAAGCGGTCGACCAGCCAGAGTGCTTTGCTCTCTGGTTCTTACCTCAGTCGACCGACCTGTCGACCGACAGGTCAAGGCTTGGGTGCGATCGACCGGCAACCCCAATGGTTATAAATATGACTATTGGCCGGTCGACCGACCGATCAATCGACAGGTCATCTGGCCTGTTGATGGACCCCAACGGCTATATTTCTGAACTCTATAAAAGGGGCTATTTTGGCTAGTTTTATATAAGATTTAGAGCCAATTTTTCCCATCTCTCTTAGAATTTTTCTTTACATGTTTTTGGGCTAAAACTTCCATATCAAAAGGAGAGTTTTTAAAGAGTGTTTTCAAAAGAGATTTCTTAAGTTTTCCTCCACAAATCTATCTTGTTTTCTCACACAAACTTGAGCCAGCCATTACTATACCAATCCTCTAGGGATCCTTGTTGTGAAAGTTATTTTTGTGATTAAGAGAAGTGATCACAAGTTTTCATTCTTGTATTGTGAGGAGTTGTGGAGATTGTGGCCTCGGTGAAAAGTGTTTTGTGGTGATCAAGTGAAGTGATCACCAAGTGTTCCAACTTGTGGTTGGAGGAGTTATAAGAGGTGCGACCTCGCCAAGCTAGTGTGCTTGCATGTGTTGTTCTTGTGAGAACTAGTGAGGGACTTGTGAATCTAAGAGTTCCTGAGGGAGCTCGTTGTAGGTGTTGTAACACCAAGTGATCTTGCAGGATCGATTCTAGTGAAAATCCTTCACAGTGTTGAAGGTGGGGATGTAAAGCAGTGGCTCGAACCTTGAAACATATCTTGGTGTTTACATCTGATCCACTATCTCTCAACTCTATCTCTCTTTATATCTTGCATTGCTTTACATTGTTCATATTCATATGCTAGATATAGATTGTGTGTGCCCACACTTGTGTTTAACCAAGAGATCTTATTAAAGCACCTCAACTCTTAGTCTATAGGAATCTAGAGGAATAGTTCCAGAGCCCTTTACGAAAAATTCGGGTTCACTCTGTTGGCCCAAAGGCCTTCCACCCTAGTTTTGATGATGATTAACTCATGTAGTTATGTTTACTAATAATCTTGTGTTGTTTAAGTTTCAGATCATTAACCAAGATATTAGTTGGTGATAGCTTCTACAAGAGGTGTTTGGAAGCTTCACAAGTGATTCCAGGGCTCAAGCTTCAAGATCTCTCATTGCCTAGCCCATGGATGGAGTTTTGGATCGGGTCTACTTGAAGATGGAGATCGTCAAGAAGACTTAGGTATCCATAGCTTAGATAGTGTATTTAGATCCATTTGTAAAGCTTAGTATAGTTGATATGCTCAAGTGCACAAACACACACGTTTTGTGTTTTGAATTTGGTTTTCATGAATAGTTGATCAAAACAAGTTTAATTGTTATATGTATAGTTGTTTCATTCTATACATGCATGCTTAACTTTTAAACAAACTTATTTTGACTTTCCTATTCATGTATTGAAAAATCTAAGTTTGATAAAAATACAAGTTTTGTTTTTGGTAAAAATGTTAAGACACAAAAATAGTTCATATTGATTGATATTTGAGCCAAACTTTTTATCACATGTTTAAATATCAATGTAAAATGATAAAACTATTTTTGGGTATTTTTACAAGACTTAAAAAGATTTTCTAAGATATTTTTAACATGTGTTTCTGTCCCAGTTTTGTGGCTGACAGGCCAGGTCGGCCGACCGCACGGGTCGACCGCACCTAAGGCCGGTCGACCCTTGGGGTCGACCGACGTGCACAAGCCTGTGCACGTTTGGCAGCCACAGGGACGGTCGGCCGGGCGGCCGACCGGACCTGAGAGCAGTGCTCTCTGTTTGTTTGGGTCGACCGGACGGTCGACCGGAGGCTCCAACGGTCGGATTTTTGACCGTTGGCGATCGACCGGGCGGTCGACCGATGGTCTGTCAGACTGACAGACCAGCCTAACGGCTAGTTTTGTATTGGGGCTATAAATACCCCATCTCTTGGGCTATTTTGACAAGACTTTTGAAAACAAAAATACCAGAGTTTGTTTTGTGTTTAAACAAGTTTTTAAAAGAGTTTAAGTGCCAAAAAGATTTCATCTTTATTGTTTTTCAAGGGTTTTGGAAAATCAAAGAAAATAGGAATTTGGGATATTTGTATTGGTTTTCATTCTCTATCTTTTACAAGAGTTTTCCCAAGTATTTTCTTTGTTACTTGATTTCCAAAAACACCTTGATATCCACTTGAGCTATATCTTCTATCGTATTCTATTAGGATCTTTGTTTTTGGTGGAAAAGAGAGTTTGTGGTCTTTGGAACCACTTGTTGTAAAAACCTTTGTTTGTTGGTTGCTCCCTCTTTGGTAGAGGTTGAGGTTGTTGTATTGGGTTGGTGTTTGCTCCCTCTTTGGTAGAGGTTGAGGCTTGTGGTTTGCTCCCTCTAGTGAGAGGTGGAGATTGGTTTGTAAACCCTCTTCGGTAGAGGTGTCGGTTGTTGTTTGGCTACGGGCCTACCCCTTGTGTGAGGTGGTGTTTGTATTGAGAGAGGAGTTTGGTACTCCTTGTGTTGTAACAAATTCTCTTCGGTAGAGGTTCCCTCGGTGGGAGATAGTGGATTGGAAATCCTACACGGTGGTGTAGGCGGGGATGTAGAGCTAGGGGCTCGAACCTCGAAACATATCTTGTTGTTAGCGTTTGATCCATTTTCTCTCTAACTCTCTCTTTCTTTTATTTGTGCATAGCATTATTCATATTGTCATATCATTCATTACTTGTGTTGTGCCTTGCATATTTCATATTGCTATATCTTTTATATGCTTGGTTGTTTGTGTGTGCCTCACTTATACTTAACCACAAGAGCTTCACATAGCACCTCAACCCATTCAAGGGGAATCAAGAGGAGTTAGTCCAGAGCCCTTCACGGGAATTCGGCTACACTTGTGTGTTGTATTAAGTGTATTATAATATATGCATTAGCTTCCGCATTTAGCGCATTTAGTTTCTAGATTAGCAAGTACACCTATTCACCCCCCCTCTAGGTGTGCTTTTCAATTGGTATCAGAGCCAACGCTCCTGATACTTAGGCTTAACATCCTAGGAGTGAGATCCATTTGTTTGCTAATCTTGTTTGCATTTGCTTGTTTGCACACATATAGTTTGGACCCATGGACTTCATGACCCCACCTATGTTTGACTCTTCCAACATTCTTGTTTGGAAGACTAAGATGTCCATCTATTTACAAACCCTAGGCTTGCATGTATATCTTGCCGCTACCAAGAAATGCTATCTTGGTAATAGAATCATATAGGGGCCAATGTACAAGCCCTTGAGGCCATTAGAAGCACGCTACCTAAAGAATATCTTATGCTTGCTTCTAACCTTGATTCCGCATTTGCAGTGTGGAATATGTTGACAACCACCACCTCCAAGCTTCAATTACAAATCCAACAAGAAGAGGAGTCTAGTGGAGAATCTGACTCACAATGCTATATGGTCCAAGGGAATAACTCCCTTGAGGTACTTTCAGAATCTCAACTAGATAGTAATGATTGTGCTAGTTCTTCAAATGATTTTGTTGATCCCCATGCTTTAAATGAAGAACTATCTATAGTTTGTGAAAAATTAATTGAAAAATATAATTTGTTGAAAAAGAAGACTTTTGCTTTAACTAAAGAAAATGAAAAATTGTCTTCTAAACTTGATTGTGTTTTGCAAGAGAAGGTTGAGGTCTATAATGAAAGGGATTCATTGAGATCTCAACTAGACCTTGCACTAAAAGAAAATTATTTGTTGAAAAATAAAAATGATTGTGAAAATATTTTGAAAAAAATGAAAACTTTTCTTCAAAAATTGATTTTGTTTTAAAGGAGAATGTTGTTTGAAAAACAAAATAATTTCTATTTCAAATGATTTAAATAGTTGTTTAAAGAAAAATGATGTTTTGCAAAATAAAATTGATGCACATGTTTGCCATGCTAGGGTAGCTTCACCTAGATCACCCCTGCATGCACTTCTTCTTCTAAGATTAATGATGATATTTGTTTGTTGAAGAAGAAAGTGGATTGTTTGGGCTCCACTATGAGCCAATGTGCCATGAACCATACACGCTTGGAATCCTTGTTTCGAAAGAAACAAGTTCCATCTTTTCATGCACACCCTCCACGGCATACACATGCTCCTCACGGACACATTCATCACATGTATGCTCATGTGTACACTTGTACACATTGTGGACGTAAGGGCCACCTTGCTAAATTTTGTTATGATAGAATACATGTTTCAAATTTAGCAAAGAATTTTGTTTGGGTTAGAGAAGGTACTAACCCCCATGGACCCAAGAAGATATGGGTATCAAAGACCACCCCTCCTATTTTTGATGTAGGTGTGGGCTCTCACATGACGTGAGAGTTGCCGTACCTTGGAGTGGATGCGTTCTGAGCTTCATGGAAATCAATTGGATGCATCACTTTCAAGGGAAGTTTTGGTGGAGAGGACCACCATGTTTTGGAGACAAGGAAAGTTGCCTTCTAGGTTTTGGTAACGATCCCTAACTCCTATTTATTGTTTACATGCTTTTCATATTCATTGTTTATAGCATGTTTCATTGTTTAGTGATTATCATGTAAATACCATGTTTATTAGATCATTGACATACATGTATAGTATTTGAGACACCCATGTTTTATATGGATAAATTATTTTGTGTTCTCCCTATAATTTAGCTATCATGTACATCATGAATCTAATGACATGTGAATTTACATAGTAATCATGTTTTGCTTATCATGTTGATTTTTATCTTGGTTTTATGCTTCATGTGTTGATTACATGTTAGTTTTCATTAAGACTAGGATTCATACTTGTGCATATAGTGGGCCACAAATAAATCTATAAATGTTTGGGCTTGATTGCTTATTTGAACCCATTAGATGTGCTAGTATAGTCTAGTTTTGATGATTCATACATTTTAAACTTGTATTCCTATTTTTGGATTTATTTTATGAATTTTCACTTCATGTATATGTTTATTTTGCTAAACTTTAAGATATACATGTATACCCTTTGAGTCATTTGCCTTTCATGCAAATATATATATATGGACTCAATTGTGTTTAGGGATATGTATGTATACCTATTGTGTTGACAAATCATACATATACCTTGAAATGAAATTTGTTTTAATGGAAATTTAGTGTTTCATGTTTCCATGTGTTTATGTTTAACTTCATGTATATGTCCATTTTATCCAAATTATTATTATACATATACATCCTTTTTGAGCCACGTGCCTTAATGCATATATTTTGTGGACTCGTTGTGTTTGGATATGTATGTATACTTTAGTTTGTATATGACATACATATACCTTGAAGATTAAATAATTTTGATGATTTTCATTATTTCAAGGAATTTTGAGCTTAATTGGAAATTTCATAATACCATGTCACACGTTACTTGTACACTCACCAATTTTAAAATATTTCTCATGAGTATGTTTTCATGAGCATGTATGGACTTTATTGAATATTGAGTGTTTTTAAGTACTATGTGATTTACATGTGTTTTATGAAAATTATTTTTAGTTTATTCCTTACTTGAAGGATTTCGTACTAGTTTAAAAGATTTTCCATCTAACTAGTTACGGTATTCTTCATTTTGGTAGAGTTTTTCAAACAAAGCTTATTTTTCAAATCTATTTTTGAAAACCCCTACCTTCAATGGGAGGATAGATGGGAGATCATGTTCATGTATGTTTTAAAAATGAAAATCATTTAAAACTTGAACCATGATTGGGAGGTATAGTAATATGAGATATACATTTGATATTATTGTTATTTCAATTGATATCATTGAATACTTTCAATTGGTATCAATTTTGACCTTTCTTGTATACTCATATATGTTTGTATGCTTTCAATTCCAAGAATATCAATTTCTATTGGTATCTATTTTTCATACATATATATGTTTTATTTGTGCTTATTATATCCCTATATTTTTAAGCACAAAATCTTGTTTATGCTAAGCTTGAGCTTCATTTTTGTTTCAATTGATTATTTTAAATTGGTATCAAGCCTACGCATTGTTTTAGTTTGTATTTCATAAAGGGAGAGAATTTGATTTTGTCTTTCAATTGGTATTTGTGCTCCCATACTTTATGATTGAAAATTTAAATATTGGTACCATATGTTCAAAATGAAAAATATTTACAATTGGTATCAAAATTTTTATTTAGACATTCAAAATTTATTATGTTTAAATTTCAATTGGTATCAAGATTTTCATGTGTTTTGCTTAAAATTGGCATCAATATTTTTTTTTTTTTCCTTTCAATTGGTATCAAGATGCTATTCTTTGACATATTTTCAATTGGTACCTTAATTGATTGTCACCCCTAATTGGTTTTGTTTTTGTTTTAGACAAAAAGGGGGAGAAAAATTTATTGTTTTGCTTTTTGCATTTAACCCTTTATTGATGATTGATCCTTTGTATTAAAAAGGGTGAGAAGATTTTGTTTTGTTTTGGTTTTTACCCCTTTGTTGATGATTGACAAAAAGGGGGAGAAAGATTTTGAGTTTGATTGAGTGTTATATATGCATAGTTATGTTTTTGCATATATTAAGTTTAATTTAGTTTAATTTTAATTGGTATCTAGAGCATGTTTTATTTTAAACATTTCATTGGTATCTAGAGCCATTTATTGTTTTGCATAGATATGCATTCATGTTTAATATTCATTGCATATTATGCTTATTTGTTTATGCATGAGTTAAGGGGGAGCTTCTTTGAAGCTTAACTTTAATCCATGCATATATAACTCCATGAGTTTTGTCATCATCAAAAAGGGGGAGATTGTTGGCCCAAAGGCCTTCCACTTTAGTTTTGATGATGATTAACTCATGTAGTTATGTTTACTAATAATCTTGTGTTGTTTAAGTTTCAGATCATTAACCAAGATATTAGTTGGTGATAGCTTCTACAAGAGGTGTTTGGAAGCTTCACAAGTGATTCCAGGGCTCAAGCTTCAAGATCTCTCATTGCCTAGCCCATGGATGGAGTTTGGATCGGGTCTACTTGAAGATGGAGATCGTCAAGAAGACTTAGGTATCCATAGTTTAGATAATGTGTTTAGATCCATTTGTAAAGCTTAGTATAGTTGATATGCTCAAGTGCACAAACACACGTTTTGTATTTTGAATTTGGTTTTCATGAATAGTTGATCAAAACAAGTTTAATTGTTATATGTATAGTTGTTTTATTCTATACATGCATGCTTAACTTTTAAACAAACTTATTTTGACTTTCCTATTCATGTATTGAAAAATCCAAGTTTGATAAAAATACAAGTTTGGTTTTTGGTAAAGATGTTAAGACACAAAAATAGTTCATATTGATTGATATTTGAGCCAAACTTTTTATCACATGTTTATATATCAATGCAAAATGATAAAACTATTTTTGGGTATTTTTACAAGACTTAAAAAGATTTTCTAAGATATTTTTAACATGTGTTTCTGTCCCAGTTTTGTGGCTGACAGGCCAGGTCGGCCGACCGCACGGGTCGACCGCACCTAAGACCGGTCGACCCTTGGGGTCGACCGACGTGCACAAGCCTGTGCACGTTTGGCAGCCACAGGGACGGTCGGCCGGGTGGCCGACCGGACCTGAGAGCAGTGCTCTCTGTTTGTTTGGGTCGACCGGACGGTCGACCGAAGGCTCCAACGGTTGGATTTTCGACAGTTGGCGGTCGACGGGACGGTCGACCGATGGTCTGTCAGACTGACAGATCAGCCTAACGGCTAGTTTTGTATTGGGGCTATAAATACCCCATCTCTTGGGCTATTTTGACAAGACTTTTGAAAACAAAAATACCAGAGTTTGTTTTGTGTTTAAACAAGTTTTTAAAAGAGTTTAAGTGCCTAAAAGATTTCATCTTTATTATTTTTCAAGGGTTTTGGAAAATCAAAGAAAATAGGAATTTGGGATATTTGTATTGGTTTTCATTCTCTATCTTTTACAAGAGTTTTCTCAAGTATTTTCTTTGTTACTTGATTTTCAAAAACACCTTTATATCCACTTGAGCTATATCTTCTATCCTATTCTATTAGGATCTTTGTTTTTGGTGGAAAAGAGAGTTTGTGGTCTTTGGAACCACTTGTTGTAAAAACCTTCATTTGTTGGTTGCTCCCTCTTTGGTAGAGGTTGAGGTTGTTGTATTGGGTTGGTGTTTGCTCCCTCTTTGGTAGAGGTTGAGGCTTGTGGTTTGCTCCCTCTAGTGAGAGGTGGAGATTGGTTTGTAAACCCTCTTCGGTAGAGGTGTTGGTTTTTGTTTGGCTACGGGCCTACCCCTCTTGTGTGAGGTGGTGTTTGTATTGAGAGAGGATTTTGGTACTCCTTGTGTTGTAACAAATCCTCTTCGGTAGAGGTTCCCTCGGTGGGAGATAGTGGATTGGAAATCCTACACGGTGGTGTAGGCGGGGATGTAGAGCTAGGGGCTCGAACCTCGAAACATATCTTGTTGTTAGCGTTTGATCCATTATCTCTCCAACTCTCTCTTTCTTTTATTTGTGCATAGCATTATTCATATTGTCATATCATTCATTGCTTGTGTTGTGCCTTGCATATTTCATATTGCTATATCTTTTATATGCTTGGTTGTTTGTGTGTGCCTCACTTATACTTAACCACAAGAGCTTCACATAGCACCTCAACCCATTCAAGGGGAATCAAGAGGAGTTAGTCCAGAGCCCTTCACGGGGAATTCGGCTACACTTGTGTGTTGTATTAAGTGTGTTGTAATATTTGCATTAGCTTCCGCATTTAGCGCATTTAGTTTCTAGATTAGCAAGTACACCTATTCACCCCCCCTCTAGGTGTGCTTTTCACACTCTCGGTTACACATAGTTTGTTTCAAATTAAGTTTTTAGTTCCGCATCATTTGTCCTAGATTAGCTAGTACACATATTCACCTCCCCTCTAGGTGTATTTCACAGCTTGCTTAGCTCTGCTTGGATGTTCGCTTGCTGGCTTATTACCTGCTCGCCAGTTTATCTATTCTTCTATTAATGGTTGTGAAGAGTTTGAAATCTTACTTATACTATTTTTCTAAAACTGCACAGTTTTTCGGTATTTGTACTGATCTCTTATATCGGTACTATTTTCCTTTATCGTTTGACATGCTTATTCTTGATGTGCTAACATTTATCATGTTGTCTCTTGTCACTTGTCTAATATCACCCTTTCGTTATGCTATCATCTGACATCCAGCATGATATACTTTACTCTCATAATTATCATGATAACAGAATGATAACCTGACATCTTGATACATCTTGTTATATTCCAGTACAAACCATGCTCCTGATACACATGTACTCTTGGTACTCCTGACTTGTTCCTGCTCATTTCCGTAATCTGATAATTATTTAATAAACTATAAAATGGGACAATTTACGTCATATCAGGGAAACTTGTGGGTATCAATACATATTTGTGTTATAGTGGTAATAGGTATGTTGTGCAACTAAATTTTCTGATTCAAACTGAGGGCCTCCAGGTGACCAGGGGGAGCGCTGGCTTCCTTCTACCATCTTGAAAAGGGCATTCTATAAGACCCTCCCGATCACCTCGCGGTAGGTTCTGTCCTCCAGTAACGGAACATTCTGGGCCGTAGTCCCGGGTATGCATGGGACCTACTGTAAACATTATTCGTTGATACCCCCGTTGGTTTTCAATAACAACCTTGCTTTACTCAGATGCGGATATATGTGTGCTGGGATGCTAGTCCACATAACTAGACATCTGGGTAGGACGAGTAATAATAAGAAAAGATGCCAACTAATAATTTGTTGTATGTTTTGCAATTTGGCTCGTATTGACTTAGTTTACGATGACGTGAAATATATGGTACATAGAGGACAGTTTCCTTATCTGGATTATTCCTTCGACGTACTTATCTCATGAAGCTGTAAACTGGGTTTGTACCGTTGGTTTTGCAATGTTTGCTTTCATCGGGTTTTACTTTTGGATTTCTGATTTTATTATTATTATAATATTATAGCTACTTACATCATGTCTTATCACTTGTGTTCTATTCCACCAGTCTCCTGTTCTTATTATATTATATCATGCATATTCCCTACCTTACATCAATTACTATCTCTCTACCTGCTCCAGTATGCTTGTGCTCACAATATGGTTTTCAATACATGTTTATGATTCTGATTTATCGATACATGTGTGCTTTCCCTGCACGCACTTGGCATTCACCATACACTCGCTGGGAGTTTCTAACTCCCCTGGATCCTCATGTCCAGATCCCGGAGCTTGAAGCTTGTGAATTCTCCCGGTTGCTGATCAGAGTGGCGCAGCGGCAGAGTGGATCATCGCCAGACCATCTGAGGCCCTATCCTTTCAGGCCCCCTGCTCAGCTCTTGAGTTTTCCCTTTGTGACTCGTGAGCACCTTTTGTACAGTTCATTATTGTATATCTCTTTGTACTCTTGCATTTGCGTCTCTGGGTGATGTAATATTCTTGTAATATTATGTCACATCCTGTGATAGCTTTGTAATTATACTCATATGTTGGAATGTATAATGCACCATATATTTTCAAACTCTGATTCTTGCCTGCACTGATGTTTGGCATATATATGTAAGGGTATTTTCAACCTACGTATATACGTCGTAGTAACATCTTCATACCCGCAGGATCGGGGCATTAAACCGGCGGAGGCGGTGGCCGCGGAGGGGATCGACGGCTCGAGGATCTCACTGGGGAGGATGCGGGTGTGCTCGCGCTTGCCGACAGAGGAGATGGGGTGGGTGACGGGTTATCGAAGTGGGTGTTGGAGAAGATGAGAGAGGACCACATGGAGGGGGATGTGATGCCGATGGAATTGGGTGTTGCTTGCGGCCTAGTTATGGTCTCATGTGGCCGTGCTCTTGGTGCTCATGGTCAGGAGAGGAGGGAAGGGCGCTGGGTTGTGCGTTATCGGCCAAGGAGCTAGTGGAGCATAGGGGACAATGAGAAGACCAAGGGCAGCCACGACCAAGGGAAGGAGGCTGGTGTGCAGTCTCCGGCCAA
The DNA here is from genome assembly GCA_038442645.1 of Agave tequilana. Classification (NCBI taxonomy): domain Eukaryota; kingdom Viridiplantae; phylum Streptophyta; class Magnoliopsida; order Asparagales; family Asparagaceae; genus Agave; species Agave tequilana. The sequence continues at coordinate 80,791 of JAVJIF010007771.1, read as the reverse complement.
GAGGGGCTAATGTGCTGGAGAGGAGGAAGGGTGGAGGAGATGCGAAGTCGTGCACAGCAGAGGTGGAGTTGTGGGTTGTGCTCTAGTGCAGGGGGATTATTGAGATGGGCAGGGGTGATTGCGCAGGGAGATGCAGGGCCAGAGGAGATGTACAGGCCATGCTAGGGGCTTAGGGAGGAGCTCCGAGCTGTTGGCTCCAGTTGTGCAGAAAGGGGGGGCTAGCTGCATTGTGGTGGGTGCGGCCAAGAGGGGATGGCCAGGTGCGAGGCAACAGGCTATCGTGGGTGTGGCTGGAGGTGAAGGGCAGCCAAGGAGGATGCGGCCAGGGAAGGTGTTGTGGGTGGCCTGAGTTCATGTCTTCGATGCCGGTCTGACGACGAAAAGCAGGGGTGGTTGCGTACGTGGCAGGACGGTGGTGGCCTGGATGGGGAAGTGGCCAAGGGTGGATGGAATGGTGCTCTGGGGAGATACATGGCGGCTGCAGGTGGGGAGATGGAGGAGAAAAGGATTAGGTTTAGGGTTAAGAGGAGATCATATTGGGGTAAATTGGGTTATGGGTTTGGGGATTGGGGTATGGGCATTGGGTTTATCTAATGGGATTGGATTTAGAAAATAGGAATGGGTAATGGGTTATAAGGTAAAGGGTATGGGCTAAGAAAGAATAAAAAATGATGATAATAATAATAAGAAGAATTATCATAATAATACTAATAATAATAGTAACAACTCTTAACTATAAATAATAATTAATAACAAGCATATTAATTAACAATAACAATGACAATAACTACAATAATAATATTAATAATAATAACACTAATAATATTAAGTAATAATAATTATAATAACAACAATTGCAATAATAATAATAATATCATCAATGATAATAATATTAACACTAGTAATATTAATAACTATAATAATCTTAATGAAATAATAATAGTCATAATTACTACGAATAATAACAATTAAAAATGATAATGATAGTAATAGAAATAATAGTAATAAGTAATTAAAAGCATAGATAGGAAGTATTGGTAATAATATATAAAGCCAAATTACCATTTACTATCTTAAAATAATTTGTATATTTATTATGATAATAATCACAAGAAGAAGAGCTATAAATTACGTTAATTAGTAATAATAATAAAATAATCAGTAAATCAAAATAAATACTTTAGAAAAATAAAAATATAATATTTTAAATTAGGGATATTACAAGTTGCCTCTTCCAGTCGCTTCTCCAATCGCTTCTCCTCGAAAGAAGAGGAAACAGACCGCGAAGCCCTCAAGTCGATGTCGAGGGACTTTGTAAATTAAAGAGGCAGAAACACCAGCGGTTCATGATCCTCCACCAGCTGCTCCGGCTCCTCCTCTAGCTGCTCCCATTACTGCACCAATTGCTGGTACATCTTCAGCGCAATTTGTGCCGATCACAAGTAAGGTCAACTTTTTCTGTTGTAGTTGTCCAATTTTGTGATTAACTTTAAATCTTGAAATACAGATGAAGAGGATAACGAGGCGTGGGATGCCCTCTTCCAACGTGACCTTGAAGGCCTCGGGGAAGAAATGTAGGACATCAGGCCCTCCGCCCAGGTCGAGGTGACCACTCAAGCAGACGATACGGAGGGGGTGGAGACCATTGAGGTCCACGAGGCCCCCATGGAGGATGTCCCTCTCCTGGTTGCTCCTGTGGACAAGCCGGCCACTAAGATGGCTTTGGCGAAAATACCTGCTTCTGAGATTCCTCCTACTGCTGAAGCTGCTGTGATCGAGCACGTCGCTCCTGTTGAGCTAGTCTCTAATGAAACTCCTTAAGGTGAAACAGCAGAATCGGAGGTTAATATTACCACCTCGGCCTTTGCAAGTAAGAATTGTAGTGCTTTGAATTTAGCGCATGTTTCTCTATATATGTTGCTAAATCGAAAAAATTTAAAGAAACACCCATGAAAGTTGCTCCTCCAACGATATCAGAGCATAAACAAAAGGAGTAAGCGACCCCACCAGTGATTGACCCCGTGTTGTTGGGCCTTGTTCATCAAAGAATTATTCAACAACAGGCAACACCAGGAGACTTGCCGGTGGCAACAATTGAGATAGAGCCTGTTGTTGGCCCAAAGGTCATTAGCCCTAGTTTTGATGATAACAAACCATATGTAGTTATGTATTAACAAGATTGTTTAACTACGTTTCAGGTAAAATTATATGTTATTTTTCAGCTCCATCACAAGACTCACACATTTGGAAGCCAAAAAGATTTAGATCTTAGAACCTAGCACACTAGAAGAGCTCAAGGATCAAGTGATATTCAGAAGATTATTTTAAGATTTGTAATTTTACTTTTTCTATTTTAGATAGGATTTATAGTCGTTTGTTAAAACCAAGATGATAGAGGTTGATAGCTTTTGGGATTGACAAAAACACACACATTTCATATTCCTTTGTGTTTTTCAAACAAAAGTTTACAACTAAGCTTCTTACCATTTTCCTTATCGAGTTTTAGAAAAACAAAGTTTCAAAAAAATCAAGTTTCAGGAAAAAAAAGTTTTGAAAAAACTGATTTTTGTTATAGAAAAGAATTTTGTCAAAATATGGTTCTAAATTGATCCATGATCACACCCTAGTTTTTCAAGACCCTTGAACTTTATTTTGTAATTATATATCAAAAGAATTTTCATTGGGAAAAGATTGGTTTTGCAAAGTAATCTAGATCGTGTTTTCGGCCTATCTCCGATCGGTCGAACATTGACAGAGAAAAATTGCCCTGTCGATCGACCGAGCGGTCGACCGACATGCACCAAAGTGCAACCGTGCACTTCGGTCGATTGGGCGGTCGATCATCTGCAAGAGCATTGCTCTCTATTGGGTCCGGTCGATCGCCCGGTCGACCGACAGAGAGTTTTCACTCTCTAGTTGGGAACTACGTTGTCCGCTTTTCCCAACGGTTGAAAATCCGATCGTTGGCAGTTGACCGCCTGGTCGACCGGCAGTAGAGTTTTCTGCTGAGTTGGCTCCTAATGGCTAGTTTCAAATTCTCCTTTTTCTGGGTCTTGTCCCAATGACTCTATTATATTTTCTACCCTTGTTTTCATCCCCTATAAATAGTGGGACTATGAAACAACTCAAGAACAAGATTTCTAAGCCTTAGATCAAAGTTTTACAAGTTTTAACCTCTTTACAAAAGATTTCTCTTTGAGCCAAAGATTTTCATAGATTTATGTTTTAGCTTGAGCCTTCCCTCTACTTCTCTACTAGCTATTTTCACTACACAATTTCAAAAAGTTTCACTTCCTCATCTTGGTTATAAGGTTGTGCTTGTGAGTAATTTTGTGGCCAAGAGTTGATCACCGATTTCCTTCGATTGAGAAGTTGTAGTGGTTACGGCCTCGAGCGAGCTAGTGAGCTCCAAGTTGGCGTTGTGACACCGTGAGAGAGGACAAGTGTGTCCGAAGAGTTCTAGTAAGAACTTGTAACCGGTTGACGATCCAGTGGGATCGGTCATAGTGGAAATCCTTCATAGTGTTGAAGGCGGGGACGTAAAGCAGTGGCTCGAACCTCAAAACATGTCCTTGTTTTGCGATTGCTTACTAATCGGTCATATATATTGCATACATATTGTCACATTATCATGCTTATTATCTAAATAAATCATATTAATAAGTCCTATTTTTCTTTATAAAGTGCAGGCCTATTACTTAAGGAAAGGGAAGAGAAACGAGCCCAAAAGCCCATCAAATTCTGATTTAATTCAGAAATAATTTGAAATCAGTAAATCAAGATAGATTATGGCAAATCAGGGAGGTTAGAAACTGGTTAATTTGGTTTTATTAGAATCCAAATCGATTAGCTTGAGAATCACCGAAGATCAGATCAGAATCGAAGACAAATAACAAATCCAGATGGATAAAAGGGGGCAAAATCCCACGCAAATCATATCCCCGCGGCCCAAGCCGCAGATCTGCAGCTTGTTGGTGGAGATAAGGGGAGCGTTTGCTCCCTTATCTCCCTCACTCCTTTCCCTCTGGGTTTTTGCCTATAAAAGGCAGGGTTTTATACTAAAAATTAGCGAAGACTAGAATTAGAATTCTTGTTTATTCTTTAGGATTTTAGGCTTTTTGTTAGATAGTATAGAAGTTGCAACTCTATTTTGTAATTTATAGTTCAGTTCAAATACCAGTGAGAGAGAGGAATTGAGTGATTGTATTTTGAAGATTGAAGTGACATCAATAAAAGGATCAAGCTTTCTCTTCTTCCACTCCATTTCACGGTATGTCTTGTTTTATTTACGTGCATTATTTTTTGTCTTCCATGAGTAGCTAAATTAGTTTTCTGGCCACATTATTATTTCTCTCTCCAATCCCTCTTCTTTTTGAATGGTTTTAATGAAAAGACCCAATGGACCATTTTCATGCCTAAGCCTTTGTTGTTGAAAGTGTTCTTGAAGGCACATGAGGATGGGGTTGGATTTTTAAACTTTCACTTCTTTTAAAAACGTCTCTTGAACTTATTTTTATCTCATACTTGAACTACTTGATGATTTAACATTCAATTCAAGACGATTTCTTAAAGAAAAGAGTTAACTTTTTCAAACTATCTTATGTGCTTTGCTTAAAACTTTCTAAACTCAATCTTATATTTTTGCCTATGATCAATTTGAGGCACTAAGGATTTCAAGAGAAGAACACATCGTTGAGTAGAGAGATAGTGAGCCCAGATCTTCTTCTTATATTAAAAACAACAAATCACTTTTCAAAGCTTTTTAAATCACCTTTTCCAAAGCCTTCTCCAAATTTGTAATCTTTCTTTTAATCATTTCCCTTCTCTCCATTCTCTTTTTCAACTTAAAAGAAAAAATAACAACTCCATTCTTTGTTACTTAACAAAAGCACTGAAAAGCTTCTATCGTATTCCTCCTTGTGGACACAACCCGTTAGCCCAAAGCTACATGGTAATTCTTATCACTCTCATTTTGCAATCACTTACTCTCTCTTAACTCTACTCTCTTCTTACTCGCACTCTATATTGCTTACTCTCTTACAAGTTTTATTTAATTGCATTTGCTATTTGTTAGGTTTTGTAGCAAGTTATTTTAATTCCGCATTATTTGCTATTTAGTATAGCCATCACCTATTCATCCCCCTCTAGGTGATTTTCAATTGGTATCAGAGCCTAATCTTAGCTTTTGGCTTAACCACCTTAGGGAGATCCTCTTTATTTGACTATATTCATTTGTTGCATCTATTATTTGTTTGTGCACTAACTTGTTTTCATGGCATCACATGACTTCTCTATCATCAAGTCCCCACCAAAATTTAATGGGTTGAACTTCCCTATTTGGAAGGTCAAGATAAACCTATTTCTCAAATCTCTAGGAGTTAGAGTTGCTAAGGCCATAACCAAGGAATTTGTAGAACCTCACGTTAATGAGGATACATGGTCCGACGCAGCCGCCAAGGATTATGAAGCAAATGCCAAAGCCCAATATGCACTCACACAAACACTTAATGATGATGATCTTTTTCATGTAATAAATTATAAATCTGCTTTTGAAGTTTGGAATGATCTCATAATTACTCATGAGGGAACGTCTCAGGTCAAAAGATTCAAAATTGACTTGCTTCGTTCTCATTATGAGATTTTTTATATGCTTGAGAATGAATGCATTGATGAAATGCTCACTCAGTTCGCCAAAATCACTAACAATTTATCTTCTTTAGGTGACAAGATTGATAATGACCAAAAGATCTGAAAGGTCATTAGAGCTCTTCCCAAATCATAGGAAGTCAAGGCAACTACTCTCAAGGAGCTCAATGATAGAGAGGAAATGGACTTCTCCGGCTTCATTAGAAATCTCAAAACCTATGAGATAGAAATGAAAGTAAGAGAAGGAAGGGAGACTCCAAAGAAGAAAGCAATAGCTTTCAAGGCTACTCCATCCTCCATTGATGAAGATGAATCGTCAGAAGACGGTGATGAGGACTTTGCCATGCTTATTTTAAAGGTGGGTAAGATATTCTACAAGAAAAGAAGCAAAGTAACTTCCGAAGAGGAAGAAATCAAGGAAGACTTGAAAATAAGAAGGAGGTCCTTGTTTTCATTGCAAAGGGACAGGTCATCTAATTGCGGATTGTCCCTCACCACAAGCCACGACCTCCAAGAACGTGCATAAGAAAAAGAAGGCGATGGTGACCACGTGGGATGACTCGGAGATGGAATCTGAAGAGGAGATTGACATCGCACACATGTGCTTCATGGTACACGATGATGAAGATTCTAAAGTAAATCTTGAAAACTCTTTAGAAGATGATGATTTGACTATGGATGAATTGGCACAATTTTTTGAAGAACTTTAAAATGGATATGAAATTAATCTTGCTCAAAACAAAAAATTGAAAAAAGAAAATGATCTTTTAAAGAACAAATTTGAAATTGTTTTAAATGAGAAAAATGATTTATCTAACTCTTTTTATAAAATGAAAAAGGATTTTGAAAAATACAAAACTACTTGTAAGGTTAAAAGCCCAAATATCACTTGTAATAAAAATGAATTTTTAGATATTCAAAAACGTATTGAGATTTTGGACACAACTTTGAAAAAGTGTGCTTTTGACATAAATAAATTTGCATCTATGTTTCCAAAGAGAAAAACCCAAAGGAAACATACTTCTCATGCATCTAACTCACATCATACACATCAACAAAAGCATGCCTTTATGTATGCCAAAGTGTACACATGTGCACATTGCGGCCGCAAAGACCATTTGACTAAATTTTGTTATGCAAAACTAAATATACAAAATAAGAATGTTTGGGTTCGAGAAAGTACTAACCCCATAGGACCCAAAAAGATTTAGGTACCAAAAAATACACCAAATTTGATTAATACAAGTGTATCGTCCTCCTCAAAGACTTGGGGGGAGATGATGCCTGGGTGGTGGATGCATCTAAGCTCAACGGATTAATCGTCACTTGCATCGCTATCAAAGAGGCACCTATTTTAGAGATTGCCCGCGTTTTGGTAACTTCTCTACTTGAATATTTCTTTTCTAGCTAAATCTTTGCATATATAGAGTAAGTTTGATTTATTTTACATATCCATATTGTGTAGACTTGAACACTCTTGTTTTTGTTTCTTGTCTAGTCTACATAGTTGGATTTTACTTCCATACTATCCATGTTTGATGACCATATGTAGAGTACTTCCTTAAAATATTTTTGTATCTATAAACATATTGTCAAATATGAATATTTTATTTTATGTTTTAACCATATTTAAGCAAATAAATCAAGATAGCAATTACGCGCCTCAACTCTTATCCAGAGGATTGACGAGGAGAAGTTCAGAACCCATCAAGGGTATTCGGATTTAATATTGTTTTTAATTGCTTCATATATGAATTAATTATTGAGAAATATATTTAAAATTAAATAAAAATTTATTTTATGTGTTTTTCATGCCTATAAGATTTTTAGTATTATTTCCCTGTTTTATGTGTAAAAATATACAAGAAAAATTATTTTCAAAAATCGTTTAAAAAACATTTAAAACAGATTTTTAGGCTGTCCCGGTCGACCGACCGGTCGATCGAGTTAACCTGTCGTAGGATCGGTCGACCGGGCGGTCGATCGACAAAGCATGTCATTATAAAAAAAATTTTAACCGTAGCCGGTCGACCGACTGAAACCGAGTTTGGTCTCAGTTTGCCCCGGTCGCCCGGACGGTCGACCGAGAGTCGGGTATGCTGTTTTACCTAGTTTTCTATATAACCTTAAATCACTAAATTCCTTTCATCCTTTCTCCTTCCACCGAAACCCTCTTCTCCCCTCTTCAATTCTCCACCTCCCAAACTCAATCCAACCCCTTTAAATCTTTTCCAATCCAAAATTCCTCCTATATAATTTGTTGAAAACCCTTTCAGCCTCCAGATCTGCAACTTTCAGGGACTTTCTTTGGGATTTCAAGGTATAAACTATTTTCTTCCAAATCTCTTTAATTTCCTCAATTTTTCTAGTTTATCTATCTTTATTCATGCCATAATCATGATTATTGTCTTCATTATATCCGAGAGATCTAGATCTGAGAAAGGGAAAACCCCTGAGTCATCTTCCAACCCCTTTATTTCACAAATTACATCCCATAGATTTTTCATCATCCATAACAAAACTGTTATATCTGGTAGAACTATGGTGCTTGGTGATTTTGAGCACCTTAATCTTGCTACTATTTTGAGTACTAGCTCACTTGAGCACTTCGTCACAATCAAGAAACCCATTTATCCTGAGCTTGTACATTATTTTTACTCTAACCTGTCTTTTCAGAACAATCATATCAGGTCTAGAGTACTTGGTAAGGATATCAACATTTCACTTGAAAATTTTGCCCATCTACTACACCTCTCCTGTGAGGGAGTAGATATATACAATGTTGATTTACATGATTTTGACTATCCTGACGGTGAGTCTGCCCTCGCCGCCTCCTTGTTGCTTCATGATGATGATAACCCCGTTTTGGTTAGGAATGAGGAGGTGAAGTATTACAGTCTCACCGCCCAAGTCCTAGCTAAAATAGCTTTCATAACCTCCTGCCAAAATTAGGAGAGTATAGTCAAGCGAGGGGTTCTGCTCCTCTTCTAATCTATTGCCTTCTGAAAGGCATTAAAGTCAATATATCCAAATACATCATTGACTATATGGTTTCTAATCATCTCCTGATCTCAAACCGACACTTGCCCTTTGGGATGCTTATCACACGCCTGTTGAAGCAATTTAAGTTTAATCTCTCCACTGAACGGTCCATCGAACCTCAGTAGATACAAACAACACCCTTCTTAAGAGGATGCGTGCTAGAGAGCATGCTCCTGCTCCTCAGCCCCCTCCTATCATACCTGCTGTCATTCCTGGATCCTCTTCTACATCTTCTGCTTCTTTTGATCCATATCTAGCTCTTTCTACTCAACTTCGGGAGCATAACTTGCGATGATCGCTCACTTCCAGTGGCTAGCAGAGAGTGGATAATGATCTCCAACACATTTGTGCCTCTATTCTCTATTTGCAGACCTGTGTCGATGACACCTACCGTAGGAACGCTTGGCCTGCTCCTCTTCTGAGTGGTCACTCACAACCGCTTCCTACGACGGGTCTTTCGTTCAACGCATAGGTTCCTCCTCCAGTTGTTTTTGAGGCACCAACACCTCCAGAAGACCCTGATTTCTAGGAGGACTGACCTTTTTGTTGATGACAAAAAGGGCGAGAGATTTTGATGGAGTTATATTTTGGGAGTGTTTACTTTTTGTCTACTTTTGATTTTCTGTATTTGGATATGTATATGTGCTTTGTTTTATGGACATATAAGTATGTATCTGGTTTTATGTTTTGAGGTTGGTATGAACATCTGTGCATGTATGGACATATTTCTGACATGGGTGTGTGTGTGTGTGTATATATCTCTTTGTGTTCATATGTATGGTGTATGTGGTATATGTGTTGTGTTCTAGCTTCTTTACCATCTACCCATCTACCACTTGTTATTGGATGTTGGAGGTAATTCGGACGGTTGGAGGGTAACCGTTTGTGCATACACTCTTATAACTCAGTATCCTTGTTATGCATAGATGGTTGGCATAAGAGTCAAATTATTATATACTATATATGCTTTTATTATGCATTTAGCTCTTTTATGTCATATTCTTATATATGCATGTGTTTAGGGGGAGCTTCACTTGAAGTCTCTTCCCAAAATATTTGTAATAACTCCATATGTTTTGTCATCATCAAAAAGGGGGAGATTATTGGCCCAAAGGCCATTAGCCCTAGTTTTGATGATAACAAACCATATGTAGTTATGTATTAACAAGATTGTTTAATTAAGTTTCAGGTAAAATTATATGTTGTATTTCGGCTCCATCACAAGACTCACACATTTGGAAGCTAAGAAGATTTAGATCCCAGAGCCTAGCACACTAGAAGAACTCAAGGATCAAGTGATATTCAGAAGACATATTCAAAATTTGTATTTTACTTTTTCTATTTTAGATAGGATTTATAGTCGTTTGTTAAAACCAAGATGATAGAGGTTGATAGCTTTTGGGATTGACACAAACACACACATTTCATATTTCTTTGTGTTTTTCAAGCAAAAGTTTACAATTAGGCTTCTTACCGTTTTCCTTATAGATTTCAGAAAATTAAAGTTTCAGAAAATCAAGTTTCAGAAAAATAAGTTTTGGAAAAACTGGTTTTTATTTTAGAAAAGAATTTTGTCAAAATATGGTTCTAATTTATTTGGTGTTGATCCATGATCACACCCTAGTTCTTCAAGACCCTAGAACTCTATTTTATATATATATCAAAAGAATTTTCATTGAAAAAAGATTGGTTTTGCGAAGTAATCCAGATTATGTTTTCGACTCATCTCCGGTTGACCAGGTGGTTGACTTTTGGTAGAGAAAAATTACTCTGCCAGTCGATCGACATGAACGAAAGTGCAACCGTGCACTTCGGTTGACCGAGCGGTCGACCGTCTGCAAGAGTATTGCTCTCTGTTGGGTCCAATCGACCGTCTGATCGATCGACAGAGAGTTTTCACTCTCTGGTTGGGAACTACGGTGGACCAGACGGTCGACCGCTTTCCCCAATGGTCGAAAATCTGACCGTTGGCGGTCGACCGGCAACAGAGTTTTCTGCTGAGTTAGCTCCCAACGACTAATTTCAAATTTGTGTTTTTCTGGGTCTTGTACTAACGGCTCTATTGTATTTTTTACCCTTGTTTTCATTCCCTATAAATAGTGGGACTATGAAACAACTCAAGAACAAGATTTCTAAGCCTTAGATCAAAGTTTTACAAGTTTTAGCATCTTTACAAAAGATTTCTCTTGAGCCAAAGATTTTCATAGATTTGTGTTTTAGCTTGAGCCTTCCCTCTACTTTTCTACTAGCTATTTTCATTACACAATCTCAAAAAGTTTCACTTCCTCATCTTGGTTATAGGGTTGTGCTTGTGAGTAATTTTGTGGTCAAGAGCTGATCACCGATTTCCTTCGATTGAGAAGTTGTAGAGGTTGCGACCTCGAGCGAGCTAGTGAGTTTCAAGTTGGTGTTGCGGCACCGTAAGAGAGGACAAGTATGTCCGAAGAGTTCTAGTGAGAACTTGTAACTGGTTGACGATCCATTGGGATCGTTGATAGTGGAAATTCTTCATAGTGTTGAAGGCGGGGACGTAGAGCAGTGGCCCGAACCTCGAAACATATCCTTGTGTTTGTGATTGCTTACTCTCTCCTTACTTGCACTCTATATTACTTACTCTCTTGCAAGTTTTATTTAATTGTATTTGCTATTTGCTAGGTTGCTAGAAAGTTATTTTTATTCCGCATTATTTGCCATTTAGTATACCCATCACCTCCTCTAGGTGATTTTCACCTGTCTCTCCTGCTCGAATAGTGTCGGAACGGGGTGGAGATCAGCCCGGACATGAGACGGAGTTTCTTTCGATCCCGCCTGTTCCTTCAAGTCCCTCGACTTCTAACATGGTGGAGATCACTGAAGGTGGTTCGTCAACGCTCTCAGTTGGACTGATCTCTATCCTGGCTTCCGATTCTTAGAGGACGTTCCTTTGAAGACTCCTTTTCCGAGGATTGCTCTAATAGCTGCATCCCCAACCATCCCAGAGTCATCCATAATGGTGTTATCTTATCAGAGCCCTCCTGCATCCATTGCCCTTCCGTCGATCTAGGTCGATTCCCAGGACGAATTCATCAGGGAGCTTATGGATGGCTTCTATAAAAGCTTGAAGCGCCTCCTTCCCATGATTTTCAAGAGCACCCATACTTCTTTCGCTTCTTGGAGAGTCATTTTCTCTTGAGCGATAGAAAATATTTGGGATGTTGGAGGGGTTGTTGAAGCTGAGTCCTTGGAAGAAGTGGTGAACAATCTTAAAAGGGACATCAACGAATGGAACAATATGAGGCAGTTAGACCTTACTCCTCTGGTGGAACAATCTCTGGAGAGGAGAATGCTGGTGGGATTGGTCTTCACCATCATTTTGACCATGAGCCAATACATTGGCCCTGCAGATCTCCAGAGAGGCGTTGACGCAGGCTATGCGGGAGGTTTTCAGAACCTCAGTGGAAGTGACGCTGCTTGCATTGTGAGCAATTACGCAGGTTACTTTTGGAGAAGTCTCTGAGGAGACTTGAGAGCGAGCCCTAAAGAGACTTTGTGATATTACCACATAGCCTTTAGGCTTTTTGAACCCGAAGAGAGAAATTCTTTAAATTTTTCTTAATCGAACTCGACAATAAGAGATTCGACCGTTGTTCCAAGAAATTTGACATCAGCTTGCGCCACAAATATCTCATCAGTAGAGAAAATAGTTGATTAGTATTTCATTTTGCATCATTTTATATCACATTGTCATGAATTTTTTCAATAAAAATAAGCTTTTTAATGGTTACCTCTCTTATTTTTCAGGTTCACTCTTTAATGGAGAAGAAGGCCCAAATCCAAGATTATTCAAGAATATAAAGGAGTTTAAAAGAGCCCAAATTAAAGAAGCCCAAACATGTAACGAACCAGGGAATATTCTCAGGGTTCTAGAAGCTTCATAAGGGCACTTGGGCAGTAACAGAATGTCAGAGGGATCGCTACCGCAACGGCCTAGATTCTGCCGGCTCTGGCCGCGTTTCCGCGGCATTTCTATGGTCGTTAATGGAGCGATTGATCCTACGTTATAATTGATAGCAATTAGCTTCTGGTGCCTATATAAAGACCCCCAGGGCCTCAGAGGGGGGAGAAAGGATAGCCATCATTTTAGGAGAGAGTTTAGGATTTCTTTAGGTTTCTCTTTAGTTTTCTTTTGTAATTTTCATTTCTCTTTTTAAATCCAGAAAAGAGAGAGTAAGAGTGAGTTCTCTGTAATTGAAGAGTCATTCAAATACAAAGCTCATATTCTCCTTTCTCTAATTTTATTGCACTTTTAATTTCTTACCATTTACTTTCAAGCTTTTTATTTCCTTGTACTCTATTTTACTATGTCTTCTTCCTTGCTCTACTTTTCCATGGGTAACAACTCCTAACATGACTAACCTACCTCTAACACTACTAACTACTAACTCTTGGGAGATGCTAACTCATATGACTTATTGGATGCTTATATTTCTAGTCTTGTATCTAACAAGTCTCTTAATTCCCAATAAAGATGAGTATTGTTTCTAATCTTAGTGAAGGTTTTATTACCACCTCATATGATTATGTGTGCCTCATTTAAAGCCTTGTTTCTTTAACAAGAACCTTGATGGAACATGATGATGTGATCACTTTAGTATACTAACACTTATTGTACTAGCTTCTTATTTCATGCTAGCTAATCATGACTTTGATGATCTAATGAACCTTATATTCTTGTTAAGCATATCTAAATTATGAATTCCTAAGTTCCATTTTTGTGAACCTATTGGGAGCCGATGATCTAAGGAGGCCACCTAACCAAGATAAAATGAGAACATCTCCACAAATTGGGACATCTTGTTGACTTGACATAGCAAGACGGACAATTACCAATGAATCTACATGAGGCACACGTCATCCAAAGAGATTAGTAAGTTAGTAGTGTAGATTGTTAGTTAGTCATGATTTTCTTTTCATCAGATTAAAACTCTTTTCTAAAATTTTCTTTTTCTTAAAAGATCAATTCTTGTCGTCTTCATTCTGCCTTCCTTGCTTCCACTTCTCTTTTCTTAACACTACAAAATTCATCATTTTCTTTTCACTTTGTTTTCTTTTCAAATTCTTGAACAAAAAAGAACTTTTGTTTTCTTCCCAAGAACTAAAACATAAAGAACTGTAAAGCTTCCATCGCAAGCCCTCGCTGCGGATACGACCCGTTATAACTTTTGCTACAAACGGTAGTCCGAAGGAGCAAAGTAATTTTACATACATATTCAGAGTTTGAACATCGACACAAGGACTAAAACAGTTTACTCTGAACTCTAGCTCTATCCATTCTCTCCCTTTGAACAAATTGTTGGCGCCATTGCCGGGAAGGGCAACAGTTTTGTTAAGTTTTTGTAACTAAATGAATTTTTCTTCTCTATTGCAGGTTACAGGTTTTGAAAATAGGAAAACAAGCATTGCAGTAATTTATAAGTGGTCTTGGGTCTCTGCTCTAGAAAGCAGAAACCAAGAACCCTCTGACTTGCCGCATTTTCTCGGCTTTGGCCGCGTTTTCGTGGCAAGAAAGAGCTAACTACTGACAATCTTTGTTGCAAGGTTGCTTGCTTTGCAAAATCTAACTTACTGCAATATTTGTTTCTTATATGCCCTCACTAGGATACTCCTAATAACCAACAATAAAAAATTTGTTGAAAATTCAAAAATTGATTAGACGTTTACATTCTACGCACGTGTCTTTTTAATTCTTTTATTTTACTGTTGAAGAGTGCCGGAGCAAGGTACGTGCGCAAAGCATATAGAATAGGACTCATCTCTTAATTGATTTAATTGCTTTAAGTGATCTTGTTCGCATATTCTGTACACTTGGACCAATTGATTTTAAGGGCACCACCCTAATAATAAGATAAATATGGGGGTGTGATTAGTCTACAATTCTGCATTATTACATCACATTTTCCTATCAAAAATAAAATATCATTTCTAACTGTGTTTTGGTCTATTTTGCAGATAATCAAGAGTTTAGGGGCAAAGGAGTAATAAGAGCTTAATTAAACCCATTTTTGGATAATTAAATCTGAATTTCTTGGAGGCCAAGCTAGAGAGTTTCTAAAAGATACATTGAATCTAGACGTTGGCAGGTGTCTGACGAGAACTTGAATCTGAGCATATCTGAAAGGCCCCCAAAATGAGGCGAAGTTGCTCGCCAAAACCAGGGACCTAAGTCCTTGGTTTTGCCATGAAAAAGAGGCAATTGTCGCGTTTTTGTAGCAAAGCTGGTGAACCACGCGTTGATTTTTGACGCGTAGCCTCGTCTCATCTTTTAGAAGGTCCTTTCGCCTATAAATCCCCCTGCGGGAACCCAAAACGCAAGCATATTGAGAAATAGGGTAGGTTTTCTCTCTTTTAGTGTAGGTTAGTGTAGGTGTTCCTCTTTTCTTTTATATTTTCATTTCGTTTTTAGATCATATATTAGGGCTAAGAGTTTAAAGAGAGAAAGAGAGAGATTGATGTAATAGATGGTGACAATTTATGTAAAGGTGTCTCCTTTCTTCTCCATTGTAATCTTCTCTATCTTCTACATGATGGTTAACTAATTTTTCTTCTCATGACAATCTAACTACTAACAACTAACCATCTAACCACTTACTTGATAATCCACATGAATCTAATAGCCTCTATAAGGCCTTGCTCTTGCAAGAGCCATTGATGGCTCATGGCGATGAATTCTAACATTTTAACATTTCTAACATCTAACCGACTAACTTTCAAACTTGCTATTTCTTCTTTACTTCATGCTCACCTCTAACCGGTTTTGATGATTTAATAATAACTTGCAGCTTATTGTATGGTATGGATGAGTTGTTTGAATGTGGAAGAACAATCTTATGAGCCATGCTTTATATCGTCTCTTGAAGCCAAGGATTAGTGATGGCCAAGAATTCATGTGAGGTAACTATCACTAAGAGGTTAGCATGGTTAGTGAAGCAATTAGTAGTTAGTAGTCATGAGTTTTCTTTTATCTTATTTAAAAATCAATTCCAAAACTCTTTTATCATTTTCATCATTGTTTTCACCAACTTCTTAGTTCATCATTGTTTCATCTTCTTTTTGTTTTCAAAACCACTTCTCTTTTATTTTCACATCGCCATTTTATCACCTTTTCACTTATCACTTCTAGATTTCTTTTCTTTTGCTTTTACTTTTTACTATTCTTTAACAAAGAAGAACTTGTTAATATAACACGTGAATAAGAACTGTTAATGCTTCTATCGCCTCCCGTCCCTGTGGATTCGACACGTTGAGCTAATACTATAACGGAAGTATCGAGGGAACATTAGCACACACGCTTTTCACTGATTTTACAAAACATACGTTTCAACGTATTGGTTTCGCCCCGATTAGGTCCCTGGTTTTGTCGCGAAATGCGGCAATTGACGCGTTTTCGCGAAAAAGCTGGCGAGCCATGCGTCGATTTTCGACGCGTAGCCTCGTCTCATCTTCTAGAAGGTCCTTTCGCCTATAAATACCCCTGCAGGGACCCGAAATGCAAGCAGATTGAGAAATAGGCTAGGTTTTTTTCTCTTTTAGTGTAGGTTAGTGTAAGTGTTTCTCTTATCTTTTCTTTTCTTTTGTATTTTCATTTTATTTTTAGATCATGTATTAGGACTGAGAGATTCAGAGAGAGATTGATGTGATAGATGGTGACAATCTATGTAAAGGTGTCTCCTTTCTTCTTCATTATAATCTTCTCCATCTTCTATATAATGCTTAGCTAATTTTTCTTCTCATGACAATCTAACTATTAACCTCTAACTATCTAACCACTTACTTTATAATTCACACGAATCTAATAACCTCTACAAGACCTTGCTCTTGCAAGAGCCATTGATGGCTCATGATGATGGATTCTAACATTCTAACATTTCTAACATCTAACTCACTAACTTGCTAACTTTCAATTTCTTCTTTATTTCATGCTCACCTCTAACCGGTTTTGATGATTTAATAGTAACTTGCAACATTGTGGTATGGATGTGTTGTTTGAATGTGGAAGAATAAGCTTATAAGCCATGTTTTGTATCGTCTCTTGAAGCCAAGGATTAGTGATGGCTAAGAATTCATGTGAGGTAACTATCACTAAGAGGTTAGTATGGTTAGTGGAGCAATTAGTAGTTAGTAGCCATGAGTTTTCTTTTATCTTATTTTAAAAATCAATTCCAAAACCCTTTTATCATTTCCATCATTATTTCTACCAACTTCTTAGTTCATCTTCGTTTCATCTTTTTTTGTTTTCAAAACCACTTCTCTTTTATTTTCACATCGCCATTTCATCACCTTCTTCACCTATCACTTCTAAATTTCTTTTCTTTTTCTTTTACTTTTTATCATTTTTTAACAAAGAAGAACTTGTTAACATAACACATGAATAAGAACTGTTAATGCTTCTATCGCCACCCGTCCCTGTGGATTCGACCCGTTGAGCCAATGTATAATGGAAGTATCGAGGGAACATTAGCACACACGCTTTTCACTGATTTTACAAAACATACATTTCCAAGTGCTGGTTTCGCCCCGATCAAAATTTTTGGCGCCGTTACCTGGGACGGGAATGGTTTAAACTCAGGTTTTTGTTAACATTTTCTTCTCTATTTTGGCGTGCAGGGCAACTTTTATGGAATTTTTATATAACAGAAGTCTACTCTTGTTTGCCTCTCCCTGCTCTAGAAAGCAGAAAGCTTGCTTTTAAAACTTTGCCGCGGAAATCAAAGAAAAACTGTGAAAACGCGATAATTTTGTGGCAATTGTACTTTGTCTTTAGTAGGGAATTTGCAAGTTGCATATATTGTTATATTCTGTTGCTAATTTTTTGTTTTGATTACCTACATACTGTAATAAATTAAAGAACTAAAATACGGTATTTGGAAGCTTTTAAAACGGTTTAGACATTTGCATTTAGGCACGTGTCAGGCACGTGTCAATTCAATTCCAATATACTGTGTTTTGTTGTTGTGATCTGGACTGAGATGTACATATGGCATTGCATATAGTATAGCACAAACACGTGGGTGAATTATTCAATTTGTGTTATATTCTTTTCTATATTGCACACTAACACGAATTGAAATTAAAGACAAAATCCATACAAGATAAGGTGAGGATTTCATCACCCTTTTTTAACCCAAAAACAACATTCCAAGCATTCACAATCCCAAGATTAAAATAAAAATTGATATACGTTGGCCCCTAGGGACATCCGGACTCGATATGAGATTAGCTATGGTTGGAACTTGTTTTGATTCATACTCCAGTTAAATCAGTATCTAAGGTTGGGGATTAAGAGGTTAAACCTCGAAGATACCGTGATTTGGTGTAATTAAGGCCCGTTGCTTATGCACGGATACCTCTTACCATATTTTGCCCCTACCTGGCTGATTAGTTGTGGTCCGATTCAAGCAACAACCTTCCTCGGAGAATCACCCAGTTAGGAGTTGTCTAGGTCTAGGGATCCTAGATAGCTTGGTGATTGTTTTTCTTTATCAATATTTGTTATTTTTTCTTTTTTCTTTTTTTTGATTGTTTGTTGGGTGAATGTTGTTTGTGTTATGCATGCAAGAGTGGTATAGAGATCCTACTACAGCAAGACTCGTTAGGAATACTACACTTGCACGCACACACACACACACACTTCCTGCTACAAATCTAATCATGGCGAATTGCGTTTCACTCCAAGATAAGTTTTACCCAATTCGTACTTCACTTCCCTCCTGCATTCTATTACCTGAGACTAATGGAAACAATTTTGAGCTCAAACCTCAATTCATAAACACACTCCCTAGGTTTCATTGCTTAATGTCTGAGGACACGTATTTCTTCATTCAAGAGTTTGAAGAAGTATGTTTGATGATGAAAATTCCCCAACTGGGGGGAGACGCTGTTAGATTGAAGTTCCTTCCGTTTGTGCTTAAAGACATGGCAAAGAAGTGGCTATACAATTTACCTGTTAGTACTATTTCGTCAAGGGATGATTTTGTTAAGGTCTTTCTTAAGAAGTTCTATCCCACCCATAAAATTGCCCTCATCAGAAAGAACATTATGCAGTATAGACTGGAAACAAATGAACCATTCTGGAAGTATTTTGAAAGGTTTAAGGATTTGTTAGCCTAGTGTCCTCACCACGGAACAGGGAAGTAGCGGCAGTATCAAATTCTCTATGATGGATTAGATTACCAGACTAAGACACTTCTTGAGACTATGTGTCAATGAGAATTTTTAAAGAAAGATGAGGATCAGGGTTGGGACCTATATGAAGCTTTAGCAGAAAAAACCATTCAGTGGGAGTCTTGCCCTGAAAAGACTACCCCTACAACTTCCAGAACTGGTATGCATTCAATTGAGTTCTCTATAGCTGCTGAGACAAAAATCACACAACGGATGAGGAGATTAGAACTACTCGAGGTTAGGAAACCCAACTCAGTAAACCAGGTCAACCCAACACAAGTGATCAATCTGGTTTGCACCTATTGCCATGCTCTTACCCACTTGTTTGAGGAGTGTCCAGTCTACCAAGCTCAACAGATGTTCCCTGAAAACATGAATGCAACCTATGTTGGACCCAATTACAATCCCTACTCCAAGACGTACAACCTGGGATGGAGGAACCATCCAAATTTTTCTTGGAGTCAGTCTGGTCCTGAGTAGCCAAGGCAACAACTTTCACACCAATACACTGCTCAACCATATCAATCCAATTTCCATCATAGTCAACTGAATTTTCAATCGAATTACCAACATAAGTTCCAGCCCACGTACCAATATCAGCAATAGAATCATCCAGATAAGAAAATGTCAGATTTGGAAAGAATGATTGAGACCTTGTCCAAAACTCAAGCCTCAATGATGAACAATCATAACCAAGCTATTAATAGGTTAGAAGTTTGAATAGGTCAATTGGCTAACTCACTAAATGAAAGACAAAAAGGAACACTGCCTAGTCAACCATTGCCTAATCCTAAGAACCTTTTCCTATAAATGAAGCTAAGGACATAATTCTGAAATAATGCAACATTGTTCATATCTTGAGATCCGAAAAACAAGTAGATAATCAAGTTTCTAATCACCCTGTTTCCAACAATTCAGTGTCAAATTCTCCTGTGACTGTCAGTGTTCTAAATGTCGGCCGACATATCCGAAATGTCGGCCGACATTTCATTTTCAAGCCCTCACCGCCACGACATCCCCACCCGCATTTGAAATGGCGTTTTAGAAAATGTCGACCGACATTTCAAGAAAAATCCGATATGTCGGCCGACATTTTCCCGAAATGTTGGCCGACATTTTGGGAAAAACCCAATATATTAATTGGTCTTGAAAGTTGAAGCAATTGAGCAATTTTAACAATGAATTAGTGAATATATGCAAAATGTTTAAGTTAATTATACATATTCTAAACATATTTATATAGTTTTGCATAAGTTGTGTATGTATTACCTTGATAAGAATTTTTAAATTACATTATTTAAGACATCTAGGATATATATTTGTTATCCTTCATGACATCCGAAATTTAATAAATGGCCCCGAAATATCTCCGAAATCTGAAATCTGATGTCCAATTATGACATCCGACATTTTCCTGATATCCGACATTTAAAACACTGGTGACTGTACCACAAACTTCAAATGATCCATCTTCAAGTTCACACCATCCACCTCCAAGTCCAATGATAAAAATAAAACAGATGTGCAAATTTACAAGCCTATATGCTATTTCCTAATAGGCTAGCAACCAACAAGACCAATACTCAAATGGAAAAGATTAGGGAAAAGTTCAATCAAGTTCAGATTAATGTGCCCTTTCTTGACGCCATACAACAATTCCCTTCGTTTGCAAAATTTTTAAAAGATACGTGGACCAAGAAAAGAAAAACAAATGTCCCCAAGAAGGTCTTCCTTGCATCTAACATAAGTGAGTTGTTAACCGGGTCCATTCCTATGAAATACAAAAATCCCAGGAGTCCAACCATTTTATGCATCATAGGACAGACTACAATAAACCGGGCACTACTTGATCTAGGAGCCGGTATCAATTAGCTTCCCTTTTCTGTGTATCAGCAACTCGGGCTAGGCGACCTCTGTCCAACCAGACTTACTATAGGCTGACTGATCTATAAAAATTCCCAAGGGAGAAATTACAGATGTCCTTATATGGGTCAGGGAATTCATTTACCCCATAGATTTTATCATTCTGGAGACACAACCCGTGCAAAATCTGAAAGCTCAAGCCCCGATCATTCTAGGATGACCCTTCCTAGCCACTACAAATGTAATCATAAACTGTAAGAATGGATCTATGCATTTGACTTTCGGTGATATGATGAAGGAGGTAAATGTTTTCCACCTAGGAAAACAACCTCGAGACTTAGATGACCAATCATTCGAAGTAAAATTGATGAAGGACTCACAAGTGAACACGAAGAGGAGATGGAATATGAGTCTGACAATGAATACGATTTGGATTCAGATGACTTCAATCTTGACCAGATCATTGAATCCATAGTGGAATGGGCAACAAACGCAACCCCGATCATTCCCTTACAAGAAGAACAACCATCGATAGATCATACCCCCTCTTCAGAACTGAAAGTTCTTCCTTGTCATCTCAAGTATCAGTACTTTGATGAAAAGGAAGCTTCCCCGTGATAATAGCGTTTCATCTTACAGAACAACAAGAAGAGGATCTTCTTGCTGTGTTGAGAGAAACTGGGATGCCATTGGTTAGACCATGACCTATATAAAGGGGATCAGCCCATCCATTGTACAACATCGGATTCACCTAACAGAAGAGGCCAAGGCAAAACGTGATCCACAACGTCGACTAAACCCAATCATACAAGAGGCTATCCGTACTGAAATTTGAAGTTGCTAGACAATGGGATCGTTTATCCCATATCCAATAGCCAATGGGTTAGTCCAGTCGACGATCTGCCTAAGAAGGCAGGCTTTACTGTGATAGAAAATGACAAGAAAGAATTAGTACAGACTCGTCTTCCAACAAAGATTCGAGTCTGTATTGATTATCGAAAACTGAATGTTGTCACATTTAAAGACCACTTCCCTCTTCCTTTCATAGATTAGATGCTCGAGAGATTGGCTGGACACGAGTATTATTATTTCCTGGATGGATATTCAGGATACAATCAAATTCCATTTGCTCCTGAGGATCAAGAAAAGATAACTTTCACCTGTCTATTTGGAACGTTTGCATACCGACGAATGCCCTTTGGTTTATGCAACGCTCTAGCAACGTTCTAAGGTTGCATGCTTAGTCTCTTTTTGGATAGGGTAGAAAGATTTTTGGAAATTTTTATGGATGATTTCTTTATATACGGTGATTCCTTTGACTAGTGTCTGCATCATCTGAAGTTGGTTTTACAAAAATGCATGGAGAAAAACTTGACACTCAGTTGGGAAAGTATCATTTCATGGTCAAGCAAGGACTTGTCTTGGGGCACGAAATTTCAAGTAGAGATATTGAGGTTGACAAATCTAAGGTGGATGTGATAGCAAAGCTCCCTGAACCTAAAAGCCTAAAAGACATCAGATTGTTCCTAGGGCACGCTGGCTTTTACAGAAGATTTATTAAAGAGTTTAACAAAATTACTAGACCTTTAACTAATCTTTTAGGAAAAGATGTGCCTTTTAATTTTGATAAGGAATGTCTGTAAGCTTGGGAAGAGCTAAAACAAAGACTTGTCTCGGCACCAATAATATTAGTGTCTGATTGGACTAGACCCTTCGAAATCATGTGTGACGCCTCTAGTTATACAATAGGCGCTATTCTAGGACAGCGTATTAATAACAGGCAACATGTGATTTATTATGCTAGTAGGACGCTCGATGAGGCCCGACTCTATTACACAATGACTGAAAAGGAATTTTTAATAGTTGTGTTTGCGTTGGAGAAATTCTGCCAGTACCTACTAGAATCTAAGACAACGATTTTCACCGACCACTCCACCCTCAGGTAATTGATGCAAAAGAAGAATACAAAAGCTAGGCTTATTCGTTGGATACTTCTTTTGCAAGAATTTGATTTAGAAATAAAGGATAAAAACGACGTTGAGAATGTGGTGGTTGATCACCTTTCAAGGATTTCCAATGCACCAACAGAGATGATACCAATCAATGAAGATTTTCCTGATGAATACATCTTCACGATGTATAAAGAGTCCTGGTATGCCGATATTGCAAACTATCTTGCAATCCGGCGAACACCTTCAAATTGGTTAAATCAGGACAAGCACCGCTTTTTGACACAGATACGGTTTTTCTTTTGGGATGAACCGTATCTATTCAAATATTGCCCTGACCAGATCATTAGAAGGTGTCTTCATAAGGATGAACATCAAAGCATTTTAATATTTTCTCATGAGTTGGCTTGTGGTGGACACTTTGGTCCACGAAAGACTGCCAAGAAAATCCTTCAGAGTGGTTTCTACTGGCCCATTCTCTTCAAGTACGCTCATACTTTTTGCAAACTCTGTACAAATGTCAGACGACGGGTCGAGTAACACGCAAAGACATGAAGCCCTTACACCAATATTGAAAGTAGAAATCTTTGACTTGTGAGGCATTGACTTCATGGGACCCTTTCCTATGTCTTACGGTAACCAATTCATTTTGGTAGCTATAGACTATACTTCTAAGTGGGTTGAAGCTGTTTCAACCAGAACAAATGACAATCAAGTTGTCATCAAATTCTTAAGAGAAAACATCATTTCACGCTTCGGAGTCCCCCGTGTGATAATAAGCGATAACGGGAGTCATTTCTGCAACCGGGCTTTTGAAGCCCTAATGCGAAAATACTCCATTACTCACAAATTATCCATGGCTTACCATCCTCAGACAAATGGACAAGTGAAAATTACAAATAGACAAATTAAACTCATATTGGAGAAGACCGTAGGACAGAATCGTAAGGACTGGTCCGCCAAACTTGTTGATGCTCTATGGGTTTATCGGACCGCCTACAAAACTGTCCTAGGTCTGTCTTCATATCGAGTTATATTTAGAAAAACATGCCATTTGTCCGTGGAGCTTGAGCACCGTGCGTTGTAGGCGGTTAAACAGCTGAATTTTGACCTGAAGAAAGCGGTGACTTGAGGAAATTGCAGATTTCTGAGCTGGAAGAGATACGAAATGAAGCTTACGATAATGCTCGGATTTCTAAATATAGAACAAAACTCTTCCATGACAGATCCATAAATCGGAAGAATTTTGTCCCCGGACAAAAAGTTTTGTTATACAATTCTAGGCTCCATCTCTTCCCTGGTAAACTGAAGACCAGATGGTCAGGACCCTATCTGGTACACACCATTTTCCCTCATGGTGCTATTGAGATCTCAGATCCCGAGAAAGATAGCATTTTCAAAGTCAATGGTCAAAGACTAAAATCATTCTACACCACTGAGCCTGAATCACACAAGATTCTTGAACTGGGTCTTTGCAACCCAGTCTACACGTGACCAGGTCCTCCTTCAATTTCCCCTGGTATTCATTGTAAATCCTTTGGGACCTGTCTTGTACCTTTTATAAATAATAAAAAAATAATAAAAAGAAAATAAATAAAATAAAAAAAGAAAGAAAAGCAAGAACACAAAATACAAAAATATATAGCACTTGAGTGATAAATGGCACCTAGGTTTCCTCTCCTATACATACCAATTTTAACCAATAAAAACCAGAAATAAACCCTAGGTAATTAAATTACGTTTTTATCTAGGGGCAAATAAGGGAACACAGCCTTCTCAGGCCCCTATAAATTCTCTCCAACCCCTCCCCCGTTCCTTAACCAAACCTCTGAGAGCAGATATGAGAAGGGGGGACAAGCGCGCCGCCACCTAAAAACTTTCATCCCCTACTTCCCTGTTTCTATCGCGTTTCCTCAGCCAAAGCTGCGTATTCGCGACATTCCTGTGGAGTTTTGTGTGCCGCCCAATTTATCAATGGTAGATTTCTCCTGTAGATCTCAGATCAACAATATGCTTTGAAGATCTCTGTGTAGGTTACTCTGTGTAATCCGATCTTTGTTTCCTCCACATATTCCAGGGGAAGTTTGTGAATTTCTCTCTTTCCTCCGAATTTTAATTCATGGCACCCACTATATTTGTTGAGAAAGATTTCTCTAGGATACTTAGTGATGTTAATAGATATGGCCATGTATTTCTTGATAGAATTAGAGAATGGAATTGGTATACCTTGGTGTGTGATAATTCTGAATGTGAAGCCTACTATTACCCAGAACTTGTTAAGCTATTTTATGTTAATCTTGACCAAGCCACAGTTGATCTTGAGACCCACCAATTCACTGTATATCTGACGACTGGGGATATCATTGTCTTCATTGACATGTTAGAGGACTACACGCAAGTCCCCAGCAACCCGCACGATAGCGACCCCCTTCCTTTGATTGAGTACATGACTATCATGGAGGCTCGCTGCACTGAATAAGATAGAGGGCTCAAAGCCAGTACCACTTTTAGGAACATACATTGCGTTGGACGCTGGATCCAATGCAACGTCCTTGGCCTTGACCACACCACTTCTTTCAATAGGTCAGTGCTGCAGATTATCCACGATCTAATGACCAGGTAGCACACAGTGTGTATAAACACTATCATCTTTAGCTGTCTCATCACCAACTCCACACGAACAAGAGGTGTCAAATATTCACATCTTGTTTTGGTGGCTCGTCTGTGTAAGAATTTCTTATCATACAATATCTTTGATTCTTATGATAGAGTATTTGTTGCAACAGAATGGGCAACGAGTGCATATAATAGTTGTCTCTATGCTATTTGGACCACTAGTGTCCAACCTGAAGATGCCTAAGCAGAGTTCACTTCTGGGGAACTCTTGGAGGAAAATGATGATCCTGCCTTTTAGCAGCAGCCCCTACCTACTGTTTCTAGAGCTTTCATGTCTACCATATGTAGAGACATGAAGAAAACTTTTAAGGGGCAGATTAGGCTAAGGAAACAAATGGAGGAGCAAACCACTCATCTGGACCGTACTATCACGCCCTGCTTCCCAAAATACGCTGAAGCAGAGACGCGACGAGAGTCGGCGGCGCATATATGATTAGTCTACAATTCTGCATTATTATATCACATTTTCCTACCGATTTATGAATAAAATGTTGGTCTAAATCGTGTTTTGATCCCTCTTGCAGATAAATCAGGAGTTTAAGGGCAAAGGACTAATAAGAGCTTAATTAACCCCATTTTTTGGTAATTAATTCTGAATTTCTTGGAGACCAAGTAAGGGAACATTTAGAAGATACATTGAACATAGACCTTTGCTCACGTCAGACGAATATTCGGGCGAAATTACCAGAATTGGGATATACCAGGAAAATTCTAAAAGAGTCATGAAGCCACGCACCAAAACCAGGGACTTTTGTCCCTGGTATTGCCGTGGATTCGCGGCAAATGCCGCGGATCCGCGGCAATGCGGTGGGCCCACGCGTCGATTTTCGACGAGTGGCCCCTTCTCGTCTTCAAGAAGCCTCCTTCGCCCATATATACCCCTGCAGAGGTCCAGAACGAAGCAGTTTTCGACTTTAGGTTAGGGTTTCTATGTTTTAGTGTAGTGTAGGGCAGGTGTTCTTCATTTCTTGTATTTTGTATTTATATTTCAGTTTTAGATCTTATAGTAGGGCTGAGAGATTCAGAGAGAGATAGAGAGGGATTGATGTAATAGATGGTGACAATCTATGTAAAGTTACCTCTTTTCTTCTCCATTGTAATTTTCTCCATCTTCTACATGATGCTTTGTTAACTTTTCTTCTCATGGCAATCTAACTACTAACCACTAACCATCTAACCACTTACTTGATAATCCACATGAATCTAATAGCCCCACAAGGCCTTGCTCTTGCAAGAGCCATTGATGGCTCATGATGATAGATTCTAACATTCTAACATTTCTAACATCTAACCCACTAACTTGCTAACTTACAATGTCTTCTTTATTTCATGCTCACCTCTAAACAGTTTTGATGATTTAATACGTAGCTTGCAACTTGTTAATGGTATGGATGTTGTTTGAATGTAGAAAATCAATCTTATGGACCATGCTCTATATTGTCTCTTGAAGCCAAGGATTAGTGATGGCCGAGGATCCATGTGAGGCAACTACTACTAAGAGGTTAGCATGGTTAGTGGAGCAATTGGTAGTTAGTAGCCATGAGTTTTATTTTACTTTATTTTAAAAACAATTTCAAAATCCTTTTATCATTTTTCTATCGATGTTTTCACCATCCTCTTAGTTTACCTTTGTTTCATCTTCTTTTCTATTTTTTTTCCAAATTACTTCTCTTTTGTTTTCTTTCCCGTTTTTATCGCCTTCTCCACCTATCACTTCTGGATTTATTTCCTTTTCTTTTTTTTTCATTCTTTTAACAAAGAAGAACTTGTTATCGACGTGAATAGAGACTGTTAATGCTTCTATCGCCTCCCGTCCCTGTGGATTCAACCCGTTGAGCCAATGCTATAACGGAAGTATCGAGGGAACATTAGCACATATGAGTTTTTACACTGATTCCATAAACTACACGCATTTTAGAGTGCTAGTTCCGCCCCGATCAAGTTTTTGGCGTCGTTGCCGGGGAACGGTAATGGTTTTGTTTTTACGTTTTTGTTAACAATTTCTTCTCTGTTTTGGTGTGCAGGATAATCTTTACAGCAGCTTAACATTGCAGAACAAACACTAGCTTTGCATCTCCCTACTCTAGAAAGCAGGGACCCAGCTTCTAAAGAAAAGTCACGCAAACGCGACTTTTGCCGCGGAAACGCGGCGATTTTGTGATAATTGTGCATCTTGTTGGGCTGGGCTGTGTTCATTGTAATAGCTAATTGATCTGTACTATTAGTTCCAGCTTTGATTGCCTAAACACCGCAATAAACTAAAGAACCAAAATACGGTATTTTGGACGCTTTTAAAACGGCTTAGACATTTGCATTTAGACACGTGTCAATTCAATTCCAATATACTGCATTTTGTTCTGTTGTTGTGATCTGGACTGAGGTGTACATATGGCATTGCATATAGCATAGGACAAACACGTGGGTGATTTATCGCTTTGTGTTATATTCTTGTCTATATTGCACACTTGCACGAATTGAAATTCAGGGCAAAACCCATACAAGATAAGGTGGGATTTCATCACCCTTCCTTAGCCCAAAAACCACCTCCCCACTCACACAACCCAAGCCCTAATAAAAATTGATAGACATTGGCCCCTAGGGACATCTCGGACTCATTAAGAGATTGACCGAGGGTGAAACTTGTTTTGAATCTTACTCTTGTGAAATCGGTGTCCAAGATTGGGGATTAAGAGGTTACGCCTCGAAGATACCGTGGTTTGGATTAATTAAGGCCCGTTGCTTACGCACGGATACCTCCCATCGTATTTTGCCCCTATCTGGCCGATTAGCTTGTGGTCGGATTCAAGCAACAACCCCCCCCCCCCCCCCCCGGGTAATCGACCAGTTAGGAGTCGTCTAGGTCTAGGTCAACCTTAATATAAACTTGGTTTTGATTTTTTTCTTTCTTTTTGTTTGTTGTTTGATTTTTCTTTCTTGTTTGTGATTGTTTGTGAAATGAAATTCAACAATAACAATTCTTTCAATCCGAATATGAATCCATATTTCACACCGACCCCATTTGTCTCGGATAATTCCAACCCGATTTTTTACAATATGAGCCAATCAAATACACCGAGTTGGACTTATCAGAATCAATACAACCCATACCCACAATCTTATGACTATAATTTCCAAAATAATTTCAACTCTTCACAGAGTCAAGAGGGATTTACCTCCCGCGAGTTAAATTTTCAATTTCCTTGTCCACCGTGTCTACCTTGTCCACAATTTACACAATATTCATTCCCCGATTTTGCTTCCTATACTCCTTTTTCTGGACCTCCCATTGAAGAAAAATTTAAGTTAGAAAAGAGTATAAAAGCCAATCTATAAGAGGCCGAGCAACAACTTCAGAAAATGTTAGCCTCTCCAATTTCACAATATTTTTAAGAGTCTTACTCAGTTCCACCTCCTCATAATGAACAACTATCTGCCCTGAAAACGAGTAAGGAACTCTTGTGTGAGTCCAAGCTTCAATCTCAAAACATTTTGGACTCACATTCTTCACAAAATTTTCAAAACCAAGATTCTTATACTCCCATTCTAGAGCAACCACTTAAAGAAAAATCAAGTCTAGAAAAGTGTATAGAAATCTTGCAGGAGTCCGCGTTACAATTTCAAAAATCTTCTTCTCAGTCTATTGATAGGTTGGAAACACAATTAAGTCAATTGGGCAACATTTATAAAATGAAGAAACTCTCTCTTCTCCACCTCTGACCAATTCAAATATCTCTAACTCTATCAATTTGACCCATAACTCTTGTTGTTTTGGAAACGAAGATTCCTACACTCCTTTTCTAGAAAAACCACTTGAAGATACATCACATCTAGAAAAGAGTATAGAAGTCTTGCACGAGTCCGCGCTAAAATTTCAAAAATCTTCTGCCGAGTCTATCTATAGGTTGGAGACACAATTGAGTCAATTGGTTAGCATTTATAGGAATGAGGAAACCCTATCTTATCAACCTTTTACCAATTCAGCTATCCCTAACTCTATTGATCTGACGCAGGACTCTTGTCATTTTGAACACCATGATTCAATTTCAGCACACCCACCTGAACCTGTCTAAACTTCAAATCCCATTGACATTTTGGCAAGTTATCCTTTTCCTGAGATTGAACTTGAGCATGAATATGATCCTGAACTTCAACTTGATAATTCGATTTCACTTCCTGATTCAATATTGACTGAGGTTTTTTTACCTGAATTTAGGCTTTTTTCTGAGTTAGTATTGGATCCAGTGTCAGTCCATTGTGAAGTTTAATCACCAATCTTTTATGATCATCATATTGAACTAGACCAATTTCATACTTTTGAAAGTCTCATTGATAAATTGGCTTGTTCTCATTTTTATGGAATTGGACTCAGTGAGGAATGTGACTTCGATCCTCAAATTTGTGATCCAGTTCAAATTCCTGAATCAATATTGACTTCTGTTATGTTACCCAATTTGAGCAACATTTTAGAGTTAGTTTTGATTCTCATACCTATCATTCTTGAACTTGAATCACCAATCTTAAAAATCACATTCCATCATGGGGAAATGAATGTGGACTTGAGTTTCATCTTCTTGATTTGAACCCACTTCTTGAACCAATCTCGACTCCCGAACATTTACTTGACTTAAGTCTTTTTCCTGAGTCAGTATTAGTTCATGTACATCCTGAGTCCAACTCAATCATTCCATTCTGGGACAAGGGTCTTGATAGATTTGACTCTGAAATTATTTTGAAAATTTTGAAATTAGATATGGTTAAATTCTTAATAAAAATCATACATATATACATCATTCTAGTGGGTTGTATTTTAGAGGTCTCTGGTGGGTTCCTCCAGATTCCACGCACATTGGATTACCAATCAGACCACCACCGGAACCACCACCTTGAGGTGATTTTTCCTTCCCTCTCTATTTGTTTCATGCATACATACATCACAATGCCTTGAGGACAATGCATGAGATAAGTGTGGGGGAGGGTTTACTAACATAGAGTTTTTCGATTTTCTTTCTTTTACACTTCTTTTAGGATACTTTTAAATATCTTCCCTTTTGTATAGGAATTTTCTCTTTCTTTAAAAACTTTTGAAATAAGAGACAATGTTTTGATCTATTTTTAAGAAAATTAAGATGATCTTAGAAATTAAGAAAACCTTAATTATGACATCTTAAACCTAGTTGAAATAAAAGATCTTGTTTAAAATTATAGGCTAAGTAAGATAGATTGGAGAGGCAATTTTATTTTGAATTTTTTTTGCCTTAGGTAGTATGCACTTCACACTTACACATTTTTGGGATGGATACAAGACCTAAAATGCCATAAATAAATAAAAAGAAATATATATATATATATATATATATATATATATTATATATGAAAAAAATCACTTATTAAGCTGGATAAGTATGCCTCTAGAAGCATGATTATTCACGCCTAACGGTGGTCAAAAGAAACAAATAATCCCCCTTAGTTTTGTGGCCTTGTTTACTCGAGTCCTTAAACCCGAGGTATGTTTTCTCATCTGGTGCCCTAGGACCATCTGGTTTGAGAGTCATCGATTAAAGGCTCACTACCTGGGTAAACTAGAAAGCCTAAGGAAACTAAGGGAAGGAAAAAAAGAAAAAGAAAAATATATATATAAATAAATGGCTTGATGGTTAGAGTTGAAATCACAGAAATTTTCACTATCACAAAGTGCATATTATTTAAGTTTTATGAAGGATAAAATATTCAATCCAATTTTTAATTCTTACCTTAATTGAAGACAAGATCTTGCATAGAAACTAAGTTTAAGAAAGAATGATTTTTGGTGGACTTATGACCTTAGATCGCTTATATTTTTGCAAAAATATTTCGTAACTTGTCTCTCCTTCAAAATGTGTTTTTAAAATACTAATTTTTTTTTTTTCTTTATGGATTTTGTGAGTGTGATCCGCTAAAAACCCTCAGGAGACAAAACTCCTCCTCTAGGGGTAACTTAGAGGTTAACGGTTTGTTGCACAAGCTCAGTGCAATCGCGTCACCTGCGAAAGTGGTGTAATAACATTTGTAGTATAGTTTTTCTTTTTCTTGTTTTGCTCAGGATGAGCAAAAGATAAGCGTGGGGGTGTAATAAGTCTACAATTCTGCATTATTATATCACATTTTCTCACCGATTTATAAATAAAAGGTCTAAATCGTGTTTTGATCCCTCTTGCAGATAAATCAGGAGTTTAAGTGCAAAGGAGTAATAAGAGCTTAATTAACCCCATTTTTGGGTAATTAATTCTGAATTTCTTATAGACCAAGTAAGGGAACATCTAGAAGATACATTGAACCTAGACCTTTGCTCATGTCAGACGAATATTCGGGCGAAATTACTAGAATTGGGATATACCAGGAAGATCCTAGAAGAGTCATGAAGCCACGCACCAAAACCAGGGACTTTTGTCCTTGGTATTGTCGCGGATCCGCGGCAATGTGGTGGGCCCACACGTCGATTTTCGACGCGTGGCCCCGTCTCGTCTTCCAGAAGCCTCCTTCGCCTATATAAACCCCTATAGAGGTCCAGAACGAAGCAGCTTTTGATTTTAGGCTAGGGTTTCTATGTTTTAGTGCAGTGTAGGATAGGTGTTCTTCATTTCTTATATTTTGTATTTGTATTTCATTTTTAGATCTTATAGTAGGGCTGAGAGATTCAGACAGAGATAGAGAGGGGTTGATGTAATAGATGGTGACAATCTATGTAAAGGTGACTCCTTTCTTCTCGATTGTAATCTTCTCCATCTTCTACATGATGCTTTGTTAACTTTTCTTCTCATGGTAATCTAACTACTAACCACTAACCATCTAACCACTTATTTGATAATCCACATGAATCTAATAGCCTCACAAGGCCTTGCTCTTGCAAGAGCCATTGATGGCTCATGATGATGGATTCTAATATTCAAACATTTTTAATACCTAACCCACTAACTTGCTAACTTGCAATATCTTCTTTATTTCATGCTCACCTCTAAACGGTTTTGATGATTTAATAAGTAGCTTGCAACTTGTTAGTGGTATGGATGTGTTGTTTGAATGTAGAAGATCAATCTTATGGATCATGCTCTATATCGTCTCTTGAAGCCAAGGATTAGTGATGGCCGAGGATCCATGTGAAGCAATTATCACTAAGAGGTTAGCATGGTTAGTGGAGCAATTGGTAGTTAGTAGCCATGAGTTTTATTTTACTTTGTTCTAAAAACAATTTCCAAAATCCTTTTATCATTTTTCTTTCGATGTTTTCACCATCCTCTTAGTTTACCTTTGTTTCATCTTCTTTTCTATTTTTTTTCCAAATTACTTCTCTTTTGTTTTCTTTCCCGTTTTCATCGCCTTCTCCACCTATCACTTCTGGATTTATTTCCTTTTCTTTTCTTTTTCATTCTTTTAACAAAGAAGAACTTGTTATCGACGTGAATAGAGACTGTTAATGCTTCTATCGCCTCCCGTCCCTATGGATTCGACCCGTTGAGCCAATGCTATAACGGAAGTATCGAGGGAACATTAGCACATATGAGTTTTTACACTGATTCCATAAACTACACGCATTTTAGAGTGCTAATTCCGCCCCGATCAAGTTTTTGGCGCCGTTACCGGGGAACGGGAATGGTTTTGTTTTCACGTTTTTGTTAACAATTTCTTCTCTGTTTTGGTGTGCAGGATAATCTTTACAGGAGCTTAATATTGCAGAACAAACACTAGCTTTGCATCTCCCTACTCTAGAAAGCAGGGACCCAGCTTCTAAAGAAAAGTCACGCAAACGCGACTTTTGCCGCGGAAACGCGGCGATTTTGTGATAATTGTGCATCTTGTTGTGCTGGGCTGTGTTCATTGTAATAGCTAATTGATCTGTACTATTACTTTTCTGCTTTGATTGCCTAAACACCGCAATAAACTAAAGAACCAAAATACGGTATTTTGGACGCTTTTAAAACGGCTTAGGCATTTGCATTTAGGCACGTGTCAATTCAATTCTAATATACTGTATTTTGTTCTGTTGTTGTGATCTGGACTGAGGTGTACATATGGCATTGCATATAGCATAGGACAAACACGTGGGTGATTTATTGCTTTGTGTTATATTCTTGTCTATATTGCACACTTGCACGAATTGAAATTAAGGGCAAAACTCATACAAGATAAGGTGGGATTTCATCACCCTTTCTTAGCCCAAAAACCACCTCCCCACTCACACAACCCAAGCCCTAATAAAAATTGATAGACCTTGGCCCCTAGGGACATCTCGGACTCATTAAGAGATTAACCGAGGGTGAAACTTGTTTTGAATCTTACTCTTGTGAAATCGGTGTCCAAGGTTGGGGATTAAGAGGTTACGCCTCGAAGATACCGTGGTTTGGATTAATTAAGGCCCGTTGCTTACGCACGGATACCTCCCATCGTATTTTGCCCCTATCTGGCCGATTAGTTTGTGGTCGGATTCAAGCAACAACCCCCCCGGGTAATCAACCAGTTAGGAGTCGTCTAGGTCTAGGTCAACCTTAATATAAACTTGGTTTTGATTTTTTCTTTTCTTTTGTTTGTTGTTTGATTTTTCTTTCTTGTTTGTGATTGTTTGTGAAATGAAATTCAACAATAATAATTCTTTTAATCCGAATATGAATCCATATTTCACACCGACCCCATTTGTCTCGGATAATTCCAACCCGATTTTTAACAATATGAGTCAATCAAATACACCGAGTTGGACTTATCAGAATCAATACAACCCATACCCACAATCTTATGACTATAATTTCTAAAATAATTTCAACTCTTCACAGAGTCAATAGGGATTTACCTCCCGCGAGTTAAATTTTCAACTTCCTTGTCCACCGTGTCCACCTTGTCCACAATTTACACAATATTCATTCCCCGATTTTGCTTCCTATACTCCTTTTTCTGGACCTCCCATTGAAGAAAAATTTAATTTAGAAAAGAGTATAAAAGCCAATCTATAAGAGGCCGAGCAACAACTTCAGAAAATGTTAGCCTCTCCAATTTCACAATATTTTCAAGAGTTTTACTCAGTTCCACCTCCTCATAATGAACAACTATCTGCCCTGAAAACGAGTAAGGAACTCTTGTGTCAGTCCAAGCTTCAATCTCAAAACATTTTGGACTCACATTCTTCACAAAATTTTCAAAACCAAGATTCTTATACTCCCATTCTAGAGCATCCACTTAAAGAAAAATCAAGTCTAGAAAAGAGTATAGAAATCTTGCAGGAGTCTGCGTTACAATTTCAAAAATCTTCTTCTCAGTCTATTGATAGGTTGGAAACACAATTAAGTCATTGGGCAACATTTATAAAAATGAAGAAACTCTCTCTTCTCCACCTCTGACCAATTCAAATATCTCTAACTCTATCAATTTGACCCATGACTCTTATTGTTTTGGAAACGAAGATTCCTACACTCCTTTTCTAGAAAAACCACTTGAAGATACATCACATCTAAAAAAGAGTATAGAAGTCTTGCACGAGTCCGCGCTAAAATTTCAAAAATCTTCTGCCGAGTCTATATATAGGTTGGAGACACAATTGAGTCAATTGGTTAGCATTTATAGGAATGAGAAAACCCTATCATCAACCTTTGACCAATTCAGCTATCCCTAACTCTATTGATCTGACGCAGGACTCTTGTCATTTTGGACACCAAGATTCAATTTCAGCACACCCACCTGAACTTGTCTAAACTTCAAATCCCATTGACATTTTGGCAAGTTATCCTTTTCCTGAGATTGAACTTGAGCATGAATATGATCCTGAACTTTAACTTGGTAATTCGATTTCACTTCCTATTCAATATTGACTGAGGTGTTTTTACCTGAATTCAGGCTTTTTTTCGAGTTAGTATTGGATCCAGTGTCAGTCCATTGTGAAATTTAATCACCAATCTTTTATGATCATCATATTGAACTAGACCAATTTCATACTTTTGAAAGTCCCATTGATAAATTGGCATGTTCTCATTTTTATGGAATTGAACTCAGTGAGGAATGTGACTTCGATCCTCAAATTTGTGATCCAGTTCAAATTCCTGAATCAATATTGACTTCTGTTATGTTACCCAATTTGAGCAACATTTTAGAGTTAGTTTTGATTCTCATACCTATCATTCTTGAACTTGAATCACCAATCTTAAAAAATCACATTCCATCATGGGGAAATGAATGTGGACTTG
This sequence comes from Agave tequilana, assembly GCA_038442645.1. NCBI lineage: Eukaryota > Viridiplantae > Streptophyta > Magnoliopsida > Asparagales > Asparagaceae > Agave > Agave tequilana. The sequence continues at coordinate 45,213 of JAVJIF010007771.1, read as the reverse complement.
AGTTTCATCTTCTTGTTTTGAACCCACTTCTTGAACCAATCTCGACTCCTGAACTTTTACTTGACTTAAGTCTTTTTCCTGAGTCAGTATTAGTTCATGTACATCCTGAGTCCAACTCAATCATTCCATTCTGGGACAAGGGTCTTGATAGATTTGACTCTGAAATTATTTTGAAAATTTTGAAATTAGATATGGTTAAATTCTTAATAAAAATCATACATATATACATCATTCTAGTGGGTTGTATTTTAGAGATCTCTGGTGGGTTCCTCCAGATTCCACGCACATTGGATTACCAATCAGACCACCACCAGAACCACCACCTTGAGGTGATTTTTTCTTCCCTCTCTATTTGTTTCATGCATACATACATCACGATGCATTGAGGACAATGCATGAGATAAGTGTGGGGGAGGGTTTACTAACATAGAGTTTTTCGATTTTCTTTCTTTTACACTTCTTTTAGGATACTTTTAAATATCTTCCCTTTTGTATAGGAATTTTCTCTTTCTTTAAAAACTTTTTGAAATAAGAGACAATGTTTTGATCTATTTTTAAGAAAATTAAGATGATCTTAGAAATTAAGAAAACCTTAATTATGACATCTTAAACCTAGTTGAAATAAAAGATCTTGTTTAAAATATAGGCTAAGTAAGATAGATTGGAGAGGTAATTTTATTTTGAATTTTTTTGCCTTAGATAGTATGCACTTCACACTTACACATTTTTGGGATGGATACAAGACCTAAAATGCCATAAATAAATAAAAAGAAATATATATATTATATATGAAAAAAATCACTTATTAAGCTGGATAAGTATGCCTCTAGAAGCATGATTATTCACGCCTAACGGTGGTCAAAAGAAACAAATAATCCCCCTTAGTTTTGTGGCCTTATTTACTCGAGTCCTTAAACCCGAGGGATGTTTTCTCATCTGGTGCCCTAGGACCATCTGGTTTGAGAGTCATCGATTAAAGGCTCACTACCTGGATAAATTAGAAAGCCTAAGGAAACTAAGGGAAGGAAAAAAAGAAAAAGAAAAAATATATATATATATATAAATAAATGGCTTGATGGTTAGAGTTGAAATCACAGAAATTTTCACTATCACAAAGTGCATATTATTTAAGTTTTATGAAGGATAAAATATTCAATCCAATTTTTAATTCTTACCTTAATTGAAGACAAGATCTTGCATAGAAACTAAGTTTAAGAAAGAATGATTTTTGGTGGACTTATGACCTTAGATCGCTTATATTTTTGCAAAAATATTTCGTAACTTGTCTCTCCTTCAAAATGTGTTTTTAAAATACTAATTTGTTTTCTTACTTTATGGATTTTGTGAGTGTGATCTACTGAAAACCCTCAAGAGACAAAACTCCTCCTCTAGGGGTAACTTAGAGGTTAACGGTTTGTTGCACATGCTCAGTGCAATCGCGTCACCTGCGAAAGTGTTGTAATAACATTTGTAGTATAGTTTTTCTTTTTCTTGTTTTACTCGGGATGAGCAAAAGATAAGCGTGGGGGTGTAATAAGTCTACAATTCTGCATTATTATATCACATTTTCTCACCGATTTATAAATAAAAGGTCTAAATCGTGTTTTGATCCCTCTTGCAGATAAATCAGGAGTTTAAGGGCAAAGGAGTAATAAGAGCTTAATTAACCCCATTTTTGGGTAATTAATTCTGAATTTCTTGGAGACCAAGTAAGGGAACATCTAGAAGATACATTGAACCTAGACCATTGCTCATGTCAGACGAATATTCGGGCAAAATTACTAGAATTGGGATATACCAAGAAGATCCTAGAAGAGTCATGAAGCCACGCACCAAAACCAGGGACTTTTGTCCTTGGTATTGTCGCGGATCCGCGGCAATGTGGTGGGCCCACGCGTCGATTTTTGACGCGTGGCCCCGTCTCGTCTTCCAGAAGCCTCCTTCGCCTATATAAACCCCTATAGAGGTCCAGAACGAAGCAGCTTTTGATTTTAGGCTAGGGTTTCTATGTTTTAGTGCAGTGTAGGATAGTTGTTCTTCATTTCTTATATTTTGTATTTGTATTTCATTTTTAGATCTTATAGTAGGGCTGAGAGATTCAGACAGAGATAGAGAGGGGTTGATGTAATAGATGGTGACAATCTATGTAAAGGTGCCTCCTTTCTTCTCGATTGTAATCTTCTCCATCTTCTACATGATGCTTTGTTAACTTTTTTTCTCATGGTAATCTAACTACTAACCACTAACCATCTAACCACTTATTTGATAATCCAAATGAATCTAATAGCCTCACAAGGCCTTGCTCTTGCAAGAGCCATTGATGGCTCATGATGATGGATTCTAACATTCAAACATTTTTAACACCTAGCCCACTAACTTGCTAACTTGCAATGTCTTCTTTATTTCATGCTCACCTCTAAATGGTTTTGATGATTTAATAAGTAGCTTGCAACTTGTTAGTGGTATGGATGTGTTGTTTGAATGTAGAAGATCAATCTTATGGATCATGCTCTATATCGTCTCTTGAAGCCAAGGATTAGTGATGGCCGAGGATCCTTGTGAAGCAATTATCACTAAGAGGTTAGCATGGTTAGTGGAGCAATTTGTAGTTAGTAGCCATGAGTTTTATTTTACTTTGTTTTAAAAACAATTTCCAAAATCCTTTTATCATTTTTTTATCGATGTTTTCACCATCCTCTTAGTTCACCTTTGTTTCATCTTCTTTTCTGTTTTGTTTTCCAAACCACTTCTCTTTTGTTTTCTTTGGTGTTTTCATCGCTTTCTCCACCTATCACTTCTAGATTTATTTCCTTTTCTTTTCTTTTTCATTCTTTTAACAAAGAAGAACTTGTTACCGACGTGAATAGAGACTGTTAATGCTTCTATCGCCTCCTGTCTCTGTAGATTCAGCCCGTTGAGCCAATGCTATAACGGAAGTATCGAGGGAACATTAGCACATACGAGCTTTTACACTGATTCCATAAACTAAACGCATTTTAGAGTGCTAGTTCCGCCCCGATCAATATACGTAAGAAAAATAACTCACGTATACACGCTAAGCCTTAAGTAACCCGAAACAAGCTATAAATCCCAATTGTAAAAAATTATGATTACTGCAATATCACATATAAGCATCCACGCATGATATCATATAAATAAAGACTGGAATAACAACTGAATCTGATATAACGAGAATCAGGAAATAATATGAAGGCAAGAAAGATAAGAATACCGAAATCGAATAGGGAGAAGCTCAGCTCTTCGCGAAGATACGGTCTTAACGAACACCTGAACAATAGAAACAAAGCGTCCAATATCTGGACGTGCAAATTCAGGGTCGTCAGAAAGTGACCTGGTGAGTATGTGTGTAAAGGGGATAGCTCGTGCAAGTAAACAATGTGCACAGAATAATAATAAGATCTGCAGATGGAAGATAAATAAATAACATGATAAACAAATAACTAAATAACAATAACATGAATATATGTGTAGATAAAAAACAACTAATACAACTGTAAACAAACAATTGATGTCAAGATGTATAACCTACTATATGTCGCTAGTCTAGTTGGTTATTGTTAACCTAACTAATATAGTACTTAGCTGTGTCCCATACCACAGCTGTTGTCCCACATATCAAACAAAGTTATCGTTATTGTAACTGTCTGCCAATGTAGTGCATGTGTTTTGAAAGAGTATCGTGCATGCCCGGTACCACGGTCTAATACCCCTGGCGCTGAACCAGGACAAGCCGCAAGGCTCTAATATCTGAAGACCACAGCCCAACACGAAAAGACAACTAGTGTGGCGTTGTAATTCGAGCATCGCCCTGACAACTGATAATTGAATAGGTAGCCAGTACTACCTTGGTTCCCCATGGTTGGAACCCACAACTCGGTACCATAATAAGTCCTCCCAAAATACACGACATGCATCATCAGGCAATTACCCCGATTTTTCGGGTTATGGTGTCTTTTATTAATAAGCAATCAATGTGATTTAATATGTAATAGTAACTAATATCTCCAACAACTACCGATGTCAATACTAGCTGATAATCTGACAACTGACAACTGATATCCGACAACTGAGTAGCTGACAACTAATATCTGACATCTGAAATAGGGAACTAGAGATATAGCCACTAACACGATGGTGTCACGAACAACTGGTAACTGATACGGATATCTACCAACTCCTATAAACTCTGAACACGTCATATGATCACCAACAAATAATCTCACCAACTGATAAAGTGATGACTGCTATCTGATAACTCTGAAATACAAGATCACTGATATCGAATAGATCACTATCACAATAGCTCAATCTCTATTAATTGATGTAATCAATAACTAAACATGAAGCACATGGTATATCCACGAGATCAACAAGTCAACACATACTGAAATCATATCTAAAGACGAAACATCCTCAAAGAACTGCAATCTAGAATAGTTCATTTCTAAGTCAATACCAACAACTCATCCATACTCAAATGATATAATCAGTTGATACATCCAGGAACTCTTACTTCTAATAATCCAAAACCAATATAATATCACATATCGAAGTCAAAGGTAAGATATCCACACATCTGGTCACAATCCAACAAAATCAGTCACATCTAAATACTGATCAATATCCAATGTAAATAACATAAATCTCAGTTCAACCCAAACTCCAACTAAGTCCATATACTGATCCAAGCATCAAGAAATCTAATCTCTTAGTAAAGTAACATCATAACAAGTCCGCCATCAATACCCGAATGAATCATCACCCAAGTTATTACCATATGAAAGGAAAAAAAGTCTGAGAAGTACTCTACATTTAACATGTCATCTGTCCTCAAATATGAATTGGGCCAACAACCAATGGATTGAAATGAGTCACTGTCTAAGGTACATCAAAACTAGGCCTAAGCCAATAACGCCAAACTACCAACACATGAAATGACACTGATACAAGCTCCTATTAACTATGTAATTAAAGTGAATAATCATAGATGTCTCATAAAGTAATACAAGTAATCAAACTGATAAAATATAACAGAAAGTCACATGAAATGATAAGTGTAACATGTAAACGCATACCGACAACGGTAAATAAGGAAGCGCACAAGAACGAACACTCACATGAAATGATGCGATTTCGAAACCGAATCGCCATCTGGTCTTCACTGCATGAACCGGTACTGATTTACGGATCATCCCATGGATCGGTCTTCGAATCGCCTATGTATCGGGTCCACAATGAGCACGGATCCGAATCGGGGTCCGGATCTCCTGCAATGGTCTGGATCTCACCAAATGAATCTGAAATACTGCAACACGCAACCAAACACATAAACACACATGAACATACCCTCGTACACGTACACACTCCACAATATACACGCATAAACATACATGTACACCCGCATATATACGTATACAAGTATACACATACACCAACATACATGCATACTTAAATACAAATATAAATACATACACTTATATATATACATATAATATACATACGCACATAACACATATATATGTACACACATGCATACACATGCGTATACACCCATGTATATACATATATACATACATATATATACTTATATACTCACACATACATGAAATAACTCCACACATGCATATACATACACACCCATCCATGCATACACATCATGTACCAAACACACACACACGCACACACACAAACACACATATATACTTCCCAATTATTACAAGCTTACCCCCTTACACTTATAAATGCATTAACCTCGGGGCGATTTGCGGCGCACCGACGGAGACTCTGGCAGAGACGTCGGGGGCCGCGGAGGATGTCGTTGGATAGAGGATCTCGCCGTGAAGGGCGTGAGAGCATTCGCGCTCGCCGACGGTGATTAACGGCGTTCCACGGAGTGACAGAAATTGGCATCCCACGCACAAGAATTACCTACAACAAATAATACACACATACCTACACTAACTATACACATTAATTTAAGTAAACACATAATTATAAACTATAATTAAAATACATGCTAATTACACACATAAAAATACCCAATCACCATACATAATTACAGAGAGAGAGAGAGAGGAAGCATGCTACCCATGATTTGTAGAGAAGCTCACGCAATGGTTGCTGGGTTCTTAAGTGGTGCGAAGAAGAACAGGGATGGAGCTCTGTGCTGCCGTGGCCATCAAGGGGAGGCCAAGGCATGGCTCGGCAGGGAGTGTGCTCGCACTGCCGTGGGCTGCTGAAGTGCGCCTGACCAAGGCAACAGGGGGGTGTTCGGTAGGCCTAGCTCGGCCATGGACTGTGCTGTTGGGGAGGCACACGGCATCAACAAGGATGGGGGGTTCGGAGAGGAGGAAGCCTGGTGTTGCACGGATCTGCAGAGGGCAAATGCGCCACGGGGAGGTGGCTGCCGTGCTCCTGGTGCGTGCCTGCTGATCTGGGAGGAGGCACTGTGAGAGAGGGGCTTGGGTTGCTCAGGGTGCTGTTGGTTCTCCGGCGTATGTCCTCAGGAGGCGATGGCACGGTGGTTGTTGGGCTGGTTCTGCGCACCGGCTGAGAGCAGCAGGGGCGGCGGCAATGGTTCGTTGGGAGGAGGGAGGATTAGATTTAATCTTAGGGTTAGGTTAGAATTTGATGATAGATTATATATAAGGGATATTGAGTTTGTGGGTCTAATGGGTATTGGGTAATAAAAAAGCCTATTGGATATGGGTATGGGTAGGGTAATGGGTTATAGGGTTAAGGAAAGTGAAAAGGATAAATGAAAGGATAATAATAATAATAAGAACCATATTAATAATAACATATGTATATATATCAATAATACTAATTATAACACTAAATAATAATTGCTACAAAACAATAATAATATTAATTAACATTAACAAAAATAAATAATAATAATATTCACATTAACTAATATTAATAATGGTAAATAATAACAACAACGAAATTAACAATAATATAATAAACACTAATAATAATAATTAACAATAAATATAGTAATAACTAAAAAAATATTGATAAGAAATATTTGTAATAATATATAAAGCTAAAATACCATTTACTATCTTAAAAATAATTTCCATATTTAATAATAATAATCATAAGAAAGAAAATAATAAATTAAGTTGATTGAAAAAATAATCAGTAAATCAAAATAAATACTTTAGAAAAATAAAAATATAATATTTCTAACTAGGGATATTACACGTACAGAGGAGGGTTTGCGAAAGTCGCAGTCGGTCAGTCCAAGCACCACAGCTGGTCCGAGCCGAAGGAGGGGATGATATCTTTTCATTACCTTATTTCATGCACGTATTTTATTTGCATACATTGGGGACAATGCATGAGATAGGTGTGGGGGGTGGATACGAATATAGATTTTTTTATGATTTTTTATTTTTTTAGGATTTTAAATTTTTAGAACTAACTTAGATTTTGATTTTCTTAGATTTTGATTTTCTTATAAATATATATATATATATATATATATATATATATATATATATATATATATATATAAAATATGAATTGACTTGATCTTAGGAATTAGGAAAACCCTAAACTAAGATTTCTTGATATAAGTTAAAATAAGAAGAATTGTTGGATCTTTAGGTTAAGAAAGAAAAGAATAGAAAGATAATTAGATTTTGAATTTTTTCTAAACATTATATACATTTATTTGTTGAGGGATTAATCAAAGACTTAGTACCTTTATTTATATATATAAAATAAAAAATATAAAAAAAGAAAAAAAGAGAAAAAGAAAAAATATGTGTTAGAAATTAATAAATACTTGATCACCAATTAAACTGGTTAGTTGTGCATTAAGAAGCATGACCCGTCACGCCTAAAGGTAGTTAAGTCCTTAGCATTCATGGCCTGGTTTACTCGAGTCCTTGAACCTTAGGGATGTATCCTCATCTGGTACCCTAAGACCATCTGGTCTGTGAGTCATCGGTAAAAGGCTCGCTACATGGGTAAATTAGAAAGCCTAATGAGGCTAAGGATAATAAATAAGTGTAAATATATATATATAAATAAAAAATAATAAATAAAATATAAATAAATGTATTATAGTCTAAGAACAATTCCTCGTACATATAAATGCATATATGTTAGGCTTGATACAAAATCTGGTGCTCTCTATTTTTGAAACTTAAGTTGAAAATAGAACTCCCAACGAAGACTTATAATAAGAAGGAAAAGTTTGCTGTAACCTAAAATCGAAAGATCACCTAAATTCTTGCGAAAATGGATCACAAACTTTCTTTCTTTTTCTTTTTTGAAAAATCACTAACACTTTCTTTTCCTTTAGATTTTGTGGGTGATATCCGCTGAAAACTCTCAGGAGACGATACTCCTCCTCTAGGGTAACCTAGAGATTTAACAGCTTGTTGCACATATTCAGTACAATCGTGTCACCTACGAAAGTGGTGTAATAATGTAGTTAGGATTTTTTTTTCTTTTCTTTGCTTATTTTTGCTGAAGGACGAGTAAAAGCTAAGTATGAGGGTGTGATTAGTGTTTCATTTTGCATCATTTTATATCACATTGTCATGCATGTTATCAATAAAAATAAGCTTTTTAATGATTACCTCTCTTATTTTTCAGATCCACTCTTTAATGGAGAAGAAGGCCCAAATCTAAGATTATTCAAGGATTTAAAGGAGTTTAAAAGAGTCCAAATCAAAGAAGCCTAAACCTATAATGAACCAGGGAATATTCTCAGGGGGTTCTAGAAGCTCCAGCAGGGCACCTGGGCAGTAACAGAATGTCAGAGCGATCGCTGGCACAACGACCAAGTTTCTGCCTCGGAAACGCGGCTCTGGTCGCGTTTCTGCGTAATGTCGTTGATGGACCAATTGATTTTACAGCTACAAATGATAGCAATTAGCTCCTGGTGCCTATATAAAGACCCCTACGGCCTCTGCAGAGGGGAGAGAGAGGATAGCCATTATTTTGGGAGAGAGTTTAGGATTTCTTTTGGTTTTCTTTAGTTTCCTTTTGTAATTTTCATTTCTCTTTTTAGATCCAGAAAAGAGAGAGAGAGAGTGAGAGTGAGGTCTCTGTAATTGAATAGTGACATTCAAATACAAAGCTCATATTCTCCTTCCTTTAATTTTCTTATACTTTTAATTTCTTGTCATTTACTTTCAAACTCTTTATTTTCTTGCACTTTATTTTACTATGTCTTCTTTCTTGCTCTACTTTTTCATGGATAGCTAATCTCCTAATATGACTGACTAATCTCTAACGTTACTAACTACTAACTCTTGAGTGATGCTAACTCATATGACTCATTGGATGCTTATATTTCTAGTCTTGTGTCTAATAAGTCTCTCAATTCCCAATTAAGATGAGTATTATTTTTAATCTTAGTGAAGGTTTTGTTACCACCTCCATATAATTCATGTGTGTCTCATTTAGAGCCTTGTTTCTTTAACAAGAGCCTTGATGGAACATTATGATGTGATCACTTCAGTATGTTAACACTTATTGTACTAGCTTCTTATTTCATGCTAGCTAACCATGGCTTTGATGATTTAATGAACCTTACATTCTTGTTAAGTATATCTAAATTGTGAATTCCTAAGTTCCATTCTTGTAAACCTATTGGGAGCCGATGATCCAAGAAGGCCACCTAACCAAGCTAAGATGAGAACATCTTCACAAATTGGGACATCTTATTGACTTGACGTAGCAAGACGGACAATTGCCAATGAATCCACTGAGGCACAAGTCACCCAAAGGGATTAGTAAGTTAGTAGTGTAGAGTGTTAGTCAGTCATGGTTTTCTTTCCATCGAATTAAAACTCTTTTTTAAAACTTTCTTTTTCTTAAAAAAGATCAATTCTTCTCTTTTACTTTTCTAAATTCGCAGTTTTCATTCTACCTTCCTTGCTTCCATTTCTCTTTTCTTAACACCACAAGATTCATTATTTTCTTTTCACTTTGTTTTCTTTTCAAATTCTTGAACAAAGAAGAACCTTCATTTTCTTTCCAAAAACTTAAACATAAAGAACTGTAAAGCTTCCATCGCAAGCCCTCTCTGCGGATAAGATCCGTTATAGCTTTTACTACAAATGGTAGTTCAAAGGAGCAAAGTAATTTTATATACATATTTAGAGTTTGAACATCGACATAAGGATTTAAACGGTTTACTCTGAACTCTAGCTCCATCCATTCTCTCCCTTCGAACAATAGTTCCCAGCGGAGTCGCCATCTTATGTTTCCTCAAAAAAATTGAGCGTGTAAAAATTCTTATTGATTGCAAAGAAGTTTACAATGGATCAAAATCCGATTATAAAAGACAGGAGGGTTTGAGTGGATATCTTCTTTGTTTAAAACTAAGTTCTTCGTGTGGCGATAGAGAGTGAATCTTATTCTTTGTTGACCGGCTGAACGAAAATCTTCTCTTAGATCGTCATGAGGATGCTCTCTAAAATATTGAAATAACTTCCGCTTGAATTCAGTAAGTGTTGGAGTTCTTCTTTTTAAAAGGAAACTTTTTTCTCTCTCCCCTTTGGATGCTCAAAGTTTCTTGACTTTTAGATTGGAGATCTTCTCTTCCTTTTTAGTTCTGAATCCGAAAAAAGCTCCTTTTCTCATAGCTTTCATAGTTATTTATAGGGGGATTCAGGGGTAGAATTATCCCCTAAAATCTCTCTATAATGGGGATTAACTCCCCACATTACGTGGGTGTAATTGACCTAGTAATGAGTCAGTTATAACAAAAACACGGGTCTCGCGTTGGATGCGGACCTCGCTCTATTGTTACACGCGAAGCTTACATGGATCTCAAGGTCGCTTCTGAATTTGAACGCGGAGCTCACAGGCTCGCATTTGAAGTTAAAACGCGCTGCTAATCAAACTCGCGTTGAAGTTGAAACATAGAGCTACTCAGGCCGGTTTGAGTGTCGCGTCAAGTGTTGAACGCGACCCTCACATTGTCTTCATGATGAGATCCACATTCGTCAGATTGAGACTTGCGCCTAAGTTGGGAGCGACCCTTATGTTTGTAAAGGTCCACGTTCAAGACTTTATCCATAGTGATTTTTAGACAGCCTACACTGCTTCCTCCTCATATGCTTCAGCCTCTTTGATGCTTGATCCTTCATCCTCACGTGCTTTGACCTTTTAAAAAAAATTTTGTGGTTGCCCTGAGATGATTTCCTCCTTTTGCTCTTCGTGATCTACTTTGAAATTACTTTGCAAGAACGTGAAAACTCCATAAAATTTTCGAAAGTTCTATGTAAGCTTTTCATAGTTTCTTTCAAACTAGACTTCTTCTCTTGATGCACAAAATATTGAGGCTCGATTGCATGATGGTTGTAGTTCCACGGAAAATTTCGATGATCTCCCCAAGTCGTATTGTAGGTGTAATTATTGGCATAATGTTGACAAGCAACACTAACATGACTTCCTCCATACCACTCGCATGCTTGCATTGGCATAATTGTAATGCGTAGACCTGAAAATAAAAGAAAAAGAAAGAAATAAAGTTAAAGTTCAAGATAAATTTTCAAAGTAAAACTAGAGTCAAACGGTATTGATATTAACAAAGATAAAATAATTCCTGACAATTGCGCCAAAAACTTGAAGTAATTGGTAAGTACACTAATTATTTACAAGTAATAAGTGATAGAGTAGAACGTCGAACCCACGAGAATTGTTATCTTATTAAGTACCAAAAGTGTATTGACTCAATGTTTTATTTGAAAGAAAGATATAGAGTTGGAAGTGTATGAAAGAAATATATAAAGTTGAAAGTGAAATAAATAAGAAAGATGTTGGTTTTGGATAAAAAAAAATTAGATCAATTGATTTCAACAAGAAATAATCCAAACTAACAAGTTGATTGTGCTAGTAACTATCTACTACTTATGTTAACAATCGATAATTTCTCTCTTAACTAATATTCTCTCTCGAGCAATATTAATTCTAACCTCTATTGTAAGAACCTATAATCTCTCGTCTAGTAGATTTACAAATTAAAGAAAGTATTAAGCATGGTGGATCTTTCTATAAGATTGCACAGCTTTTGCGTCCCAACTTATCGAGTTGTGATTTATATTCTTATGAAGGGTTACTAAATTATCTCCTCTAGGTCTCAAACCTAATCATCTATATAATTGTGAGCATCAATTAATAACATGAAGAACATGAATAAAGACTTAACATGGATAGAATCTAACAAGAAGAACGGAGTAGTAACATAGAACTGACACAAAGCAATAAGAGTAAATCTTCATAATAATCGCCTACGTCAACACCCTAGATATGGAGATTTAGTTCATGATAACAAATTACAAAGCAAAACAGTAAACATGATTTTTTTTCTTCATATAGTAAATTAGAATAAAAGGAGAAGGATAACACTAATTTAGAGGTCAAGTCTAATTTTTTGTTGTTGCTTCTCCTATGATCTTCTTTCAACACACCAGGATTTTTTTTTCCAAAATTCAGAATTTATATAAGAAAGAGAGAAACTAAAGGCTAAATTACAAAGCTTGTTTCTATCTGATACAATTATAAAAGATTGCAGTTCTTTATATAGACCTCAGAGCCAATTACAATAAGAAAAACATTAGGACTTTTAATCTAATTTCAATTTGATATAGGAATTCAATTTTAAATTAGACTACAGCCAGCTGGCTTTGATTGCTGAATACGACTCATAAAACGACTGAACTAAAAAAAACCGTCAACATAAGAATTGTAGCCCCTTTAACCCTCTTTCTGAAGCATTTTGAATCGTCAGAGTTGGATTTCTGTAGTGAAAATTATAATCAAAATATTAAAATGTGTTCAGTCTGAATCTGAGTCTGCCCTCTATTTGAACAGTGAACGGCTGCTTGGCTGAAAATTCGGTTGGCTAGCAGAATTTTGGCTGCATTTGCCCTCATATTTTGATAGATTTTTTTTCACATCTTATATACTCTTTTGGCAAGTCTATTAGGTCTATGGATGTCTGGATCTTGAAATATATTGCTGCATTCATCTCTTTAACATCGATTTTCTGCTTTTCCATGTCTTTTTTCTAATTTGTGCAATTGACCTATTTTTTGCATAAATAGAAAAAAAATATACCAAAGCAGCATTAAATGTGTAAAAAAAGAGGTATAAAATTTATACAAAATATAGATGATAATCACAATTATCAATAGTGTAATTGAACCAAAAAAGCAAGGTAGGGGAATACCTGCTACTATAAATTTCTTGAGCATCATTATGGTCTTTTTTAAACTATTGGATCATTTTCTAGAATTATGCACTGCTTCCATGTAATGGGTAAATGTATTGTTTAACAATAACTATTTGATCTTTTTTTTCTTTAAATAAACAAATATAGGGTCATTCATCTAAAATGTCAAACATTATTTCAGATTTTAATTAACTTTCTTTTTTGAATATCCAGACCCTTCAACCTTCCTCCCCATAACAAATTGAGTTTCGAGTGTGACACAGACATTAGATTGAAGGACGGTATCAGAAAACAGCATCAGAAATGATAGCCATGGCAAGGTAAAACCTTGCAAAAGACTTTTCTGTTGTTTATTGATGTTTTATTCTGTCATGCAGGATTAAATATGATATGGATAATTTTTCAAAAAAAAAAAACACATTCTTTGGAAATAATTTCAAAATTAGACTTCCCAAAAAATATTTTCAAGAATAAATATCTGACAGACTAGCGCCACGTCAGCACTAACGGTAGCGAGGGGCGGTTTTTGGCTTGGCCGGGTTGGGATCGAGGGAATTTTAATTTTTTAAAATTTTTTTTGGCTCAACCAGGGATGCCAACCCGGCTGAGCCAACTGTTTGTTGCATGCTTTGTTGATGACAAGTTCAACCATGCATGCATACACGTACATTCATACATGCTCATGATGCATTAAGGTGCTTTGATGCATGCACTAAGTTCATGCATGCCCATTAATGTATGCCAATTAACATTCATTAATGCATGCTCATGATCGATGCATGCATTCAAATCGGGAAAATGATCAACCTAATGTGTTTTTTTCTTGACCGGGTTAGCAACTCCGGCCAAGCCATGCATGAGTTCAACCAAGTGAACGTTGTTCATTTGAAATTTAGAGGGAAGTTCGGCTGGGGTTGGCAACTCCGACTGAGTCAAAAAATTTAAAAAATGTATATCTTTTGAGCGAGGTTGCCAACCTCGGTCGAACAAAAAACGCTCTCCCTAACGTCAGTGCCACGCTAGCGACTAGCAGACGTGGCGCTGATGTGACACTGACGTGACCTGTCAGAGGTCTATTCTTGGGGATTTTTTTAGGTCTATTTTTAAAATTATTTTTAAATAATGAGTTCTTTAAAAAAAATTGCCCTAATGACATTACAGTCATTTCCTGATTTTCTGGCCTTCAGATGACCCCATGAAGGTGTGGGGCATTTCTTTTATTGTTGTTTATTACAGGAGATATATGCACACCTGTAAGACTAAATTTACTGGTGACCGATGCTGAGCTATGTCTGTTGACTGGAAATAACAACCCCTATAGAGTATCTTCATATGCATAGTTAGGCAATCTGATACATGGTTAGGAAATTAGTTTCTGTCTTTTATCAGGTAATGTGAGACTGGTTCTGGTACCAAAACTTGCAATGTATTCTGATACAAACCATTTTTGACTAACTTGCATCTCCATATATGACCCACCTGTTACTACATTGACAGAACCTGCATATAGGTGCACAGCTAATTTTCCATTGTCGAGTAACATTTGTGGTTCCTTGTAGCATGTTTCAGTCCCATTTGAGAACTAAACTCTGTGTTAACAAGGAGTTTGTAGAAGGGACAGTGTGCAGTGCAGTCTTTATAAATAGGTTTATATAAAAACCAAGGTAGTTTTTCGATCAGAAGAAGTTGCACTGACTCAATTATCTTAAACAAGCGCATCGTCTTCTCCCTCCCTCGATTTTCTTCTTGTTGCTGTGATACAGGCTAGAGAACCTTGGTGGTGATAAGTACTGCTACACAAACTGGATTTTCACAATCTGGTTTCAGAGCCTGGAGGGTAAGCCGTCATCAACCTGCTGCATCGCCGAGATACTCTCTCAGAAGAGCGCGATCTACTCTTAAGTACAATGCTCCGCATGCCTTGATCAAAATGGAGAAGTTTCTTCATTTTTTTCAACACTATATTCTAACTTACTAAAATATAATGCAGAAATGATTAAATTATTAACTTCTTATTTTAACTTGTTTTTACAAAATGTCTTGGGAAATACCGGTCTTGGATGGTGGGCCAAACTAGGCCCATTTTAACCAGCCCATGAATGTGGCGGCCCGAAATTCGATCTTCCGTGGCCGTCTGCTCACCACGCGTCGCACGAAGCTTCGGGTCAAAAACCAACAACATGGGGAATCTAGATTCATCCCTCTATACCCAAACTACCCCGCAATTACGTCAAAATTTCCAAAATTTTCCTCTCTTTTCATCCAGAACTGACCTTCTAGAAGCTCGGGCATTTTAGTAAGTTCAAGCTAAAATTGTATTTCCAGTCGGCAGATCTTGTTACAAAAGTCCGTTTTTATTTTTTTTTCCGGAAAATAGAAACAAGGCGAGAGGAACAGAAATCGAAACCCTAACCCTAATTCTTGAAAAGATCCGAAGAAATGGCGTCGTTTGCTGAAGCTCCGCCAGGTGACGCGAAAGCTGGGGAGAAGATCTTCAAGACGAAGTGTGCCCAGTGCCACACGGTGGAAAAAGGAGCGGGTCACAAACAAGGTCTCGATCTCTCCGACAAATTTGATTGCTTGATCTCTTGATTTGCTTAAATTCCTTCGCTTTTCATGGTTTCTGTTTTTCTTCCCTAATTCCTTTGATCTGAATCGGCTGTAGTTTCCTTTCTGAGGGAAAAAGAATCAGCTTCTAATCTTTTGTGGCAATTTGAGAATGTATCTCGTAATTTTGATCTACTTTTTCTCCGATCTGCATTGAAACCCAAATTTGTTACTGCTTTTTGATTGTTGTAGTTGTTTGATCTTGACCGGGAGTTGTTTCATTGGCTATGTATTTGTTGAACTTGCAGGTCCTAACCTGAATGGTTTGTTTGGGAGGCAATCTGGAACAACTCCTGGGTATTCTTACTCTAATGCAAACAAGAGCATGGCTGTCATATGGGAGGAGAATACTTTGTATGATTACCTTCTCAATCCAAAGAAGGTAAGATTGCAGATTGATTCGCTACTAGTTATCTATTTGAGATTTGACATTTGCTTCGTAAATACTCGTCTTAGCTTACATTTTTTTTGTAGCTTCCCCTTACGATTTAGGAGCTTAATGTGACACCACATGCATTATGTGCATATGCGTTTCGCTAGGCTTATCTTATGCGACAAACCCATGTATAAATGAGGGTGCTGCCTTAGGGTTGTGGATCTTGTTTCTTAGAGGTCTGTGTTTGTTTGTTTTTATTTTTTTTATTTTCGGCGGTAGTAAAGAAAGATAAAAGCATGGGGTAAAGAGGATGCAAATGTTTGCATTTTGTCATTGGGTTTCTTTTGTTCTATGCATTGGAATTTTCATTAATTGTTTCTTTTGTCACTATCTAGTTATTTTCATGAAGTTATCTTGTGTGTTTGTGGTTTGAACATTCTTTCATAGTTATATGCTTACTTAGTCTTCCTAGGTTCTCTTAGTTAATGTCTAGTAGTTGCAATATCTATTTATAAGAAACATGGGAACAGTTAGTTTTTGAATAATATGAAAAGGCAATTTATACAAGATGCTACGCAGCTAAAGTAAACTATGGGACATCCTCATGCTTGACCAGTTGACCTGATGAAATGGATGCAATTCAACAGGTAACTTTGGATAGATCATAAAATAATCTTGCACCTTAGTTGAACAGTACCCTATTTTTGGTAATTTGTCTTTTAGGTTTGGGGTCCAATTCAGTTAAAAGAAGTGTAACTAAAATTTATGGAGAAATAGTACCAGGACAAGTGATAATTTATGTCAAATCTAATATTAACGGATGGTTAATCTTTACGGAGGTAAAACTGCATGCAGTGTGAGTTTGGTGTGTAGGCATAATGTTTGATGTGCCTGTTTAGTCTTTTGACTAATTAATTTTCTGAACTTGAATCTCGGATGCTTTGAACTTTTAGTAAATCTTGTGAGGCTCAGCAGTATTAGAGAAAACAGCAAGGTGAATGACACATGACATGCAATATCCGTGATTGCTCACCGGGGGTACAGACTGTTGTAGGCTGTCTAAAAATCATTGAAGACAAGTCATCAAAAAGTAGAATCCAAACTCTAGACGCAAGACTAATCATCCCACCAGCGCAGCTGCAGCACCAAGATGCGAGGGTTGAAACTCGCGTCTCAACATCTGCAAGGACCAAGACACGGAGCGTGAAAGCCGCGTCTCAGCATTATTGCAGTACCAAGACGTAGAGTCCAAAGCCCGCGTCTCACGTGAAGCTTGACGCAGAATTGGAAGCTCGCGTTTCTCAAGCATCACCTCAATGGCAAAACGCGTGGCCTAAAGCCCGCGTCTCGGTTATAACTGCCCTCATTACTGGGTCAAAAACTGCCCACGTAATGAGGGAGTTAACCCCCATTATGGAGTGTTTTTAGGGGACACTTTCACCCCCTGAAGCCTCTATAAATAGCCCAGTTTGCTATGGAATAGGGGTCAAAAAATCTGGTTAGAGGAACTTCGGTTGTAAGCCGTAGAAAGACTAAGATCTCCAGCTAAAAAAAGGGAGAGTTCAACTCTTCTAACAACTTGCTGCGTACAAGTTTGTTTTTGCCTACAATCTTCTTGAGATTCTTGTTGGACAGAAGCTGTGTTACTTCGTCCACCATCCAAAGAGAGAATTCTCAAGAGGTCCTGACGTTCACTCGGTCAACGGAAAACAAGATTCACTTTTCATTGCCACATCAAGAACCCAGCATTAAACAAAGGGGAGATTTGAGCTTGAATATCTCCCCTCTTGTGAAAGGATTATTGATCCGTTGTAATTTTCTTTACCATCAAATAAAGATTTTACCCTCGATCTTCAATTTTTTCTCACTAAACAAGAGATGGTGACTCCGCTAGGGACTTCTTTCTCTACCGATGAGCAAGTCGTGGCGGAAGGTGACGTCACCTACATGGGAAAAATGGTCGAATCACTCATTGTCGAGTTCGACCAGGTAAAGTATGAAGAGTTCCTCTCTTCCGGCTCCAAGAGCCCTAGTGCGCGGCAGTACCGCAAGGTCTTCTCGGGCACTTGCTCTCCAGTTCACTCTGAGATCCCTTTAGATACGACTGACAAGAAGAGTGTCATGGCTCATCATATCATAACACCCGCGTCAACGTCTCCCATAAGACCCGCGAGGTTAGCATTGCTGATATTCAACCCGTTCGTGCCTGTCCTCTTCCTCAGTTCCAGGTCACCGGGGGTTCCCAGCAACCCGTATGGCATAATCGGAACGCTGAGCGATGACAGAGATGACGTGCGCGTTAACTACAGGCGCGAGAAGCTGGAACAATTACTTGTCCAGTAGATACAGAATGCGAGCCTCAAGCCCGCGTTTCTCCTGAACCACGTCAGACGCGCGAAGCCCGCATTTGGAGACCTAAACGCGAAGCCCACCAGACCTGCGTTTCTGAAGCTCCACTTAAACGCGACGTCTAGCAGCGCGAGGTTCGTACCTCTTTTCAGAGACAGGGCCCGCGTCTCCCCAATCAGACGCGGAATTGAGAAAATCCGCGTATCTCAACAGTCGCTAGTTAAATGCAACAACCAGCAACGCAAGGTCCGTATCCTTTCTCAGCAGAGACGCGAGGCCTGCGTTCTTGAGCCGAAATGTGAGAGCCACGTCTGTCTTACAGGACGTGAGCTCCGCATCTCAGAACCTTGCAACTCAACTTTGCGACGCAAGGATAGCTCTCAGAAGCTGAAAAGCCCTCGACGAACCGAGGCTGATCTCTTTGGTCCTCCTTCGACAGATCTAAGAGATTACTTGACAAAGAAAAAGAGTGTTAATCAGAACACTCTGTCTTGTTGCTGTGAACGGCTCATCACGGCAATGCTCTCTGAATGCCGCTGCAGCTTACATACAAGCAAACAGTCGGTGTTCAGACGATTGATCTTAACCTCCCGATCAGCCAAGAAGCGTCCCTCTCACAGAAAGGGAGCCTTCTCTGACATGGAGTACCCTGAAGTCACTGCAAACATGGTAAGCAGAAGTAGGGGAAAACAACCGGAAGTCAGCTCTGATGAGTCTGACACGGAACCAGGAGTGTATCGGTATACTCGCACTCGGACTGGTGCGGTCGCCTGGATCAACTACAGTGCTCTAGCTCGGGGTATTGAAGTAAATGAATCACATTCCGCCGTTGCAGAATCACAGGCCTCGAACTCTTCCATAAAGAAGGAAGCCTTCGCGTACATGACAAATACTCTTGAGGAGACGGCCAGGCGCTTTGAACAACAAGCCCAGGTCCAGAGGGAACAATTCGATATGATTCGTGCTCAACAAGAATCCATCGATTCCCTCAAGCAGATGCTTGCACAATTGCTTAAAGATAAGAGGAAGTCAACCGACAAAGCTTCTTCTAAGAAGTCTAAAGGCAAACGGAAAGGAGAAAGCTCATCTTCTGTACATGTCGAGAAGGAACAATCTAATTTCGAGTCGTCTAAATTCTCGTCTAAAGACGAAGTCAACCAGGAGAATGGGGGTATTCATTCTAAAAGAATAAGTCAATTGGAGCAACGTCTGGAAGCCCTTACCAACTGGAAAGGCCTCCAAGAAGCAGGAGTGGTCCGGCCATATCCGGCCGAGTGGGATCTTGTCCCAATCCTAAGTTAAAAACTCCAAGCCTACAAGCTTTCGACGGCAAAGAGTCACCGAACCAACATATCTACTACTTCAAGTCTCAGACAGGAAATGTGGTAGATAATGATGCCATCTTGGCACGTTTGTTCATCGACACTTTAAAAGGGCTTGCCTTTGATTGGTTCATGAAACTCCTAGAATGATCCATTAAAAACGGGTGATTTGGAGAAGCTCTTCCTGACACGCTTCTTTGAAGATGACTCGGAGATTACAATGCCCACTCTCCTGGCCACGAAGCAGTGAAAGGGAGAGTCAGTCAAAATATTTGTGGAAAGATTTCGGAATATGGCACTCTGATGTCCCAACGGTATGACCCAGGCCACCCTGGTAGAAACATGCCACCATAATCTACAAACTTCACTCCTAGTTCAGATAGGAGTTGCTGAAAGCCGCATCTGGAAGTAATTGATCCAGTAAGGTGAACAAGCTGAAGAAATTGTTGCCAGGGTTAGGGCAGAAGAAAACAAACCCAGAACCGAAAAGTCGACAAGGCGCATGCTAGAAACATCTTTTCAATCAAAAAGAAAAGATAATCTGGTGACGGAGACAATTCCCGTCAAACCTCAGCCGGTTAGGGGAGGTGGTTCTTCAAGTCAGCCACGCGCCAACAAGCAGTATTCCTTCAAAGACGAGCATGTCGATTCGTTGTTCAAGTTACTCAACAAGAGCAACAGATTGAAGCTTCCTGAAGCTAGACATCCTGAAGAAGTCGGCAAATTCGATAATCCTAACTGCTGCCTGTATCATAGGATGCTAGTGCACTCCACCAAGAGCTGTTACGTCTTCAAAGACATCCTTCACGCCTTGATCGATGCAGAAGTGCTAAAGCTCCGTCCAGAGCAGAAGAAAGTGACGGCTAATATGACATCATTTTTTCAGTTTGGAAAACAGCCTCCAGCACCGTCCGGAGTAGTTTCCATCCCGAAAGGGGAACTAAGAATGATCAATATGGATCCACATTATCAACAAGAAAAGGGCCTTGTACCTGTCCCCACACCTCAGGGAGAAATTATGTGGGTTCATCTCGACCTTGTAGAAGGCTAACAGTGGACTACTGTTACCAACAGAAAGTCCAAAGGCAAAGCAAAAGTTTCGTCCTGCAACGTGGTGTGCGCTTCTTCCTGGGAAGCAGAAACCGACGTTCCCTCAATAATTGATTCGGAAGAGGAGACAATCGTCCTTGCCGTAGAACTCAATAAACAGCTCGTAGCAGAAACTCGTTCGGGTCAATCATATTTAAAGAAGTATGACGAGCTGGTGGCAAGCCCTCATAAACCTACTACAGAGTCAGCCAAGCCCTCCGCAAAGCAACCGGTGGAGAAGCAGAAAGAGCTTCAGTTTTCGAAGGCTTTCCCTAAGGACAACGTGGAAGGATCCACCACACCTTACCGCTTTGACGTCCTGGCTCAATTGGCCAATATCTCAGCCAGAATCACCCTTTACGAGCTCTTGAGACTATCAAAGTCAACAAGAGAAGCTCTGAGGGAAGCCTTAGCTGATGCTGAGATTTTCATGGCTCAAATCTCGACTGGATCACAGGAGGAAGATGAAGAGGACTGCCTCCATGCCTCCCAAAATGCTCCCTGCATCACCTTCACGTCAAATGACATGCAGGTCAAGGGAAAATATGATCGGCCCTTGTACTTCACAGGGTACATTGGATCGTCTGAAGTGAGCTGCATTCAAGTAGATCCAGGATCCGCGTTGAGCATCATGCCTCGCCGGGTCATGCAGCACTTACGGTCACCGATTAAGCGCCACCCAGACTACCATCTTTGGTTTCAACGCCAATAGTACTCGCCCAATAGGGAAGATCAAGCTCAAATGCCAGATCGGGGACCTAAAGTCTGAAGTGACGTGCTATGTAATCGACGCTGACACTTCGTACAATTTGCTGCTGGGACGACCGTAGATTCATCGTAATTCCATCGTCCCCTCCACTCTCCATCAAGTTATGAAGTACATAGACGGAAGTGGGAAAGTCCAAACGCTGATTGTCGAAAGGCATCCGTTCAAGGGGGTAGAGAACTATTTCATAGACTCCCTCCTGTACCAAGACTCTCTGGAAACAAACGAGAACCGATAGCCAGAGGAACCAGACTCTGGTAACGAAGCTGACACTGAGCCAGAGGTGGAAGAAAAGTGCATGTAGGAATTAAATCCACTTGTAACGAGCATTAATAAGCTTGATGTTAATAACACCGCCGATGATGTAGGCGAGTGGTATATTAATGGAGTTGAATTTGGCTTACTTTTCTGTGTTTGCTTCTGATTCAGTGCCATCAGACACTAGTACCGAGGTGAGGTAGGTGATGACCCCTGGTCGGCAATAGATGCTCTGACATCATTACATGTAGCAATAAAGTCATCCCTCAAAACGTACTAAGATGTCGGTGATGCGCAAGAATTAGTATTCATGGTTCCAACAAGACGCAGAGGCCAAAAACTAATTCTTTTTGGAAGAATTAAGTCCGAATTAATGTCTCACGAAGACTCAGAAAGCGAGAACGTATCTCCTCAGTTCTCTCATTATGAGCCAAGTGTACTCAGAATGATGGAGAGGATGGGGTATGATCTAACAAATGGTCCTGGTTTGAATTTCGGCAAAGGAAGAAGAACACTACTTCGATCTTTCGTTCCGAAAGGGAAGACCCCTGGCTATTACCATCGAACTCGCAAGGGTTTGGGCTATGTGTCAACTCCAATTCCTTCAGCCTCTGAGTTCGAAGAGTCATTATACCATAATCACTTGTCTGGCACGTCATCGTGGGAGTCGGATGTTAGTATGGGCAACCTCTTCAGGGAACTTTCAGTAAACATGGTGTCAACAAGCCACCTGAAAGATGGAGATGAAGAAACGATCCAGTCTGATACAGATCCTTGGATCAAACACCTAAATACCCTCTGGGATGTTCAGTTTGAACAACGCGAACCAGCCACGGAGGATAAAGTTACCCAGATTAATCTAGGAGATGAGACTAATCCCAAGCCCATCTTTATAAGCGAAAGCCTATCATCCTCCAAGAAAGAAGATTTAATCTCTTGCGCGGGAGTATATAGATGTTTTCGCTTGGAAATATGAGGACATGCCTGGGCTTGATTCTCGAGTGGCTATGCATCGCCTTAACATTAATTCAGACGTGAAGCCAGTCAAGCAGCGACAGCGACGGTTTCGTTTAGAATAATGAAAGCAATCCAGTCAGAAGTCAAGAAGTTTATAGACTCTGGCTTCATTAGGGAGGAGCAACACCCTGATTGGGTAGCCAATATCGTCCCTGTTACTAAGAAACACGGGAAGATTCAGATTTGCATCGATTTTCGCGATCTAAATGAGGCCTATCCCAAAGACGAATTCCCTCTCCCAATCACGGATGTCATGATTGACAATACGTGCGGGTTTGAACGAATGTCCTTCATGGATGGATTCTCAGGGTACAATCAAATCAAAATGTACCTTGATGATGAAAAGCATACTTCTTTCAGGACACCACTGGGGTATATCGCTATACTGTCATGCCATTCGGACTGAAAAACGTTGGGGCAATATATCAGAGAGCTATGAATGCAATTTTCCACGAACACATGCGTAAAACAGTTGAATGCTACGTCGACGACATTGCAATGAAAAGCCGCGCCAAGGGCGACCACATAGCAGATGTGAAGACAGTTTTTGAAATCATGCGGGCACATCAGTTGAAGATGAACCCCACCAAATCTTTCCTTGGGGTAGCCAGCGGTAAATTCCTAGGGTTTGTGGTGACATCCAAAGGAATTCACTTAGACCCAGAAAAAGTCCGCGCTGTCCAGGAGATGCAACCTCCAAGAAATCTCAGGGAGCTTAGAGAATTGCAAGGGCGACTAGCATACATCCGGAGGTTTATCTCAAATCTCTCCGAAAGATGCCAACCTTTCATCAAATTGATGAAAAAGGGCGTCTCATTCATTTGGGATGATGCTTGCCAACAAGCGTTCGAGGAAATCAAACGATACCTCACGCAACTACCCATACTTACAGCTCCGATTTCAGGAAAACCTTTCCTGCTATATGTTCGAGCGATGGATCATCCTTAGGAGCTTTACTAGCCTAGAATAATGATCAGGGATATGAGCAGGCAATCTACTATCTGAGTAGAACTATGATCGGAGCCGAGCATCGGTACAACCCGATCGAAAAGGAATGTTTGGCGTTGGTGTTCTCTGTCCAGAAAATGCGACACTACTTGGTGGGCCAGACTATAAATGTCATATCAAAAGTCAACCCTTTGAGGTTGCTCATGACGAATCAATCATCACTAAATGGTCGACTGGTAAAATAGGCCATACTGCTATTCCAATATGAGATGCGCTTTCAACCATAAAAAGCCGTGAAGGGACAAGCGGTGGCCGATTTTCTGGTTGAGCATCCAGATCCGAGAGCAACCGAACTTTACGAGGTTTTTCCAGACGAAGTCGCTGAAGTTTGTACGACCCAGACATCTTTTGAAAGACAGGTGTGGCAACTCTTCTTTGACGGGCATCGAGAGCAGGTCTGCAAGGGCATGTCATAGCAGGAGTGGGGGGTAGTACTGGTCTCCCCACAGAATTATGTGATCCCTCGAGCGTTCTCATTAACCGAGCCTTGTTCCAACAATGTAGCAGAATACAATGCCCTCTTGATTGGGATGCGAATCGCCGATGAGATTGGCGTTAAAAATCTCGAAGCATACGGTGACTCTAAACTCATCGTTAACCAAGTTCGCGGGAAGTACGAAGTCAGACATGAAGACTTAGTACCCTATTACAACGCAACTATTCACATGGCCGTGGGGTTCAAAAATTTTTACATCAACCATGTACCACGCCGGCAAAATGTGCACGCAGATAAACTGGCATCTCTCGCTGCCTCTTTAGCCCTTCCAGCTGGGGTAGTAGAAAAAGTACTTGTCTACAATCACGACTTGTATTGCCCAAGAGTCATTTTTGAAGATTACCAAAAGCCGACAGGAGACTGTCAAGCTAAAGAAGCTCTAGAAACTTCAACAGGAGCAGAGCCTAGGGATTGGCGGTTCCCTTACATCGACTATGCATTGTACGACATCCTGCCTGATGATCCCAAAGAGGTGGCTTCCATTAGAAGGAAAGCCCACAAATTCTACTATAATGCGATCACGTGAATACTGTATCGCCGATCAAAGAAGCACATGACGGCATGTGTGGAGCTCATCAGCCTGGTCCGAAGCTTGGGGATCGACTCCGAAGACTGGAATATTATTGGCCTAAGATGATCCCGGACGCCATCACTTACGCTAAACGATGTCACGCCTGTCAGGTCCATGGTGACTTCATCCATCAAGCACCAGATATCTTCGCTTTACAACCTCAACCTGGCCATTTGAGATGTGGGGAATGGACGTGGTTGGCCCTATCAGCCCACATTCATCCAAAGGACATCGGTTCTCTTAGCTATAACCGATTACTTTTCTAAATGGGCTGAAGCTATTTCCTTGAGGGAGGTAAAAGCATCTGACGTGATCAAATTTGTTAAACATTACGTCCTTTACCGTTTTGGTGTGCCACAACGGATTGTTCATGATAATGGGCCCCAGTTCGTCAGCCAGGCTTTTCAGAAGTTCTGCAACAAGTTCAGAATCCAGAGTGTGTCCTCAACGGCATACTATCCAGCCGCTAACGGCCTCGCAGAAGCTTTCAACAAGACCATTGCAAAACTTCTCAAGAAATTCGTCTCAAAAAGCCAACGCGACTGGGACGATAAGTTAGGTGAATGCTTATGGGTTTATCGCACGACGGTTCGAACCCCGATGAAGGCTACACCTTTCTTCTTGGTGTATGGGTGTGAAGCTGTACTCCTATTAGAAATCCAAATCTCATCTCTACGTGTCGCCTTGGCAACCGAGATGACAAATGAGGAGAAGCAGCGACTGTAACTCCAAGAACTGGAAGCGTTGGATGATAAACGCCTGCAAGCTCAACAGTAAATCGAGCTCTATCAAGCTCGAATTACCAGAGCCTTCAATAAGAAAGTTAAGGAACGAACTTTCAAGAAAGGCGACCTTGTCTTAACCATCAGAAGACCTATGGTGATGACGCATAAGACCAAAGGAAAATTCCAGCCTAAATGGGAAGGACCATTTGTAGTAGAGTCGGTCTACTCAAATGGAGCATATCGCCTCATAACCTCTGACGGCGATACGCTCATGATGCCAATCAACGACAAATTCTTGAAGAAATACTATCCTTGATGGCACCCTTCTCCTGATCAGGTTAATACTACACCTCTGACCGAAGCTCCAGATCTAAGATCAACGCCAAGGAAAGCTTTCTTCCTCTACTGGATCACATCACGGTCAATCAGCATCAAGCTAATCCAGTGCTAGTTACATCATGATGCATGATGTAAATATTGAAGAAGGAACATGCAAAACTTCAGTTTTAGTTTAGTTACTCTTCTACTGACATCCGACGCCTACGATGGCTAAAGATAGAGGAAAATGTTGGCTTTCAAGTTCAACATAAGTCTTCGACAACTCATCATGCTGAGGGGAATAGCATGGCTAGCCCAACTCAAACGGTAGTTGGTAAAGGTACACCAAATTCGTTGATAGCTGAGGGTTTGCTAAAAATCCTAATGGACTTGGTCCCATCTCCAAATCTCTTACCAATTCTCACCTACAGAATGGTAGGGCCACAAAAATACCTGTGTTTATCTTCCTAATGAAATGAACTGGGATTTGTCAAGTTAATATTAAACCTCTGACAATCAGATTTTCTAATCCCCAGTGGATTCAGTCAAGTTAATCATAAACCTCTGACAACAAAACTCGTTAGTTAGAAATCATCGCTATTAAGTTTAATACTACACCTCTAATGACAAATTTCCCATGTCTCAGAAAATCAATGATTGTCACTTAATATTAAACCTCTGACAGTTCATTTTACTTTCCACTCAAAATCCCCTACCAATTTTCTTCCATAGAAGGGTAAATCCACAAATGCAATCATTGCTATGTTAACACTATACCTCTGACAATGAAAAATTCTAATACTCCCTAACGAGTGCAAACTTCACTTGTCTCTCCTCCACATGGGGTCACAAGTCTTTAAATCCTTGTCAAGTTAAAATTAAACCTCTGACATTCCAAACTTCACTTGTCAATTCTCATCAATAGAATGACAAGTCCTCAAAATTGCTCATATCGCAAATCAACTACTGTCAAGTTAACACTACACCTCTGACACCCAAAACTTCACTTGTCAATTCTCATTAATAGAATGACAAGTCCTCAAATTGCTCATATCGTAAATTAACCGCTGTCAGGTTAACATCACATCTTTGACAAATTATTGTTAAGTTTAACACTACACCTCTAACAGTGATTAAGTTGCTGCCAAGTTCAATATTAAACCTCTGACAGTCACTTTCACTCAGACTTCCATATCGAAGCTGAGATGAGCGATGCTAAGTTTAACATCACACCTTTAGCGTCCAGTTCATTGCTAAGTTCAACAATACACCTATGACATTGACTTTCCCTCGAACTTCTCTATCAAAGTCGAGATGACCAATGCCAAGTTCAAAATTACACCTCTAACATTACCTTCACTGCCAAGTTTAACATTACACTGATGACAGTGATGTTTCAGTCTTCTCAAATGAAACTGAAATTCCCCTTGAGTCAAGTTAATATCACACCTCTGACTCATATTCCTGTTAAGTTAATATCACACCTCTGACAGTAATCTTGAATTCCCGAAATGGAATTTTCCCAACTTTGACTTGTTAAGTTAATTATCGCATTTCTAGCAAGTCAAGAGTCCCTACTTCTATGTGTCTGATTTTCAAAAAAAAAAAAGATTCAAGACATATAAGAAGATAAAAAAAAGTGTCACTTTTATTAATATTCAAACACATGAAAGTGATATAAGACGCACTCTTATACAAATAAGATTGAGTGTTACAATAAAGGAGTACAAAGAAGCCCCTCTCTCTCAGCGAAATGTTGCACTCACTCCTTAAGATATCTACTCCATTCCAAATACAAGATGTTTGAAAGAGCGCCGAAGAAAGGTTCTTCTCTTTATTGACAGGATCCGAGACCTTACAGGTGACGTCCTCTTTCCCAAGACATGCAAAAGGACCATACCCGCCACCATACCCACTGTGACCATGAATAATAAACTCAGACTGTACTAAATTCTTGAGCGAGACGCGGCTCTCATCTGCAATGGAGACGTGATTTTGGGAGACGCGACTCTTAACTCATTAATGGAGTACGACTATGAAAGCTGAGTTCATTCAGACATCAAAGAGTCGAAAAGAGTAAAGCGAGATATCAATTTTTATTATTTGACTTGAAAATAATAAAAAGTAATACGAACACTCTTATTTAACAAAAAGAGTGTTACAAAAAGGAGAAGGCTAATAATCCTGATTCCCCAAAGAACGGATTTGTTTCCGGAGGCGATGCATCTCGAGCTGACGCACCCTTTCAGCTTCCATCAGAGCTTGGACTCACAACTCTTCCTCGGACAAAAACCTCTTCGTAGCCAGTTGCGCTTGAAGAGACTCCAACTTGGAGGAATGAGCAGTAAGGTTTTCTTGAACCTGTGTCCTGGTAGTTTCCAGCTCTTCTAGCCTTTTTCTAGCAGCAACAAGTTTCTGCTTATTGGTCCTCTTGCGCCCTGGCAATAGTAATCCGAGCAGTGGTGATAACTTGCTCTGCACTCTAGATGACGATTTCATATTCCTTTGAATCGCCAATCAGTCTTTGGTGGTCAGCTTGGAAGCGCTGAAGATGGCGGACTTCGTCAGCCATTTGCTCCTCTATCTCTTTTCGCTCATGTTCTTGAGCGGCAAGAAGCTTACTCAGTACCGACCGAGCCTCATCTATTGAGCCAGTATTCTCTAGGGTCTTGAGCTCCTTCAGATGGCTCCCCAACTGTTCAACCAGCATCAGGCATGCCCTAGCTTGCGAAGGACTTCCAGTGTGACCGATGTTCTCGATCTGATTTTCGAGAAGTATTCGGACAAATTCAAAAGAACTGTCCCCGGAAGGATCAAATCAGTACAGGACCTCATGGAAGCAAAAAATTGTTGTACCATTTGACGTGCTAGCTCTTCCATGATGTCGTTAGTCATTAGCTGGAGATAACCCTACTGATGTACCCCCGGACCCCCTTTCCATGACAGGACGAGAGACGGAACCAGTTTAACTTGCGAAGGGTGAGACCGACAATAGGTTCGTGAGATACTGAGGTAGTCACCAATACCTCCGGGACAGTTATTATTGTAGCAGCTTTCACTGCAACAGAAGCAACAGCAAACTCTACGGCACTGGGTTCCTCGATCAAAGTTTGAATTGTGCTATCTTCTACGCCAATGCTTGCCGTAGGATCCTCTACTTGAGCTACCTCAGTGCTCTCTGCAAACCACAACGTTAAATGTTAATGGTAATGATAAGAGTATCCAACACGTCAATATTCTCTTACCAAGTTGAGGATCTGAAAATGACAAATCCCAGATAAGCCACTTGGGGATGAGGGCTCCCCGACCTCGGCGGTTGCACCCTCATGAGGCCGCCTCATGAGGCATCCCGGTAGTGGGAGCCTCAAGGCCCTCCTGCTGGGCCAGCTCTTGGATCATCTCCTCAATATGAGAAGTTGTGGCTTTACTACTGGCAGCCAACCCTGTAGAAGAAAGTCAAAAGGAAATGTTAGAACTCATTCCTAACTTGATGGGGAACAGTTCAGGAAGACAAAGAAAATACCTTCAGTAGCAACAATCCTTGCATCGGCGGAACCATCATAGGGATGTATCCTTGTATCTCTTCCTCCGAGATATGCGAGAATTTGCTCGTATCAGGAAGAGCGGGTTCATCGCCAAAATCGACTTCTTCGCCAGAATAATATCCATGTTCTTCGGACGATGAAAACGATAGCTCAACACAGGAGGTCTCCGCAATCGAGACCTTACCACTTAATACCCCAGTAGTAGGGCTGGGATCAATAATCCGCGAGGCGGGCATCAATACACTGGGAGACTCAGGCTGCTGTACCTCCACCTTTCTCCTATGAGCTAAAGAAGGTTCAGGTTGGGCCGAGATTCCTGAAATCTCAACGCCATCCCTCCCCACCAAATCAACTTCAGGTCGCTCGACCTCCTCGGCCATGACGGATTCATTCGCGAATTCTCCCTCCTCTAGGATCACGAGACCCCTGCTGCGCAGACCACGGGAGCGAAGGACGGGAACTTCCTCCTTCTCTTCTTCCTCCCCATCTTCTTCAATACCAAGAGGAACTACTTTGGGCATCGGAGCTTCAGCCTCCGATTCCCTCCTAGCCTTCTTTGGGATAGGCTCACCCTTGGAAGCAGAGCCACGGGAACGTTTGGACACATCCTGTCGACTCTTTTTAACAGGTTGCCCTTTAGGTGCTACTGACCTTGGTCCTATCCTTGCTTCCCCTCCAGTTTCCCTCTCGGCTGCCTGATACTCGTCCATACCTCGCATACGTTTGTTGGACTCTAACTTGGTCTCGTAAGATGCCTTGATGCTCTTAATGCAAGAGGTATTTATCCCGAAACCAGACATCCTACTAGCCAGGGAGTGCCAGGTGCAGAAACTGAGGCTGGTATAATAATTGGGCGTCTTGTGAGGCAAGTTGAAAACAGCTTTTGTCCCTTCAGCTACACTGTAGTACCACGCTCGAGCACCTTCAAATAAATTTTCACTGAAGCAGAGGCCGACATTGGGTTGCCGACATATAATTGATAATAGCCGAACTGCTGAGCAAAACGGTTAGGCATGTAAGACTCAATCGTACATGAATTCCCTTGCCGGAAGATCAGGTATCTAGGCCGAATATTGATCAGCCACCAGAAGATTCCGATGGCAGCCTTGTGAAATCATCTGGCCCCGCAAGGTCGGCAAACTTATTCCCGTAAGATGCATCAGCAATCTCAGGGAAGCAACGGTCGAACTGATAGTTCAAAATGTTCAGAATGGATTTCCGATCATAGAACATATAGTAGTGAGTCCAGCTCGAATTCTCCAGCTTCTGCACAAAGGGAACGAAACTTGCAGAAAGAGGCACCGCCATCATCAGTGAAGGGCAGTGCATAACGTACCAGGCCATCAGGTACGTATATGGAAGCTCGATCCTGGGATTAGGGGTCTTCACTCTCGGCCTTCCCTCCGAATCGACCACTGGCCTGCCCGCAGAATCTACAATGGCCTTCACTTGGCACAGGCTTTTGACTAGAGCCTTAAAACTGCTCTGTATTCCGGCTACCATCACTGGAAGGAGCGATAGATTTCCCGTAGGCAAGTAAGACCGCTGAGTATACCACATCAGCAACGATTACTTCATGCGACAGCGTTGGCACCACACAACGCTTCAGCCATAGCATGAGAAAGCCCGCCAATAGAGCCCGGTCAAAAATGAGAACTCGGGCCTAGTGATGAAAACTTTCAAAGACCGTATCAGGTCTGAAAGTGTCCTCGTTCGACTCAGTGGTATAAGAGCTTGCAGAGGCATTGATCCTCTCATCAGTTTCCTTGCCAGTGCAAGGGGTCAGACTAGTCACTGGGCTATCTTTCTCATTTATGCCGTTGAACAGATAACTCGCCCAGGACATCTGCTTGACACCCCTGTTCCTCCAGGAGGATATCTGCCTACAGATATGGAAGTGGCACAACACTTCCCAGTGTGTGTCATACACTTGAGGGTCCTCTTTCCTCAAAAGGTGAAGCTTCTCAGAAGTCGGGACGTATTCTTCATAAGGGGCATCTCCCATAACTAGCCTATATAGTTCATGAAGAGCGAGCCCCATCTCCCCGACTGGAGTAAAAAATGTGCCCGTCAGAGGATTATAATGCTCCAGCACGCCATAAAAATTGTGGGAACTCTGCGGGAGGCCATATTGGACAGCCCTGATCGAGTGATATAACCCCACCTGCTGCAACAGAGACCCGAGCTCGACGAGAACAAATCCAACCATTCTATCCCACCATGATTTGTCGGTAGAATGGACCCACCCAAGCGGACGAAAGTCAACGGGAAAATCACCGCTAACTTTCAAAAACTGATTGATGAAGGTAGTGCCAAACTGAGGGGTTTCTCTCTTCGGATACTCAGGTCTGACTAACCTGGAAAATAACCGAAGATATCCTTCCCATGGCCTGTAGAGTATACTTCTTTGGCACCTAATCTGCCGAGAGAGACGCTGGAGATAAACCGGGAAAGATCTCAATCCATCGCACGATGAATGGACATGTGCTGAAGATAGGATAAGGAATACATCATCTCCATATTGGGAAGAAAGAACTTTCTGTCCCCTATCTGACGGAGCCACTTGTAATCTCAATCATGCAGAATCCTATCATCCTCGTCAATGGCGTCACCGAAGAGGAAAGCAGGCTTCCATAACGAAGTACGGGAATCCGTCTCGAACAGTCCATCGGAGATAATCTCCCGAAGGGTCACCATACTGGCCTTGATGATCCTCTCCCTTCGCTCCTTTAATTTACCCGTAGTCACGGGAGCGGTCTTCTAAGATACGAATGTTAGATTACGATCAGCGCCATCTACGTGCCCAAAGTGGCACTTTTTGGACAAAGGGTTGGAAGAGTATCGCACTGTAAAGCAGACAACACTTGGTCAGAAACCTGAAAGAGAATGGCTAGGTGTTTGAAATTCAAACACAGGAATGATTCAGATGCGGAAATCAGCAAAATCCGCGTCTAGACTCAAAAATGCGAGGCTTGCATGAAGCTCGCATTTCAAAATCCATAACTTAGAAAAAATTTTAAGTATCGGACTCAGACGCGAGACTCCAGTAAACTTGCGCCTGATCTTAAAAGACGCAAAAATCATAAGAAGTCTGCGTCTGAACTCCCCACACTTAGAAATATTCTGAGCATTGATTCAAAACGCGAGGCTCAACGAGCCCGCGTTCAACAAACAGATACGGACTCAGGTTGATGAAGCAAAGACGCAGAGGTCGTCAAACTCGCGTCTTGCCTACCATTCAAGAGCCGCGTCCGAAAATCAAAGACGGGCATGAGCCTCGTGTTGGCGGTTCACATTCAAAAGAGACTTAAGAGTTAGGAGAACTCTATAAGCCCCTTCAATGGTAGAAACCAAATCAGATGGTTTTACTACCTGAAATGGGGGCCTCCTGCGTGGAATGATCACCCATTTGAATCTCCGAAGCGACAGCGCTCGAGGACGAGGAAGCAGGTTTGGTCTTCGGTGCCATTTTGATCGTGAGATCGGTGTTGAAGACAGTGAAAATGAAAAGAGCTTCAAGCTTTTCTTACCCTAGATATAATGCTCAACGAAGAAGAAGAGTCTAATGATGACTCTTTAAAGACTGTTGTCTTTTATAGGCACAGTGATCCGCAGATATACGCGGTGCATGGCTCATGGCCTAATCCCCGCCCGACGCGTGGCGTGCGTCTTAAATGTGACGCGAATTTCGCGCGTCCAAGGAAAGATGTCCCCTCAACTCCGCCAGACATGTGGCAACGCGCCTAAAATGCGGACTCGCGTTTAACAAAAATCGCGTCTCTCCAAAGGTTGCGCCTCTTCAGTAAGACCAAAGTCGTGCCTAGTCAACAGAGTGAGAGCTGCGTGTTCGCTTCAAAGATTGCGTCCCTCCAGAGGCCGCGTTTCTTCAGCAAATTAATAGATGCGTCTCCACTCTGAGTGAGGATTGCGTCTCTAAAGCAACATGACCCTTGCGTCTACAAGACTTGCATTCAGTCTTTGCTTCTACAAATTAGTTTACACTGGCACAAGCAGACGACTGTTTACCCCTGGTTCAACGTACGCCAACAACCAGTTTAGAGCACTGAGGAGGTTTGGATTGCATCTCTAGACACTCACCACGATCATCTCTGGTAGCTTCAAAGGGTTTTACAATACACTCACAAAGATTATACTCCAGACAAGATCAAGCTCAAATATCTTAAATGATTGTCAGTCCAATTATGAGAAGTATGAATTCACCAGAGTCTAAAGTATTTCGAAATCCGTCCCAGTCAAATGCGTAATATCGAAAACTTTGGAGGTGTTTCTGTAGGTTGTCTAAAATCACTGAAGACAAATCATCAAAAAGTAGAATCCAAACTCCAGACGCAAGGCTAATCATCGCCACCAGCGCAGCACTAAGACGCGAGGGTTGAAACCCGCGTCTCAACATCACTGCAAGGACTAAGACATGGAGCGTGAAAGCCGCGTCTCAGCATTATTGCAGTACCAAGACGTAGAGTCCAAAATCCACATCTCACGTGAAGCTTGACGCAGAATTGGAAGCTCATGTTTCTAAAGCATCACCTTAATGGCAAAACGCGAGGCCTAAAGCCCGCGTCTCGGTTATAACTGCCCTCATTACTGGGTCAATTACTGCCCACGTAATGAGGGAGTTAACCCCCATTATAGAGTATTTTTAGGGGACACTTTTAGGGTTTTACAATACACTCACAAAGATTATACTCCAGACAAGATCAAGCTCAAAGTATCTTAAATGATTGTCAGTCCAATTATGAGAAGTATGAATTCAACCAGAGTCTAAAGTATTTCGAAATCCGTCCCAGTCAAATGCGGAATATCGAAAACTTTGGAGGTGTTTCTGTAGGTTGTCTAAAAATCACTGAAGACAAATCATCAAAAAGTAGAATCCAAACTCCAGACGCAAGGCTAATCATCGCCACCAGCGCAGCACTAAGACGCGAGGGTTGAAACCCGCGTCTCAACATCACTGCAAGGACTAAGACATGGAGCGTGAAAGCCGCGTCTCAGCATTATTGCAGTACCAAGACGTAGAGTCCAAAATCCACGTCTCACGTGAAGCTTGACGCAAAATTGGAAGCTCATGTTTCTAAAGCATCACCTTAATGGCAAAACGCGAGGCCTAAAGCCCGCGTCTCGGTTATAACTGTCCTCATTACTGGGTCAATTACTGCCCACGTAATGAGGGAGTTAACCCCCATTATAGAGTATTTTTAGGGGACACTTTTACCCCCTGAAGCCTCTATAAATAGCCCAGTTTGCTATGGAAGAGGGGTCGGAAAAATCTGGTCAGAAGAACTTCGGTTGTAAGCCGTAGAAAGACCACGATCTCCAGCTAAAAGAAAGAGAGAGTTCAACTCTTCTAACAACTTGCTGCGTACAAGTTTGTTGTTGCCTACAATCTCTTTGAGATTCTTGTTGGACAGAAGCTGTGTTACTTCGTCCACCATCCAAAGAGAGGATTCCCAAGAGGTCCTAACGTTCACCCGGTCAACGAAAACCAAGATTCACTTTCCATCGCCGCATCAAGAACCCGGCGTTAAACAAAGGGGATTTGAGCTTGAATATCTCCCCTCTTGTGAAAGGATTATTGATTCGCTATAATTTTCTTTACTATCAAATAAAGAATTTACCCCTCGATCTTCAATTTTTCCTCACCAAACAACTGTTGAGAATGTGGTCAGTATGAAATAGAGGCAGCAGCTGCACGCTTGGGTTATCTGTGGTTGGATTCTTGGAGCATGTACTTGATCAAGTACGATTAGCACAAGAACAAGGTTAGAAGATAGATTGTTCCTTTCTGAGGAGCACTTTCACTGGAACTTGTATGATTATTTCATGAAAACTAAGAGCTAAATGACACTGGGGTTTTGGCAAGTAGTTAAGATTCAAATTTCAGATCATATGGATTGGCGTAGGCATCTAGGCAGCCATACTTCTCTGAATGCTACAGGCTCCTGCAACACTTGCATTTTTATGTGACATCCTATTTTCAATTTTTTTTCTCTAAGGATTCTTTTTCCTCCTCAGTTCCTTTTGGGTTTATAACTGGTGACAAACTCTTGGTATTTTGTATTAAAAGTGCCCTATTGTGAGCAGAGAACCATGATGCTATCCTCCCCCACCCCCAAATAATAATAATAATAATAATAATAATAATAATAATAATAAATATTAATAGACTAGGTAGGTAGAACACTGTCGTAGGGAAGGAATTAGTTAGGATCATGTTAGATTCTAATTAATATGATTTTATTAATTATTTTTTTTTCTGTTGGGTTTGTTTTAGCTTAATTATGTTGTTCAAGATCCCTGGTTTTGGGTTAAATATTCATTTTAGTTTCAACTGTATGTAGTTTCCCTGCACAGAATTGTGTTACACGTGATAAAGATACGAGGGTTTGAGTGCTAAAACCTGAATTTGAGTTGGAAGTCAAATATGGGTTGATATGCAGGATTTGTATCTTTACCTACTGTTTGTTTTCATCATTCTTATGGGGTTGGGAATCATCTTGTTATTGTTTTTGGGAACAAAGGTCATTGCCATATGTATCTTGTAAATTGTTTCTTATGATATCCTATATGATGGAATGATTGCATTCTTCTGGTGTGGTTTTATATGGTATGTTTCATTAGTATTGTTGGTTGTCCTGTTTCTTTAGAGTATTGTCACTGTCCATCTTAGCACTGTTATATTTTTTATTGCTAACATCCTCCTAGACCTAAATGCATCTAGTGTATGGCCATCTTATGAAATTTTCCCCTCCATTTCATGGGTATTTTACGATCACATAATTCTTTAGAGCCACTTGTTAACCACCAGTTTGATTAGGACACAATACCTCCATCTCACCATTATGGTGAAAGTTTGGTTCTACATAACAGCATTTTATGGCTGCCGATGTAAAATTGTCCCCTTTTTTTTCCTCATTCTGCCTTTGTGAGGGAGGAAAGAGATCGAATTGCATTGCACTTGTTAATCATCCAGATTTGATTGTACACACCATCTTCATTCTCACCAATATGGTGAATGTTTGGTCATGCATAACGATATTCTATGACCGCCAATGTGGAACTGTACCTCATTTCTTCCATCTCTGCCACTGTGAGGGAGGAAAGAGATCGAATTGCATGGCCACTTCGAGCGTTGTGGTTTGTATTTCAGTATTCAGAAATTTTGCTGGTTGTCTTCTTAAATTAATAATCACAGATGTATACTTTGCCGCCACAGTTTTTGTCCGTTTTGGTCTATTCTATAATCCTTTACTCCAGCCACTATCCTATCATCTTAACTGGCACATTTTTATTGGTTTTGCTTGCTGTTATGTTGTACTCAACTGGAGCTACTTTAATTTTCTACAAACACTCATTTCTTATCTTCTGTTTTCCGACTGTCATTCATTAGTCATCAGTGTAAAAATTCTATATACAAAAACACCCATTTGTTAACATGTTTAAAGCATATATTGTTGCATTTCTGTCTGGCTAAGATTTTCTATTCGGCTTCAATGGGCATTCTGTTGTGTTGCTCTAGATAGAAGCATATAAAAAAGTTCATATCCTTTAAATAGAACTATCAACAATGTACAACCTTATTTTCTATGTAATAACCATAAAACTGTCATAGAGAATCAGCCAAATAATAGCTTGCTTTCTATAAGGTTTCGTCACTAGGTGATTGCATGGATTGCCATCTAAAAATGGTGGCTGTATTGGACAGGCTTTTCAATCTGGAGGAGTCAATAAAAGGAGGGTCGAAATCTAGGAGTCACAAAACCCTTGTTCTGTTGTAAATGGTTTTGCATCTTAGCATGGTTCAGCTATCACGCGCAGAGAGAGAGAGGAGAGAAGAGAGAGAGAGAGAGAGAGAGAGAGAGCTATATTCTGATAATTCTACAACTTGCCATGTTGCATGTTTGGATTCAGTAGTTACCAGATAAATCAAGACCTCCTTTCTTCTAGCTGGGATTATATTTGATTGAATAGATTGGGTGCGTTTGATAGATATTAATATGGAATTGAGGAAATTTCAGATTTACTTGCACCGAGAGAAATTTTTGTTGTGGGTTTTTTTGTTGTTTATATATGACCTTCCCTGTCGCGTTGCTGGGATTACATACTTGATTTTCATAACCTTTTGCTTGTTTACAGTCGGGAGTATAGTGCAAGTAATTCCCGTTACCTTTTGTTGTTTTTTGCAGTACATTCCTGGTACGAAGATGGTCTTCCTGGCCTGAAGAAGCCGAAGGATCGGGCAGATCTGATCGCTTACCTGAAAGAGTCTACAGCATAGGATTTCTGCTACACGAAACAAATTAGCGAATTTTATTTGGCTAATAAGGCCTTTCTGTTTCTCTATCTATCGTAAGTAAACATTTTGTTGTCACTTATGGGTTTAATTCAGTATTGAACCCCATGCTGAGGGCATGGACTTTTTGCATTGATTTTGGCAGCAATGCCTGTTTTGAGTGATCTCATGTATTATGACATGACGACATTGGATTTTAGCAAAGCCAGTGTGAAATTTTTCTTGTTGTTTGAAGTTTTGGTGTAGCATTTTCTTGTGTCTAGGTTGTTGTCATTAGTGTACATGGTTAATGTGGTTGCTGTGAACCATTCGAAAAAAATACGTCAATATGTGCCAATAATTCTGAATTATGAACGAATTATTCGCAAATAATTCATGAATTTTTGACCATGGCAGATGTCTTGGGTCAAAATTGAGTAGTCGTAGCTAGTTAAGCATTCTCAATATAGAATCAAAATTTGAGTCCTATAATGGTGACACTGTTACATTTTTCTTGTTTATTGATCGCATGGACTTTTAAAATCATTGCCGCGATTACTCTCGAATAACGAATTAATTCCCGAATGCTTCAGGAATTATTTTCGAATAATTGGCGCATAACTTTTCAATGATCCATAAAAACGTTAGTTATTACCGAATTATTCACTTTTTTGCAACAAATTAGTATTCAAATGTTAGGGTCCCTTTGATTCTATATTAACAGTATTTTTTGCACCTATGACCTTTTCCGTTCTACAGTCCAAATTCACTAAAATTCACTATATGAGTTTATAGTCAAATAATCCACCAGTTATTCTTAGACAATTGACGAACTATTCCCGAATAATAGCTTCACATTCGCTAAAGTGTCCATCAATTTTGCGAAAACTTTCCCAAGTTCATGAATTATTCCCCAATAGATTTACTTCTTTTTCCACTTATTCACAATTTTTTTTAGTAGGACTCAAACTGGGGACTTCCCAAAGGCATTTGAGACTTCCTGAAGCTGGAATGGGGATGTAGTTGGGCAGCAAGTGTTCAAGTGAATGCCAAATTATATCGTCTTTCTCCTAGTTCTGATCAATCTGCAGCCTGAAGTTCTGTCAAACACAATTTAGTACTGGAATCGAAAACTCATCGGTCTTCGCTGTTAGGGTAATAATTTGGGTTGTCCACACCCCAAGAAACTTTGGCACATATATTTCCAAATGTGAAGTAAACACAACATAATTCTTTCTCAAATTTATATGCACCTTGTTCTGCCCAAAATAAAGAGAACCTCGTTTCCTCTCGCCAAACAACTGGATTTAGAATCAGCGGAAATATTCACAGGACTGTGGACTGGCGCTCTTCATCTACCACGAGAGAATATAAGTATTAGAGACTGTTCATACATGGAGATGCTGGTGTGCAGCAAGTAAAAATGTATATAATCTCACGTAGAAAATCTTCGGGTGATGCACCAACATAATCGCATATGTGGAGTCCACTCTCTTTCCAATCATCTTCTTGTTGTGACGAAATGATATATTCTAATACCAATTGTTGCGTAAATAACCCGAGATATCATATTTACTATGATATCAATAGTTGGGAGATACGAGATCCCCACCGACGACCTCAAGCACGCCATGAGATTAATTACCTCGAGCACACAAGATGAATATTAAAAGATATAAGAAGAACACATAATTTAACGTGATTCGGTCTCTAAACTTGGCCTATATTCACGAGAAGAGAATTTGAGAGAGCTTTATTAATAAAGTTGATACAAAGAGATTTAACATTCCTCTTGATGACACAAGAGTATTCACTTTCCCTTGAATCTACGCCTAGATTATAAGAGTATACCTTCTCTCTATAAACCTTCATATGCTCCTCTCTTTTTTGGTTTTTTTAGGCCTTTCTTGATTTTTAGGGATTTACATGTTGTTCATCATAACTTTTTTCTGTTCCTGCTCCACCTAAATTCTAAGTTACAACGCTTTATTTATAGAATTTACAACAACTCCTATTTAGAATATGAGATGATCTTAGCGATTGGATGCTTGAAATATCTTGATCAATCCTATTAGGAGGTGATCTCCTTGATCTAGAAGGAGTATAAACCTTTTAATCTTTAGAAACAAATCTTCATTGAATAGAATTAAATTCTATTCATACTCCTCCTGAAAAAGAAACTGCTTCATCTTGATTTGATTCTTCTTCTTCAAGTCATTGTCTTATCCAACTTAATTCGATTTTCTTGGACCATCATTCCTCTTGAAAAGCAAGACAAAATCCTAACACTTCTAGTGATGCTTTTTCACTGGAAGATGGATACTGAGCTTTGAGAAGTCCGGTCCCTGTGTCTTCATCTCTCTCATGGCTCTTTTTTTGAGTTCTTGGCAAGAAGTTCCTGTTGGTGTCTAGGATCAATCTGACAACTAATCAATATCACTGAAATATCACCGATCTAATTGACCAAGTCGGTTAATTTCAGGTGGGAGGTTTTCCGTTCAATAGAACGTTCCTTAATTAAAGAACAACCTTTCAATTACCTTCCTTGGTTAAGCACCAATTAGACTGGTATAAGTCAGTCTCAATATACTGAATATCAGTATAACCCTGTATAAAGAAAATTAATTCACTTATACAATACTTGGAGTGAGGTACGCTTAAAGCGAATCTCCTTAAGACAATTACGTCCCCCGCACCGGTGCTAACGGGTTACTGGACGCTAGTCTCCCAAGATACAACACTCTTTCACAGTATTTAGATAGCACTACCAAATCACCGTACGGTCGAACCGTAGTTAACCAGTGCCT
This sequence comes from Agave tequilana, assembly GCA_038442645.1. Lineage (NCBI taxonomy): Eukaryota > Viridiplantae > Streptophyta > Magnoliopsida > Asparagales > Asparagaceae > Agave > Agave tequilana. The sequence goes on along the minus strand of JAVJIF010007771.1, from coordinate 4,441 downwards.
TCACAGGATTATTGAAGCAGCGGGACTAAGACAAATTTCGGGAGAATATTTGTCTTTACTTTGGAGGAGCACCCACTGTAGAGGAAGGAGGAAGGTAGAAGAATATTCTGAAATCAACTAGAGGGGGGGTGAATAGGTGATAGGCTAATCTAATGAACTAAATGTGAAAATTAAAAACTAATTGCAACAACACTTAATGCAACCAACGAGTGTAGCCGAATTCCCGGTGAAGGGCTCTGGACTAACTCCTCTTGATTCCTCTGAATAAGAGTTGAGGCGCTATATGAAGCTCTCATGGTTAAGCACAAGTGAGGCACACAAACACACAAGCATGTATATGATATGATAAAGTAAAGCAATGCACAAAGTAAAGAGAGAGAGAGAGTTTAGAGTCAATGGATCAAACGCAAACAACGAGATTTATTTCGAGGTTCGAGCACCCAGCTCTACGTCCCCGCCTTCACCCAGAAGGATTTCGAATTACTAACTTGTCCACCTAGGACTCCCACACAGGGAACCTCCACCGAGGATTTGGGGCAAATACAACCGGGAGTATCGAACTCCTCTCTCAACCAATACAATCTCCACCGAGACAACACAAACACCACCTCACACAAGAGGGGTAGGCCCGTAGCCAAACAACCACAATCCACCTCTTCACAAAGAGGGATACAAATCCAACACCAACTCCACCCACACTAGAGGGAGTAAACCACAATCTCAACCTCTACAAAGAGGGAGCTAACCACCACTCCAATTCAACCTCTACCCAAGAGGGATACAACAAGTCAAGGAGGTACAACACTTGGTGGTATATCTCAACCACAAACACCTTCTTCTCCACAAAAAAAACAAAGATCCTATAGAAAGGATAGAATGATAGCTCAAGAGTGGAAAACCAAGAGTTTGGAAACAAAAATACAAAGAAAAGTACTTGGGAAAACAACTTGTATTTGATAGAAATGAAGAACTAAGCAAATATCCCAAATCCAAATTTTCTTTAATTTTTCCAAACCCTAAAAACAAATGAAGATGAAAGCTTTGAAGCTCTAAAAACTCTTTTGAAATCTTATATTAAAACACTAGAAAGTAGGAAATTTTTGGCTCTTCAAATCTTAGAGAAAATCCCATACAAATGGGGTATTTAAAGCCCTCCAAAAAAAACTAGCCGTTGGAGCTGATTTTCAGCTCTGGCGGCTCAAATTTTTGACTGTTGGAGGCTAGCGGTCGACCTCCCGGTCGACCGTCCCAATCCAGAGAGCAAATGCTCTCTGGCCGGTGGACCGCTCGGTCGACCGCCCACGCCTTACGGTCGACGGTCGGTCGACCGCCCCCACCCGAGAGTGGGGTGCTTACAGTCGGTCGACCGCTCGGTCGACCGGCCCAAGTGGCTAGCCAAGCGTGCACGTTTTGTGCACGTCGGTCGACCGGTCCGGTCGACCGTCAGAGCCTAGCAGAATGCTGTTTGGGACAGAAAAACTTGGTTTTATTATTCTAAAAAATCCCATAAATATTCTAAAAATCCACAAAAATAGTTTTAGCATAATACATTGAAATACAAACTTGTGTGAAAATTTCAAAAACAAATTTCAAACTTTTTGAACCATTTTTTGTGTTATGGAAATATCGCCGAAAACCAAAATCCGTATTTTCAAAACTTGAATTTTTGAATCGAAAAACGTTTTGTCCAAACTCATCCAAATATAAAACATGATACTTAAACACTTTTAGGCATGTTGCATATGGACCTAAATCTAATATACATGAAAAATATATATATCATTGTTTTTGACTTTAATTCCAAAATATGTTTTGTTAAAATACCAAAACATCAAAACTCATGAATAGGCATATCAAAATAAGTTTGTCTAAGATATGAAGCATGTATGTATACAGAACATATCTAATATACATTTAAACAATATAAACTTGTTTTGAAACTATCTATTCATGAAAACCAAGATCGGTTAAATCAAAAACCGAAAACCAAAACATGAAAATAGAACACGTGTTGTGTGTTGTGAACTTGAGCATATCACACTATCTAGTCTTTACAAATGGATCTAAACATAAACTAAAACTATGTGCCGAAGTCTTCTTGATGAACTTCGTCTTCAAGTCGACTCGATCCAAACCGTGATCCACCGAGCTTGACTCTAACGAGTGCTATATATGATCTTTGACGCTCGGGCTCTTGAATCACCATGTGAAAGCTTCCAAACCATCTTCGTTAAAGCTAATCACCTACTAATATCTTGATTAAGGATCTGAAACTAAACATCACAAGATTATTAGTAAACATAACTACATGAGTTAATCATCATCAAAACTAGAGTGGAAGGCCTCTGGGCCAACATATTCTTCTTCGGAAGTCCCAGATTCAGACAACAATTCTACTAAAAAATCTGTTGAATTTTCTGAGCCCTCTTTCAGAACGAATTTTGCAGAATCTCTTGAAAGTCACTTCGGAAACTGAATTACTGATTTCCCACTTCCCGTTGGAAGTTACTTCAAGACAGAGAGAGAGAGAGAGGATCTCACTTCACTTCAGAACGCAGAGAGAGAGAGTTTGTTCCGCTGTGTTCTGATTTGGGAAAATGGAGCGCTATTTATAGCGCTCCGGGAGGGGTAAAAGGGTCCGAACCCAACAGTTGTAACGGTTCGGTCTGAACCATTGCAAACGGTTCGTTTCAACCGCATCAACCGCCCAACTGCAGCGACGGTTTACAGACAGCCGTTGCCCCGGGCCGTTCGGATCCGGAGAGCAGGTATGATCCGCGTGACCCACACCCGTGAGACCCGATTCAAAAAGAACCAGACCGGGTAGGGAACCCGAACCCGAACCCAGACCCAGGCCCGGACCCGAGCCCGAGCCGAGCCGGCCCGGCATCGGCGCCGGCCGGCGACCGCTTGCCACCGCCGCCAGCGGCGGCGCGCGCGCGCAATGTGCGAGCATGGTTTCCTCCCAATCGCGCAGCGAAAACTCTAAGTACCCAAAGGGTACACCCTTTGTTCCAATTTTCTCTATTTAAACACTTCAAAATTCCATCCAATGGCCAATGTGGGACTAAATGCTTTTAGCTACTTTTAGTCACATTTTGGCTTTGAATTAGGCAAACTTTAGACTTGAATATTACATACATTCGAAGTCGGAATTGAACATGTGAATATACCACGTTCATCCCAATGGAAGGAAAAAACACGCTCCAACCATCATCCAATTGATTCGATCAACGGATCTCGCCGTAATTCAATTTAAAGATTCACATTTATTCTTCATATTCACAAACAATCCCCCGCAATGAATGGAGATTCAAGGAATTGACACACAAAGAGACTGACTCTATTGTTGAAAGGTACCTTAGAAAAGAAACTGCATCAGGATAGGTGAACTAGGTCTGAACCTTCCATAGCGAAAACTTTATCGGACTACTGGCTAATCAGTGAACTAGGTCTTGAACTGTTAGCCGTTAGTGTAAGCAAGTCAACAAGTTTCACAAAGTAATTTTCAAATCAACTTTGGTCTCGGTTGTGTCGCCATTTTGGCCTGAACATTCTTGGTTTCAGAGAGTATCTTTAGCGAATAACAGCCTCCATAGAAATTCCAAAGAGCCGACCCAACTCTATACTCACATAGGTGATCGTCCTATTAAGAGTAGTCTACCTACTCCACTGTTTAGTAACAAAATATAGGCATCATTAAAAAGCGTTTAAGCTTATCCTTAATATACTTGTAGAAAGCACTTATGTGCATCTAGGAAAGGATTGGAAGTCAAGCTCCCAAGTGCTTACTTACTGAGTCAATCATAACTAGTTTTTCCTCTTGAACTTAGTCCGTGGATCTCCAGTCGTTAAGTGAGATTCCATTAAGCTGACTCGGTAAGGTTAGACTTTTAGACCCATCCCCCTCGATGCGCAGATTATGCGCTCTCACTTAAACCTTTAGTAAGCGGATCCGCTAAATTATCTTTTGACGAGACAAAGTCAATAGAGATAATCCATTGAGAGCAACTGCTTTAACAGTATTATGTCTACGACGAATATGTCTAGACTTACGTTGTATATAACATTTGTGCCCTAGATATAGATGCTTGATTATCGCAGTGTATGCATATAGAGGGCAATGGCTTCTGGCCATAATGGTATATCTTTCAAAAATTATCGAAGCCATTCTGCTTCTTCTCCAGCCTTATCTAAGGCTATGAATTCCGATTCCATAGTGGAACGGGTCAATACATGTTTGTTTGGTAGATTTTTAAGATACCGCCTGCTCCTCTAGAGTAAAGACGTATCCGCTAGTTGATTTTGATTCCTCAGATTCTGCAAATCCAATAGCATCACTGTATCCTTTAAGTACAGGTGGATACTGTCCATATCTCAAGGAATATTCCTTGGTATGTGATACGTAACCCAATACTCGTAGCAGAGCAGTCCAATGTGC
>JAVJIF010007770.1:0-158808 GCA_038442645.1 Agave tequilana | reverse complement strand
TTCTCTTTCGAGTTAGTAGGAGAGAGCCCGGAGGCTAAAGTACGCTCAGGGTCTAAACGCACTCTCGGTAACTACCACAAAACCCATAAGGGTACTAGCCTAGAACCATTGGATAGCCAGACCGGAGTGCGGAGAAATCCAGAGTCGGTACGAGAGTACCTGCACGAGATGTTAATACCACACAAGCATACATACAAGCGTGATAATATCTACACTACCGTGGAGTGAAGAAGCTCAGAGGCTGATAAGGCCCAGAGGCCGAGTAGAAAGGCCAAAAGTTGAATGGTCCGGAGGCCAAGTAGGGAGCCCGGAGGCTAACGACCACGAAGAGTCGGCCACGCATGGTAATAAGAAGTAAAACTACATCACAGGCATGGTATATATGCAAGATGAAAAATACCCTAACACAAGCATTCGTCACAGGCATATATAAGTACAATCACGGGCACTTGGCCACATACATATACAGGGGCACCGCCCAATACAAAATACATTTAAATACGAAATAAATACACGTCGACCTGACAAAGCGGGGACACCAAAAGGAGGCGAGGATACTTGCCTAAAATCTCCAAAAATGCCAAAACTCTGAAATCGCTGGAACTCGCTACGCTCCATAAAATATAATAAAAAATATATATATATAAAGAGAAGAGCAGAGAGAAGAGAGAGAAAGAGTTAGAGAGAGAAAGCGAGATAGAGAGAGAAAGTCCAGAGAGCGAGATTTAGAGAGAGAGGGGGAGGTTAGAGAGAGGAACTGAGGAGTGATAAAGAGAAACAGTGGAGAGAGTGACAAAAATTGTAGAGAGAGCTGAGAGAGAGGGGGGTTGTTTCCCCCATCTGTCGCCCACGGCCAGGCCAGCGGGACCTGACTGTGGCCCAGCCAGGGCCGGCGCCGCCGGCCCTCCGGGGCCGTCGGCCAGGGGTGGTGCGCCGGCCACCCTAAGGAGAGAAGAGAGAGAGAGGGAAAGGGGCAGAGTGAAATGAGAGAGATGAGAGACAAGTGAGAGAGGGGTGAGGGGGTAGAGAGAGAAGTGAGATAGGGGTGAGGGGGGCAGGAGAGAGGGGTGAGGGGGGCTGCTGCCCCCTTTCTCACGCACAGGCCAGGCCAAGGCCTGGCCTGGTCACGTCTCCCTAGCTGCAGCCAGGGATGTAACGGTCCCAGTCTTAATATTTTCAGTTATCACAATCATTATGGTTATCCTTAATCCAAGCGCGGGACCCATCAAGATACAATACTTCAATTCGGCTAACGTCAGCCTACTTAAGGCTTCACAATATATTCCGCTCAAAATGTATATGAGACTCAGCAAGAATTATCATATTTCCAAACATTGATCTTACAATCCGGTAGGAAACATAGCCTACACATTACTATCCCATAAAACTCCACAATATTACACAAGATTTGAGTCAAGCACCTAATAATACAAGCATTTCAATATTTTACAAAAGTTTATGGCAAATATCAACATAGAAGTTTTACATAGTTTCTAAAATAATATATACATATCAAAAGAACATGCCAATGTTGGAACATATTTCGATGAAGACTTTGTAAAGCATTTCATTTGGAGCTCTAACACACGACGAATCAAAAGTTCTGCATGATCAAGATGTCCCAAGGAGAGTTGATATGATGTATTTTGTAAAGATGAAATAGCATGTAAAAAGCCTTGACACACACTCCATATCAATATCCATTAGTCGACTAATACCTATGACAAGTCGACTAATAACATGTGTAGTCGACTAACCTAAAACCCTAGTCGACTAAGTATTTTGTCCAAAACAGACCCAACTCTCTGTTTCTGCATTAGTTGACTAGACAGTAAAATGTAGTCGACTAATAGCATTTCTAGTCGACTAATCCCTTGCCCCTAGTCGACTAATAGCTGGTCCAGTCGACTTATAAGTAGTTGCAGTCGACTTGATTCAGTTATCCAGAAATCTGTCACTCAACTAAACTTGGCCTAGTCGACTTATAGCCAAACCTAGTCGACTAATAGTGTGAAAATTGCCTAGTATAGTCGACTAACTCCATAGGCAAGTCGACTATAGGCAGTTTCTGACTGTTGGACAGTTTTCGTTATCTGGTCTTTTGTGCAACGAATTCCAACGTTCCAATTGTTTGAATTGCACCTATAACTACCCTAACTTACCCTAGTCTTCAGCTATATAAAGAGTAGTTAGTCCAAAGGCCAAATACCAAGAAAAATCTTCAGTTTTCCAAAGCCAAAATTCTGTCAAAATCTGAAAACTATTTTTTCCAACTTCTGTCCTTCACCAAAAGTCATTTCCATTGTGAAGTTCTCTGAAGTTTCTCCTATACTAGACCTTGTCCACGTTCATACACATACCAAGGCTTATAGGAAAGTTGTAATACTCAAAGCAAGCATTGTACACGGGTGGCTTCTTGGTGTAGAGGCAGTTGTACAAGGTGAAGTTTATTCTCTTGGTGGAAGAGAAGGTGTTCTCTTGGATGTAGAGAAGGTGTACACATTTGGCAAAGGGGATTTGTCAAGTAGTGTGCATGGTTGTGATTTTGGGTGTACAAAATCAAGGATAAAGGAAAATCTCAAGCGGGTGGCTTGGGGACTGGATGTAGGTAACGAGGACCGAACTAGGACAAATCTCTCTTGTTTGCGTTTGTCTATTTCTGAGATTTGTTTCCTTTTTGTAAGTTTATTTATTTGCTTAACATTAATCCTTCTTGTTTTTAGTTTTGTGTTGACTTAGGTATTTTTAGATCCATAATTGCCAACAGAGATATTTCCGCATTTGACATTATCTCGGGACCAACAATTGGTATCAGAGCGGGTCTCACAATAGTCAACAACAAGGATGGCAACGGAGTTTTCATCATCCCAATTCAAAGAAGGACATTCTACACAACGTCCACCGCTATTTGACGGATCCAACTACAACTATTGAAAGTGTAGAATAAAGATCTACTTGCAATCGCTCAACTACGACCTTTGGAACATCGTAGAAGCATCGTACACCAAGCCAACAACCAACTACAACGCTTGGAGTGAAGATCAAAAGAAGAACGCGAATCTTGACGCCAAAGCGATGAATGCCTTGTTCTGTGCCTTAACCAAGAAGAGTTCAACCGTGTGTCAGCAGCAACTTCTGCACATCAAATATGGCATACTCTTCAAGTAACACACGAAGGCACAAGTAAAGTTAAGGAATCTAAAATATCTATTCTTGTCCACAGGTTTGAATTATTCAAAATGGAGGAGAATGAAACCATATCCGAAATGGTTACAAGATTCACCGACATCACAAATTCCTTAGCATCTCTTGGAAAGGACTACACCCAAGTTGAAAGAGTTTGTAAGACCCTTCGTGCACTCACACCAGAATGGGAGAAGAAGACAACCGCAATTGAAGAAGCCAATGATTTCTCAACTTTGTCGTTAGAAAACCTAATCGGTAATCTAATGGCTTATGAAGTGCAATTGGAAGAAAGAAAGAAGGAGGAATGACAACACCGCTCAAAGAAGAAAGAAATTGTCTTCCATGCATCTTTCGACACGGACGATTCCAATGACGATGAAGAGGAGATGGCAATGCTTTCAAAGAAATTCAGGCGATTCTTAAAGCAAGGTAAATTCAAATGCTTTAATTGTAATAAACCAGGTCATATGAAGATGGATTGCCCTTTGCTCAAGAAGAAAGAAAAATACAAGAGCAAAAAATTCAGAGAGAGAAAAACTACGAAGCATCATCAGAATACAGTGATTCATCTTCCTCTGATGAAGAAGAAACCACTGAACGTGTCAACCTATGTTACATGGCACTGGAAGATGATGAGGTATCGTTCACTGAACTTTCTGATGCATTTCAAGAATTGTTTATTGATCTGAAAAATGAAAAATTGAAAAATAAAGTTTTATCAAAAGAAAATGAAAAACTTTTAAAGGAAAATTCATGTTATGCTTTACAAGTATCTTCTATAAATTCTCAACAAGATGAGTTTGAAAAAGTCATATCATCTTTGAAAAATGAAAATGAGAAGTTTATAAAAGAGAACATTTTTCTGAAAAGGAAACTGAATCTTTGAATAAAAGGATTTCAATTTTAGATAAAGATATTTCAGTTTTCAAAAAGAAATATGAAGATCTTTTGCAAAATGTGACTAAGTTAAATAAAGGAAAAGAAAAATTGAATGATTTATTATCTTTTCAGAAGTTGTCACATGATAATCATTATGGCATTGGATATAATGAAAAGTCTCCACATGTTAGTAATCCATATGTGAAAAGAAAGTCTAATCATGTTTCAAAAAGAATTAAGATAAAGTTTATATGGATTCCTAAGAATTTAAGTTTTCATGATAAAAATACATATATTGCTTCATACATTCATGATATATGTGATTCTTGCAATTATGTGTATACTAAGAGGTGGAAACCAAAGTCTAAATGGATTTGGAATCCTAAAGGTTAATATGTTCTTTTATGTTTGGTACCATCTGACGTTTATCTTGCAGGTACCATGTAAAAATTGATAAGAACATATATATATATATATATTATATATTATATATATATATATATATATATATATATATATATATATATATATATATACTAATATTTGTTGCAGGGGGAGAACAAAGTCTTTTCATATTTGTTATAACCCAATTTCTGCAGGGGAGGAAAATATAACATATTTTCTGCAGGGGGAGCACTTGTGCACACAAAGCGTCATCATCAAAAAGGGGGAGAATGTTGGAACATATTTCGATGAAGACTTTATGAAGCATTTCATTTGGAGCTCTAACACACGACGAATCAAGAATTCTTCATGATCAATATGTCCCAAGGAGAGTTGATATGATGTATTTTGTAAAGATGAAATAGCATGTAAAAAGCCTTGACACACACACCATATCAATGTCCATTAGTCGACTAATACCTATAACAAGTCGACTAATAACATGTGTAGTCGACTAACCCAAACCCTAGTCGACTAAGTATTGTGTCCAAAATAGACCCAACTCTCTGTTTCTGCATTAGTCGACTTGACAGTAAAATGTAGTCGACTAATAGCATTTGTAGTCGACTAATCCCTTGCCCCTAGTCGACTAATAGCTGGTCCAGTCGACTTATAAGTAGTTGCAGTCGACTTGATTCAGTTATCCAGAAAACTGTCACTCAACTAAACTTGGCCTAGTCGACTTATAGCCAAACCTAGTCGACTAATAGTGTGAAAATTGCCTAGTATAGTCGACTAACTCCATAGGCAAGTTGACTATAGGCAGTTTCTGACTGTTGGACAGTTTTCGTTATCTGGTCTTTTGTGCAACGAATTCCAACGTTCCAATTGTTTGAATTGCACCTATAACTACCCTAACTTACCCTAGTCTTCAGCTATATAAAGAGTAGTTAGTCCAAAGGCCAAATACCAAGAGAAATCTTCAGTTTTCCAAAGCCAAAATTCTGTCAAAATCTAAAAACTATTTTTCCAACTTCTGTTCTTCACCAAAAGTCATTTCCATTGTGAAGTTCTCTGAAGTTTCTCCTATACTAGACCTTGTCCACGTTCATACACATACCAAGGCTTATAGGAAAGTTGTAATACTCAAAGCAAGCATTGTACACGGGTGGCTTCTTGGTGTAGAGGCAGTTGTACAAGGTGAAGTTTATTCTCTTGGTGGAAGAGAAGGTGTTCTCTTAAATGTAGAGAAGGTGTACACATTTGGAAAAGGGGATTTGTCAAGTGGTGTGCATGGTTGTGATTTTGGGTGTACAAAATCAAGGATAAAGGAAAATCTCAAGCGGGTGGCTTGGGGACTGGATTTAGGTCACGAGGACCGAACCAGGACAATTCTCTCTTGTTTGCGTTTGTCTATTTTCTGAGATTTATTTTCCTTTTGCAAGTTTATTTATTTGCTTAACATTAATCCTTCTTGTTTTTAGTTTTGTGTTGACTTGGGTATTTTTAGATCCATAATTGCCAACAGAGATATTTCTGCATTTGACATTATCTCGGGACCAACAATTGGTATCAGAGCGGGTCTCACAATAGTCAATAACAAGGATGGCAACGGAGTTTTCATCATCCCAATTCAAAGAAGGACATTCTACACAAAGTCCACCGCTATTTGACGGATCCAACTACAACTATTGGAAGTGTAGAATGAAGATCTACTCGCAATCGCTCAACTACGACCTTTGGAACATCGTAGAAGCATCGTACACCAAGCCAACAACCAACTACAAAGCTTGGAGTGAAGATCAAAAGAAGAACGCGAATCTTGACGCCAAAGCGATGAATGCCTTGTTCTGTGCCTTAACCAAAGAAGAGTTCAACCGTGTGTCAACAGCAACTTCTACACATCAAATATGGCATACTCTTCAGGTAACACACGAAGGCACAAGTAAAGTTAAGGAATCTAAAATATCTATTCTTGTCCACAGGTTTGAATTATTCAAAATGGAGGAGAATGAAACCATATCCGAAATGGTTACAAGATTCACCGACATCACCAATTCCTTAGCATCTCTGGAAAGGACTACACCCAAGTTGAAAGAGTTCGTAAGATCCTTCGTGCACTCACACCAGAATGGGAGAAGAAGACAACCGCAATTGAAGAAGCCAATGATCTCTCAACTTTGTCGTTAGAAAACCTAATCGGTAATCTAATGGCTGATGAAGTGCAATTGGAAGAAAGAAAGAAGGAGGAACGACAACACCGCTCAAAGAAGAAAGAAATTGCCTTCCATGCATCTTCCGACACGGACGATTCCAATGACGATGAAGAGGAGATGGCAATGCTTTCAAAGAAATTCAGGCGATTCTTAAAGCAAGGTAAATTCAAATGCTTTAATTGTAATAAACCAGGTCATATGAAGATGGATTGCCCTTTGCTCAAGAAGAAAGAAAAATACAAGAGCAAAAAATTCAGAAAGAAGAAAAACTACGAAGCATCATCAGAATACAGTGATTCATTTTCCTCTGATGAAGAAGAAACCACTGAACGTGTCAACCTATGTTACATGGCACTGGAAGATGATGAGGTATCGTTTACTGAACTTTCTGATGCATTTCATGAATTGTTTATTGATCTGAAAATGAAAAATTGAAAAATAAAGTTTTATCAAAAGAAAATGAAAAACTTTTAAAGGAAAATTTATGTTATGCTTTACAAGTATCTTCTATAAATTCTCAACAAGATGAGTTTGAAAAAGTCATATCATCTTTGAAAAATGAAAATGAGAAGTTTATAAAAGAGAACATTTTTCTGAAAAAGGAAACTGAATCTTTGAATAAAAGGATTTCAATTTTAGATAAAGATATTTCAGTTTTCAAAAAGAAATATGAAGATCTTTGCAAAATGTGACTAAGTTAATTAAAGGAAAAGAAAAATTGAATGATTTATTATCTTTAAGAAGTTATCACATGATAATCATTATGGCATTGGATATAATGAAAGTCTCCATATGTTAGTAATCCATATGTGAAAAGAAAGTCTAATCATGTCAAAAAGAATTAAGACAAAGTTTATATGGTTCCTAAGAATTTAAGTTTTCATGATAAAAATACATATATTGCTTCATACATTCATGATATATGTGATTCTTACAACTATGTATATACTAACAGGTGGAAACCAAATTCTAAATGGATTTGGACTCCTAAAGGTTAATATGTTCTTTTATGTTTGGTACCATCTAACGTTTATCTTGCAGGTACCATGTAAAAATTGATAAGAACATATATATATATATATTTACTAATATATTTGTTGCAGGGGGAGAACAAAGTCTTTTCATATTTGTTATAACCCAATTTCTGCAGGGGGAGGAAAATATAACATATTTTCTGCAAGGGGAGCACTTGTGCACACAAAGCGTCATCATCAAAAAGGGGGAGAATGTTGGAACATATTTCGATGAAGACTTTGTGAAGCATTTCATTTGGAGCTCTAACATACGACGAATCAAGAGTTCTTCATGATCAAGATGTCCCAAGGAGAGTTGATATGATGTATTTTGTAAAGATAAAATAGCATGTAAAAAGCCTTGACACACACACCATATCAATGTCCATTAGTCGACTAATACCTATGACAAGTCGACTAATAACATGTGTAGTCGACTAACCCAAAACCCTAGTCGACTAAGTATTGTGTCCAAAATAGACCCAACTCTCTGTTTCTGCATTAGTCGACTTGACAGTAAAATGTAGTCGACTAATAGCATTTGTAGTCGACTAATCCCTTGCCCCTAGTCGACTAATAGCTGGTCCAGTCGACTTATAAGTAGTTGCAGTCGACTTGATTCAGTTATCCAGAAAACTGTCACTCAACTAAACTTGGCCTAGTCGACTTATAGCCAAACCTAGTCGACTAATAGTGTGAAAATTGCCTAGTATAGTCGACTAACTCCATAGGCAAGTTGACTATAGGCAGTTTCTGACTGTTGGACAGTTTTCGTTATCTGGTCATTTGTGCAACGAATTTCAACGTTCCAATTGTTTGAATTGCACCTATAACTACCCTAACTTACCCTAATCTTCAGCTATATAAAGAGTAGTTAGTCCAAAGGCCAAATACCAAGAAAAATCTTCAGTTTTCCAAAGCCAAAATTCTGTCAAAATCTGAAAACTGTTTTTCCAACTTCTGTTCTTCACCAAAAGTCATTTCCATTGTGAAGTTCTCTGAAGTTTCTCCTATACTAGACCTTGTCCACGTTCATACACATACCAAGGCTTATAGGAAAGTTGTAATACTCAAAGAAAGCATTGTACAGGGGTGGCTTCTTGGTGTAGAGGCAGTTGTACAAGATGAAGTTTATTCTCTTGGTGGAAGAGATTTATTATCTTTTTAGAAGTTGTCACATGATAATCATTATGGTGTTGGATATAATGAAAAGTCTCCATATGTTAGTAATCCATATGTGAAAAGAAAGTCTAATCATGTTTCAAAAAGAATTAAGACAAAGTTTATATGGATTCCTAAGAATTTAAGTTTTCATGATAAAAATACATATATAGCTTCATACATTCATGATATATGTGATTCTTGCAACTATGTGTATACTAACAGGTGGAAACCAAATTCTAAATGGATTTGGACTCCTAAAGGTTAATATGTTCTTTTATGTTTGGTACCATCTAACGTTTATCTTGCAGGTACCATGTAAAATTGATAAGAACATATATATAAATATATATATATATATTTACTAATATATTGTTGCAGGGGGAGAACAAAGTCTTTTCATATTTGTTATAACCCAATTTCTGCAGGGGGAGGAAAATATAACATATTTTCTGTAGGGGGAGCACTTGTGCACACAAAGCGTCATCATCAAAAAGGGGGAGATTGTTGGAACATATTCGATGAAGACTTTGTGAAGCATTTCATTTGGAGCTGTAACATACGACGAATCAAGAGTTCTTCATGATCAAGATGTCCCAAGGAGAGTTGATATGATGTATTTTGTAAAGATGAAATAGCATGTAAAAAGCCTTGACACACACACCATATCAATGTCCATTAGTCGACTAATACCTATGACAAGTCGACTAATAACATGTGTAGTCGACTAACCCAAAACCCTAGTCGACTAAGTATTGTGTCCAAAACAGACCCAACTCTCTGTTTCTGCATTAGTCGACTTGACAGTAAAATGTAGTCGACTAATAGCATTTGTAGTCGACTAATCCCTTGCCCCTAGTCGACTAATAGCTGGTCCAGTCGACTTATAAGTAGTTGCAGTCGACTTGATTCAGTTATCCAGAAAACTGTCACTCAACTAAACTTGGCCTAGTCAACTTATAGCCAAACCTAGTCGACTAATAGTGTGAAAATTGCCTAGTATAGTCGACTAACTCCATAGGCAAGTCGACTATAGGCAGTTTCTGACTGTTGGACAGTTTTCGTTATCTGGTCTTTTGTGCAACGAATCCCAACGTTCCAATTGTTTGAATTGCACCTATAACTAGCCTAACTTACCCTAGTCTTCAGCTATATAAAGGGTAGTTAGTCCAAAGGCCAAATACCAAGAAAAATCTTCAGTTTTCCAAAGCCAAAATTCTGTCAAAATCTGAAAACTGTTTTTCCAACTTCTGTTCTTCACCAAAAGTCATTTCCATTGTGAAGTTCTCTGAAGTTCTCCTATACTAGACCTTGTCCACGTTCATACACATACCAAGGCTTATAGGAAAGTTGTAATACTCAAAGCAAGCATTGTACACGGGTGGCTTCTTGGTGTAGAGGCAGTTGTACAAGGTGAAGTTTATTCTCTTGGTGGAGGAGAAGGTGTTCTCTTTGATGTAGAGAAGGTGTACACATTTGGCAAAGGGGATTTGTCAAGTGGTGTGCATGGTTGTGATTTTGGGTGTACAAAATCAAGGATAAAGGAAAATCTCAAGCGGGTGGCTTGGGGACTGGATGTAGGTCACGAGGACCGAACCAGGATAAATCTCTCTTGTTTGCGTTTGTCTATTTTCTCAGATTTGTTTTCCTTTTTGCAAGTTTATTTATTTGCTTAACATTAATCCTTCTTGTTTTTAGTTTTGTGTTGACTTAGGTATTTTTAGATCCATAATTGCCAACAGAGATATTTTCGCATTTGGCATTATCTCGGGACCAACAGCCAAAAGGGTGAAAATATCTCCCGCTGTCACCTATCCCGTATATTGTCATTAAGCCGGTCCCTTGCCTTTATCCAAACCTAAAGGTGATTAATAACACAGAGTGAGCTCGACAGCTCAGTGAGTAAAACAGTAATTATAAGCATGACCATATGAATGTCTATTTGGGATTTATCATAAGGTTAACAATTGTAATTTATACTATTTGTGTATATCTTTAGGTATTTGCTGAAGTCCTGACCAAAACACAGTAATAGGTGTTATTAGTCGACTTGCCAACTCCTATAGTCGACTAATACTATAACTAGTCGACTATTATTGAAGCTATAGCCGACTGGGCTCTGACCCAAAAGATATTCATTCTCTGTTGGCTGCTTGTGACTTACCTAGTCGACTACCATATCTTGTATAGTCAACTACACTTGGTACTAGTCGACTTATAAACCATCTATAGTCGACTAAGTCTTGACCAAAGATATGTGCTCTCCGTTTGCTGCTTATAACAATTTTAGTAGGCAATCTTATCGTGTATAGTCGACTACTCTAGATACTAGTCGACTTATCACCATCTATAGTCGACTAATTATGGCTAAAAGAAGATGTTCACTCTCTGTTAGCTGCCTGTAACTAAAGCTAGTCGACTATATAGACTAACCTATCTTATATAGTCGACTAGGGGTGGTTTCCAGCAACTTATATAACAGAATCTCACATCTATAGTTGACTTGAGCCGAGGTTAGTCGACTTATATAACAGAATCTCACAGAGTCTAAAGTTAATGAATTTTATATAGTTTTAGCATACAATTTCCATCTTAACCATATTAACACACTTGTTAAACATAAAATTGGACTCCCCCTTCAGTCACCTCCAGTTAAACCCGATCCCTTCCTCCTATACGTTATTCAACGAAATATTCTCCCCTTCAATCACCTCCGGTTCAACCTGGTCCCTTCCTCCTATACATTATCGTAATGTTCTCCCCTTCGGTCACCTCCGGTTCAACTCGGTCCCTTTCTCCAAATATGCAATAATCATATCCTTCATGTAATAACAATAAGTAAGGATTCATAGAGCAATGACTACATAATAATTTTATAATTTCTACTTTACATCATGCCAACATTATGGAAGTCATTAACATGTATAAGTAATCACTTGCTAAATTATCAACATGCGAGCCTTTTTAAGATAACCAACATATTATTTCATCTTAATATATGCGTAGCCATATATATATGCATAGCATCAAGTATTATATTTATCCATAGAGCTATTTCTTCTAAAAAGGCATGTGGTTGACTAACATGTATACACATAATAAAATTTATCAATCATGCACAATGGTAATTATACATGAAAATAGTTACAACATGATTACCATAAGATTATTTATAATGCACACATAAAATCTATAAACCATACACATGCATTATCGTTCAATTTCACGTCCACTTATAACTTAGCAATTTTTACTTTATTTCAAGCTTTACACTGCCTACTATTATATTAGGGTTTGGATGTTTTACTCACCCTTGAAGAGAATATCCCTATATCAAGCTTAGTCATTGGCTATAATAGAGTGTACAAGACCATAACAATGTCATAATTAGTTTATAGTTAAAAGAGTATAAGAGGGGGTAGTGGTCTTAAGGATTTGCTTACCTTCTTCAACCAATTTCACCCTCCTAATTTGTTAACCTAGGCCAATCTTGTCTTCAAGAATTTCTTTTAAGGTGATGTTAGATCATCATTTTTTCATGTTCTATTAGGCCTTTGGAGGAGATAAAATAGGTAAAGGAAGCCTTTTTTAGTATAAGAAACTAAGGAAAAGAGTGTTGAGAGAATAGGAGGGGGAGAGAGAGTGTGTAGGTGAAGAAAATGAAGGGAAAAGGAATGGGCTGCTGGCTGTTTTTCCTGGCTCGCTGCAAATTAGAGAAGGGAGGGAGTTTGGAGTTGGAAATGAAGAGAAGAAGGAGTGTTGCCAAATGAGAGTTTTCTCCTCATTTCCCCCCTATTTATACTTCAATCCCTTCAATGATATCATGCCAAGTGCCTCCTAACACCTACACCTATACCTTACTCCTATAAGTAAGGTTTCTATCCCTCTCCCCTTCATGAAGTATTTGTACCAACAAGTCTGGTGGGGGTATGGTAAAGAAGTCAACATGCATGTGTGTGCATTTAAATCCATGTACATACATACTAATATATACATACTAATATATACATACTAATATACGTATGGTATAATGTATAGATAAGTATCTTACATGAATACTTGTTTCCACATCACCTCCCTAAAGCATTCAAGTGTTAAGAAAAAGGTGATTAGTTAAGGCAAGTGTTACATTCTACCATCCTTATAGAAGTTTCGTCCTTGAAACTCAACATACCTTGAACAAATGTGGATAGTTCTTCCGCATCTCCTCTTCCAGCTCCCAAGTTGCTTCTTCTATACGTTGATTCCTCCATAAAACCTTGACCAAAGAAATAATTTTGCTTCTCAATTGTTTCTCCTTGCAATCTAAGATTTGCACTGGTTCTTCCGTGTATGACATGTCTTTTTGTATTTGCAGAGGTCCATAGGAGATTATATGGTCAGGATCAGGTACGTACTTCCTTAACTGAGAGAAATGAAATACATTGTGCATCCTCTCCAAAACATGAGGTAAGGCTGATAAGCAACCGATCCACTTCTATCCAATATTTCAAATGGTCCAACATATCTAGGAGTTAATTTATTCTTATTACCGACACGTCTCACTCCCTTCATTGGAGATACCTTCAAGAAAACTTTATCCCCTACCTCAAATTTCAGTGGTTTGCGGTGATTATCTGCATAAGCTTTCTACCTGCTCTGGGCTGCCTTCATCCTCTCCTTAATTAACTTAATCTTATCAGTGGGTTCTTGAATTATGTCAGGGCCGAACGTCCTTCTATCCCTAACTTCTTCCCAACAGATCGGTGATCTACATTTTCTACCATATAATGCTTCAAACGGAGGTATACCAATGGTGGACTGATAACTATTATTTTAAGCAAACTCCACTAAAGGTAAATAGTTGTCCCAACTTCCCACAAAATCTAATACAAAAGTCCTCAGCATATCTTCCAATATTTGAATGGTCCTCTCTGACTGTCCATCTGTTTGAGGGTGTGCCGCTGTACTGAGTTGCAACTTAGTGCTCATAGCTTCGGATAGGCTTCTCTAAAATCTAGATTGAAATCTAGGATCCCTATTTGATATAATGGACTCAGGCACTCCATGCAGTTTAACTATTTCTCGGATATATACTTGAGCCAGCCTCTCCATAGAGTAATTGATCCGGATAGACAGAAAATGGGCAGACTTTACTAAGTCTATCTATCACTACCCAGACTGTATCTAGTCCTTGGGATGTCCGAGGAAGTCCAGTAACAAAATCCATGGCAATGTGACACTACTTCCATTCAGGAACTGGTAATGGTGAAATCACCTAGAGGGGAGGTGAATAGGTGACTAGCTAGTCTAATAATGAATTAATGCGGAATTAAAACTATTTATGCAAACTACAAATTCTTAAACACAACACACCAAGTATAACCTAAGAGTGTAGCCGGATTCCCCGTAAAGGGCTCTGGACTATCTCCTCAAGATTCCTCTAGATAAGAGTTGAGGTGCCGCTTTGGCTCTCTTGGTTGAATACAAATGTGAGCAAACAATCCCCAAGCATATAACAATATAAGCACAAATATATCAAGCAAGTAAAGATATGAGCAATAAGCATAAGCAAGATATAAAGACAAGTTAGAGATAGAGAGCATTCGCACACACGGGAGATTTGTTTCGAGGTTCGAGCACACTTGCTCTACGTCCCCGCCTTCAACACTATGAAGAATTTTTTCTAAAAACCGATCCCCCGGATCACTCGGTGCTGCAACACCTACAAGCGAGTTCACACTAGAACTCCTTTGGACTCTATAGTCCCTTCACTCATTCCCGCAAGAACTACACACCGCAAGCACACTAGCTTGCCGAGGCCTCACCTCTACAATGAGTTCTCACTAGAACCCGAACACCGCGAACCCGCAAGTTCGCCTCCTCAAATACAAAGTATGAAAACTTTGGTGATCACAACACTTTGATCACCTAAAACAACTCTTACAATAACTCTCCTATAGGATGGATTTAGAAATGGAAAGCTCAAGTGTGTGTGAGAAAAACTTGGATTGATTTGGTGGAGGAAAACTCAGAGAATCACTTTTACAAAACAGTCTTTATAAACCTTTCCTTTTGATTTGGAAATATTTGCTCTTAAACAAGTAGAGAAAACCTCTGAAATTGATGGGAAAAACTAGCTTTGAAACTCTCCAAAAATCTTGTCTAAAACAGTCCATGGGAGCCCCAATTTGTAGGCTAAGAAAAACTAGTCGTTGGGGTCCAAATCAGTAGTCTGCACTGATGTCCGCCCGGTCGACCGCCAACGGTCGAATTTCTGACCGTTGAGCCACTAGTCGACCGGCCAGTCAACTGGAGCCTGGATACAGAGAGCAGACACTTTCTGCCGGTCGACCGCCCGGTCGACTGGGGTCATTTCCAGAGAGCAGAGTTCTCTGGCGGTCGACCAGGTCGGTCGACCGCCCCTCCAGCCAAACAAGGCGTGCACATTTTGTGCACGTCGGTCGACCGCCCGGTCGACTGACCTCTAGCTCGGTCGACCAGCAGAAGGCCAAAATAGTATTTTTTTTGGGATTAAAAGTTTGTCATTTTACCTTCAATAAAATCCAATAAAATCTCTAAAAATCTACAAAAATAAGTTCAGTGATATACTTTGATATACAAACATGTTTTAGTAAAAATCAAAACATGTTACAAACATTTTGAACTATTTTTGTAACTTGGAATTTTTGCCTTAAAACAAAAACCGTATATTTTTTTAAATAGATTTTTCCAAAACTTCTTCAAATATAAAAACAAGATATTTTAAACACTTTAAAGCATAGAGTGTATGGATATGATCAACTACACATATATGATGAAATATCTATATTTTTGACATTAAGCTCTAAAATAGTTTTGGTTAAAACACATGTATATATGAAACTCCAAAAACCAAAACGGTATTTTTTCAAAATGAAAACTCTTTTGTATTTTTTCAAAATGAAAACTCTTTTATAAAAACTCATCTAAATCTTGTGTGTGAGTGTATATGATACTTGAGCAATCCACCAATTATTCTATCATTTACATTTTATCTAAAAATAAAATCTTAACAAAACAAACCTAGATACAAGTCTTCTTGGAGATCTTCACTTGAAGGTCTTCTTATCTTCTTGACTTGGTCCAAACCATGATCCAACGAGCTAGACTCCTCTTGATTACTTGATGAGATCTTGATGCACAAGCTCTTGAATCAACACGTGCTAGCTCCAAAACATGACTTTAGATCCTTTGTTGAAGCTAAATACCTACTAAGATCTTGATCAAATCTGAGACTAAATAACACAAGATCATTAGTATTATAACTACATGAGTTAATCATCATCAAAACTAGAGTGATCGGCCTTTGGGCCAACAGTCTCCCCTTTTTGATGATGACAAAACTTATGGAGTTATATATGCATGGATTAAAGTTAAGCTTCATAGAAGCTCCCCCTTAACTCATGCATAACAATAAATAAATAGATATAGCAGTGAAGTGCATAAACTAAACACATATATATGCATCAATAGGGTGAAAGAAACATGCATAAATCAAAAGTTCTTTTTCCAAAAACTTTCTCTCCCTTTTTGTTTAAACTTTCAAAAGAAACATTCTCCTCAAAAACACAAGATGCATAAACTCAAATATATGCAAAAACACAAATATGCATATATAAACTCAAAATCTTTCTCCCCCTTTTTGTCAATCATCAACAAAGGGGTAAAAACCAAATCAACAATAAAGATATATATGCGATATACATTCATAAAGAGGAAGACGCTAAGTTAGCTTCCCTGCATACATGCATTACATGAAGAAGGGATGATAAGTCCTAACTCACATAACGCATAATATATAATGCATAAGTGGAGATGTGAAGTGATTAGTCACATATATTGCATATACATTGTCACCTTACCATACTTTTTAGCTACTAAATCCTAATAATAAGTTTTCTTTTTCTCTGTTTAATGTAGGCCCAAGTGCTAAAAGAAAGGAAATAGAAACAAGCCCAAAAGCCCACCAAATTCTAATTTAATTCAGAAGAAATTCGAAGTCAAAGAATCAGGACAAAATCTGGCATATCAGAGAGGTTGAAAATCGGTTGAGAAGAATCCTCCCTGAATCAAGCGGTTGAAGCCAACAATCATATGCTGTTTCGTCAAATCCTGGAGTAGAAACGAGAAAACTAGAAGAATATACAAGAAAATCATCAAATAAGGGATCTCCACCAACTGGGTGTGGCCACCTGGCCACACCAGGGCCGCGGAAACGCAGCCCTAGCCGCATTTCTGCGGCCATCTTGTGTCAGTGGGGGAGCGTTTGCTCCCCCAATCTTCCCGGGATTCCCTCCTTTTGGTTTTCCCTATAAATTCTAGTTTCAGCAGAGAAAAATGGGACGACCATGCAGAGATAGGATTTAGTCTAGTTTTCCATTTTTTAGTATAGGTTTTTGTTTTTCTTTTCCTATAATTTTTAGTTTTAATTTATGTAATTCAGAGGAGATCAGACTTTCATTGAAGAACGAGAACGAAGCTTGTGCTGAGAGTGACACCGGTGTAAGATTTCTTTCTTTTCTTTATTGTTATGAAATCGAATCTGTATTTTCTTTTTGTATGTACTTCGTTTTAGTATTCTTCTTCTTCTTCTTTTCTACTTCACTCTTCTTTTGGTACAATTGTCTTCCAAGTGAGTCTACAAGCATCGAAAGAGCCTTGCCTTTGCGAGTGCCACCGATAGCTCATGACGATGGATTTGAGTCTCTCTGTATCATTTCATGCTTGTTTTGTCTTGATGATGTAATGTGGAAGAGACAATAATCTACTCTTATGGACTATGCGCTGATTGCCTCCACTTCAAGGTAACATCGTCGCCAAAGATTCAAGGTAAGTTTTTGGTCAAAAGAAAGTAAGTAATTATTTTTAATCTTCTTTCTTTTCTTTTATTTCTTTAGTTTAAATCAACAACATCTTCCAAATCTTTCCCACTTCTTTCATCACTCCTTTTCCACTTCTTTGTAAATAATCATTCTACCACTTTCTTCCACACTTAACTTTAACCTAACTCTTTTTCATTTTCATTTCTTAAAACAAAGAAGAACATTCGTTTTTCTTCACAAAGATTTTAATACAAACCTTGAAGCTTCTATCGCTAATCCTCCTTGTGGATCACAACCCGCATAGCCACTTGCTATCGCGGTAGAATTGAGCACTTGCACATCTCTATTTTGAAGTTCTAAAATTTTGTATTTTTTGTGCAGGTTCAAGTTCAATCATGAAGCTCCCCCTACACACGTGTATCACATAAGGGAGAGATGTCAACCTCATCAATATAAGATACACTCAACATGATTCTATATATAGAAGAGGTGTTAAGCTCCCCTTGCATATAGACAATACATATCAAAACATTTTAAACACAAATTTTTATAATACTTAAACAAATTTTGAGATACCATTTGTAAATAATTTTAAGATACCAATTGTAAATAAACAATACAAATTTTGAATTTTTCTTAAATTAACAAATCAATTTAAGATATCACAAGATTTTGATACCATATGAAATAGGAAATTTGTGATACCAATTGAAAATGAAACATTTGTACATTTTGATACCAATGAAAGAAATTTTTTTATAATTTGATACCAATTGAAATACATGGTAAATTTTATATTATATAGGTAAAACATATTGATAACAAATGAAATTTAAGCTCAATTGGAAATTGAAACATATTGATACCAATTGAAGTATATTATAAATATTGATACCAATAAAAACACCAAATGAAAATAATGTATAAGCTTATTAAAGTACCAATTGAGATACCAATTGAAATTAAGATACAAGATACGCTTAGCATAAACATAAATCATATATATGTATGAAAATAAAAATATCAATAGAAATTGATATAACTTGAAATGTGAGGCATACATATATAGAAAACATATGAGCATACAAAATAAAAATATCAATTGTTATCAAAATTGATATTTTTATTTTATTTTAAAATATGATGAGAATCAAGTGTATAACTCATAAAGATCCACCCTTTTCATGCACATGATAAAAGATTTTCAGTAAGACATACAAGGCATGGTCGCCCATCCATTCGCCCATTAGTTGACTTGATATATTAGTAGTCGACTAGTCTTTGTTCTGAAAAATATACCAACTCTCTGTTTCTGACCTGCACTTAATATTAGTCGACTTACTAATTTGCATAGTGGACTAATACCTGGCCTAGTCGACTTATAAACTCTGCTGGTCGACTAGTTTCAGTTTCCAGAAACTTGTCCTTTGATTCAACTTGACCCAGTTGATTTGGTCCCAATCTAGTTGACTAACCCAGTATAAATTGCCCAACTTAGTCGACTAACCCATATCTCAAGTCGACTAATGGCAGTTTCTGACTGTTGGACAGTTTCTATTTTCTGGTGTTTTATCTAACGTTATCCAACGTTTAAATATTCAAAATGGACCTGATAACTACCCTAACTAACCATAGAGTTTAGCTATAAATAGGGGTATTATCTTAGGATAAAAAAATCAATTAAAAACTCAAGTTTTCTGCCCAAAAATTCTATCAAAATTCTGGTTTTCAGAAAACTGTTCTCACTTTCATTTCTTCACCAATTCCTACTCTATTGTGAAGATTTCTGAGAGTCCACCTATAATGGCCCTTGTCCACGATCACATGCAGATTCAAGGCTTATAGGAAAGTTTGTAATCACTCAAAGAAGAGTGTTGTACAAGAGCGTCTTCGGGTTAAAGAGAAGAGAGTTTGTACAATGTGTTGTGGTCTTCTTGGTTGTAAGAAAAGTTGTACACATTTGACAAAAGGGATTTGTCAAGTGGTGTGCAAGGTGTTGATTTTAGGTGTACAAAGTCAAAGGATAAAGGAAAATCTCAAGCGGGTGGCTTGGGGATTGGATGTAGGTCACGAGGACCGAATCAGGATAAATCTCTTGTCTTTTCGTTTGGTTATCTTTTCTGAGATTTAATTTCCTTTATTGCAAAGTACTTTATATTTACGCTAATATCTTGTTTGAGTGTTGACGTGTATTTTAGATCTAACAATTGGCATCATCTCGAGACCAACAGGTAGGGGTTTTCAAAAACAAGAGTATGAAAAATATTTTAGCATTGAAAACACTACCAAATAAAGAATACATAACTAGTTTAAAGTAATTTTTGAAAAAACTAGTTAAAGATCCTTCAAAAATAAATCATATGTATCTCATGAAATATACTAAATACACAAAAGATGACACTCAAATTCTATAAAGCTCAAAAGTGTTCATGAAATAAAGTCATGAATAAATAAAGAAATAATGTGAGTGTACAAGCATCATGTGAATAGCATATTCATGAAAATAGTCAATGAAGCTCAAAACAAACATGAATATCATTTTATCAAACAAATATGAAAATCATAAAGATTTTATTTTTCTTTTAAAAACAATCTTCAAGGTTATATGTATGATTTATCCAAAGCTAACAATATGCATACATAACCTAAACTAAACTGAGTCCATAATGTAATTTGCATGAAAGCAAGTGATTCAAGAGCATACATGTATATTTATTAGTTTTGAACAAAAATTATATATACATGAAGTAAAACATGCACAAAAATTGGCAAAACAAGTATAAATGAGGGAATCATCAAAACTAGGCTATACATGTGCATGTAGTGAGTACAAATGAACAATGAAGTGTAAACGTATATGAATCAAATGTTGCTCACTACTTGTACATGTATATACATAAGTTATGATAAAACTACATATAAACAAGTATTTATCACATGAAGCACAAAACCAAGAACATGCTAAAAATTATCAAATATAAAAGCATATAAAATAAATGAGAGTTTAGAGATAGTTACCAAATCATAAGAACTATACTCAAAATCTTCAAAACATGCTGGTCGTCCAACCAAACCTCCTTGATAGCGGTGCATTAAATGTATGTCCATCAAGTCCATGTACATCCACCACCAAGGCACTAAAC
Organism: Agave tequilana; assembly: GCA_038442645.1. Taxonomy (NCBI): domain Eukaryota; kingdom Viridiplantae; phylum Streptophyta; class Magnoliopsida; order Asparagales; family Asparagaceae; genus Agave; species Agave tequilana. The sequence continues at coordinate 137,983 of JAVJIF010007770.1, read as the reverse complement.
CTTTCACGTCATGTGAGAGCCCACACCTGCATCAAACACACAAGGTGGGGATTTTGGTATCCATTTTCTTTTGGGTCCACGGGGCTTAGTCTTATTAGGAACTCAAACATTTTTAATAATCAAATTTAAAGAATTTATTCCATTATAACAAATTCTTACTAAATGGCCTTTGCGGCCGCAATGTGTACACTTATACACTCTATCATATATATGTGTATGAGCATGATCATGACGTGTAAAGTGTGCATATGCATGTTGTGGGTGATGTGCATGAACATGTGGAGTTTGTTTCTTTTGAAACAAGATTTTCAATCTTTTATGGTTAAATGCACAATTGCTCAAAGTTGAGCTCAAACAATCAATTCTATTTTTCAAAAATTTTATTTCATTTTTATCAATGGTAGTGGCTGAAAAACATGATCAACAATCTTTTTCTTTTTAGGAACATTTTCTTTTTCTTTTAAAACAATTTTTCTTTCAAAGATGTGTTTTCATGCAAAGAGATTTCTTTTTCCTTTTCCACCAAAATAATTTTATCTTTAAGGAAGTATTTCCTTCACAAAGATCATTCAATTTAGAAGTCAAGGAAATATTCTCATTTTTCAAAGATTCGTTTTCTTTTGAAATGCATTCTAATTTATGTTTAAAAAATCTTTTTCTTTTAACAAGAATCAAATTTATTTTTCATTTTCTTATTATCCTTTTTAAGCAACTCATATTTTTCAAGGAGTTGTTGAAAAAAAGAAGCAAATTCATCATATGGCATATCAACATCCTCTTCTAACTCAGATTCGGAGTTTACCTCAAGGGGGTTATCCGCTTGGACCATATAGCACACGTTGGAAGCCTCACTTCTAACATCCGAGTCGCTCCCCGCATAGTATTGTTCTTGTTCGCCAAGGGAGACAATGGTGTTCCATACTACAAAAGACGAATCAAGATTAGCAACCCTAGATAAGTAATCATCATTTAGGGTACTTTTCAAAGCATGGATGGCTTTTGCATTAGCCTCAATATTTTTTCCATTTAAACAATAAGAATCTTTAATAGTGGCAAAATAAACATGAATGCCTAGGGCTTTGAGGTACATTGACATCTTAACCTTCCAAGTTTGGATGTTAAGAATGTCAAAAGTGGGAGGTGACATGAAATCCATGTGTGTGTATAAATATTGTGATTAGCTATAAAAGAGGATCTTTAACTCAAGGTTGTTAGACCCAAATCAAGAGCACTTGGCTCTGATACCAATTAAAATCACTTAGAGGGGGGTGAATAGGTGACTAGCTAATCTAATGATGAATTAATGCGGAATTAAAATTATTTACGCAAACTATAAATTCTTAAGTACAACACACCAAGTATAACCTAAGAGTGTAGCCAGATTCCCCGTGAAGGGCTCTGGACTATCTCCTCAAGATTCCTCTAGATAAGAGTTGAGGTGCCACTTTGGCTCTCTTGGTTGAATACAAGTGTGAACAAACAATCCCCAAGCATATAACAATATAAGCACAAATATATCAAGCAAGTAAAGATATGAGCAATAAGCATAAGAAAGATATAAAGACAAGTGAGAGATAGAGAGAGAGCAATCGCAAATACGGGAGATTTGTTTCGAGTTCGAGCACACTTGCTCTATGTCCCCGCCTTCAACACTATGAAGGATTTCCACTAAAAACCGATCCCATCGGATCACTCGGTGCCACAACACCTACAAGCGAGTTCACACTAGAACTCCTTTGGACTCTCTAGTCCCTTCACTCGTTCCCGCATAAACTCCACACCGCAAGCACACTATCTTGCCGAGGCCGCACCTCTACAATGAGTTCCTACCAGAACCCGAAACACCGCGAACTCGCAAGTCCGCCTCCTTAAATACAAAGTTTGAAAACTTTGGTGATCACAACACTTTGATCACCTAAAACAACTCTCACAACAACTCTCTTATAGGATGGATTTAGCAATGGAAAGCTCAAGTGTGTGTGAGAAAAACTTGGATTGATTTGGTGGAAGAAAACTCAAAGAATCACTTTTACAAACACTCTTGATAAACCTTTCCTTTTGATTTGGAAATATTTACTCTTTAACAAGTGGAGAAAACCTCTGAAATAGATGGGAAAAACTAGCTTTGAAACTCTCCAAAAATCTTGTCTAAAATAGTCCATGGGAGCCCCAATTTATAGGCTAAGAAAACTAGCCATTGGGGTCCAAATCAGCAGTCTGCACTGTTGTCGGTCGACCGCCCGGTCGACTGCCAACGGTCGAATTTCTGACCATTGAGCCACCGGTCGACCGGTCGGCCGACCGGAGCCTGGATACAGAGAGCAGACACTCTCTGCCGGTCGACCGCCCGGTCGACTGGGGCCATTTTCAGAGAGCAGAGCTCTCTGGCGATCGACCTGGTCGGTCAACCGGCCCTCCAGCCAAACGAGGCGTGCACATTTTGTGCACGTCGGTCGACCGAACCTCTAGCTCGGTCGAACGTGCGGTCGACCGGTAAAAGGCCAAACAGTATTTTTTAGGGGTTAAAAGTTTGTTATTTTACCTTCAATAAAATCCCATAAAATCTCTAAAAATCTACAAAAATAAGTTCAGTACTATACTTTGATGCAAACATGTTTGAGTAAAAATAAAAACATGTTACAAACATTTTGAACTATTTTTGTAACTTGGAATTTTTGCCTTAAAACAAAAACCGTATTTTTTTTAAATAGATTTTTCCAAAACTTCTTCAATTACAAAAATAAGATATTTTAAACACTTTTAAAGCATAGAGTGTATGGATATGATCCACTACACATATATGATGAAATATCCATGTTTTTGACATTAAGCTCTAAAATAGTTTTGGTTAAAACACATGTATATATGAAACTCCAAAAACCAAAACGGTATTTTTTCAAAATGAAAACTCTTTTGTATTTTTCAAAATGAAAACTCTTTTATAAAAACTCATCTAAATCTTATGTGTGAGTGTATATGATACTTGAGCAATCCACCAACTATTCTATCCTTTACATTTTATCTAAAAACAAAATCTTAACGAAACAAATCTAGACACAATTCTTCTTGAAGATCTTCACTTGAAGGTCTTCTCATCTTCTTGACTTGGTCCAAACTATGATCCAACGAGCTAGACTCCTCTTGAGTACTTGATGAGGTCTTGATGCACAAGCTCTTGAATCAACACGTGCTAGCTCCAAAACACGACTTTAAATCCTTTGTTGAAGCTAAACACCTACTAAGATCTTGATCAAATATGAGACTAAATAGCACAAGATCATTAGTACTATAACTACATGCGTTAATCATCATCAAAACTAGAGTGATGGGCCTTTGGGCCAACAAATGGTACCAGCAATCCTAGGGTCTTCTTATGTTCTGCTTTCACTTGTTGACAGACTAAACACTTGTGGACAAACTTGAAAATATCCATTTTCATTCCATCCCACTAGAAGTTATGACGCAGATCCTGATACATTATTGTGCTCCCCGGATGAGCTGTATACGGGGTACAATGAGCTTCCTGCATTATTTCTTCCTTAATCTCTGCCACATCTGGCACACATAATCTGCGTCTGAATCTCAGTATATCATCTTCAATTTGAAACTTCTCGAATTCTCCTTCTTGTACTTTCTTCATAATTTTTCTTATTTGAGTATCTCTATGTTGGGCCTCTTTGATTTGTCATATAAATCAAATTGAATACTTATTTGATTCAATTGATACTTAGCATTGGATGGTTCAATGACTCGCACTTCTACTTGTATTTCTTCTAAATCTCTTAATAATCTTGTTTGGTGAGTTATCAGAGTGGCCACTGCTCCTCCTGATTTCTGACTCAAGACATCAGCCACCACATTGGCCTTTCCCGGGTGATATTGATAGTAATATCATAATCTTTCATTAGTTCTAGCCATCTCCTCTACCTCATATTCAGTTCTTTTTGTGTGAAAATGTACTTCAAACTTTTATGGTCAATAAAGATTTCACAAGACACTCCATACAAGTAATGTCGTCAGATTTTCAATGCAAAAATCACAGCGGCTAATTCCAAATCATGGGTGGGGTAATTTCTTTCATGAATTCTCAATTGTCGGGACGCATAGGCAATAACTCTCCTATGTCGCATTAACACACATCCTAGTCCCAATTTTGATGCATCACTATAGATGGCAAATCCTTCAGTTCTCGAAGGTACAGTTAGAACAGGAACAGATGTTAGCTTTGTTTTAACTTCAAGGAAGCTCTTATCTTATTCTTCTCCCCATACAAACTTCTTATTCATTCTATTTGATTGTGTCAATGGTGCCACAATCTAAGAGAATCCTTCTACAAATCTTTTGTAGTATCCAGCTAACCCCAAGAAACTTCGAACTTCAGTAACAGTTGTGGGTCTAGGCCAATCCTTGTTTGCTTTAATTTTCATTGGATCTACTGATATTCCCTCCTTGGATATAATATGGCCAAGAAACCCTACTTCCTTCAACCAAAAATCACATTTCTTCAATTTAGTATAAAGTCGCTTCTCTCTCAAGATTTGGAGGACAATTTTAAGATGATTTTATGATCTTCCCTATTCTTTGAATAGATCAAAATATCATCGATAAATACCACCACAAACTGATCAAGATATGGTTGGAACACTCAATTCATTAGGTCCATAAATGCTGCTGGGGTATTAGTGAGTCCAACAGGCATGACTAGGAATTCAAAATGTCCATATATTTTTCTAAAAGCCAATTTAGACACATCTTCTGGCTTGACCTTTAACTGATGATATCCCTAGCTAAGGTCTATCTTAGAAAATACACAAGACCCTTATAGTTGATCAAATAAGTCATCAATCCGAGGAAGCAGGTACCTCTTTTTAATAGTGGCCTTATTCAATTCCAGATAGTCGACACATAATCTCATACTTCCATCCTTCTTCTTAATAAATAGTACTGGTGCTCCCCAGGGAGATACAATCGGTCGGATGAAACCTTTATCTAATAATTCCTGTAGTTGAGTTTTAAGTTCTTTCATTTCTGTAGGGGCCATACGATATGGTTCTTTCAAATTGGGGCAGTATCGGGCATCACATCTATTGCAAATTTTACATCTCGATCTGGGGGCAGACCTGGTAAATCTTTCAGGAATACATCAGGAAACTCATTCACGACTGAAATAGTCTCAATTTTGATATCAGTTCTAGTGGTATCCAAAACTGAAGCCAGAAATCCTTGACATCCCTGCCTCATTAACTTGGTGGCTTTAATGGCCGATATGTAGAGTATATCATGACTAATTTTTACCCCTTCAAAAATAAACTCTGGAACTCCTTCCATTTCAAAAGATGATCTTCTTTCTATTACAATCCATATGTGCACCACAAGTGGACAACCAGTCCATTCCTAATATTGCATCAAACTCTATCTCGCCCAGCTTAATCAAATCAATAGATGTTTTCATCTCCCCAATCATCACTTCACAGTTCACATATTTAGTGCTAGCTATTATCTTTACCCCTATGGGTGAGGATACAACCAACTGAAATTCTAAGGGTTCTAATACTTGATTTAATTTATAAGCAAACGTACAAGATATGAATAAATGAGTAGCTCCAAGATCAAACAATGCATGAGCAATATGTCCTGATATGGAGATCATATCTTCTACTACTGCATTCGAGGCCATTGCTTCTCGATGGGTCAATGCAAAGGTTCTTCCTCAAGCCCGTGGCTGTTGTATAGATGATAGAGTTGCAGCAAGTCGTGGAACATTACTGGGCCGCATAAAATTACTGGTTGCTCTCCTGGGAGGGTTCATTCTCATAGCTGGCCTCCCACTTTCCCTACTCTGCCCTTGGCTTCCGCGCTTCTTTGGGCAATTTTTCTTTAATTGCCCCACTCCTCCACAATTATAGCAAGTCCTTCCAAGATGCAGTTTCCGAAATGGTTTATCTTACACTTCTGGCACCAAGGGCCTCCGAGATTCTGGGGTGGGATACAGAGGTAGCCTGTGCTTTTGAAAAGTGTCTCTGTTCTTTAATCATGTTCCTCTGCCTCTGGCCCATTCTCCTCTTTGAAGAGTGATATTGAACCTAAATTCTTTACTACTGGTGGTTCCTGGTGCCACTGACACTGATGGTCTGATTTGTCACATACATTGCATTTATGTTGTCACTTTACCATACTTGTTTGCTAATAAATGATATTAATAATTGTCTTTTTCTTTGCTAAATGTAGGCCCAAATGCTCAAAGAAATAAATAAGGAACAAGCCAATAAGCCCACTTTATTCTGAATTAATTCAGAATAAACTCGAACTGAAGAAATCTGGGCTATCAAGGAGTTGAGAAAATCCCTCCTTGAATCGAGGAATCGGAGCCAAGAAAATCAAATGCTGATTCAGTCAGTGGTTGAAGAAGAAACAAGAAAATCAACCAGATATGCGAGAAGCCCTTCACCCCAGGAAGCTCTCCGCTCTTGGTGTGGCCACCTGGCCACACCAGTGCCACAGAATTGCGGCCCAAGCCGCAATTCTGCGGCAAACTGAATTCAGTTGGGGAGCGTTTGCTCCCCCAACGTTCCCGGGATCCTAATTCGTTGGTTTTGGCTATAAATACCTCTTTCAGCAGAGAAAAAGGAGGGAATGCAGAGTTAGGATTTTAGACTAGTTTTTCATTTCTTAGTTTAGGTTTTTGTTTTTCCTTTTTCATGTAATTGTAATTTTCATTTATGTAATTCAGAGGAGATCGACTTTCATCGAAGAACAAGAATGATGCTTGAGCTATAGTGACAATGGTGTAAGGTTCTCTTTCTTTTCTTTGATTGTAATGAAATCGAATCGATGTTCTTTTTGTGTATGCACTTCTATTTAGTCTTCTTCTACTTCTTCTTTTCTATTTTACTTTTCTTTTTCGTACAATCGTCTTCCAAGTGAGTCTAAAAGCATCGAAAGAGCCTTGCCTTTGCGAGTGCCACCGATAGCTCATGACGATGGAATTGTGAGTCTCTCCGTATCATTTCATGCTTGCGTATCTTGATGATGTAATGTGGAAGAGACCAACACTCGACTCTTATGGGCTATGCGCTGAATGCCTCCACTTCAAGGTAAAATCGTTGCTGAAAACTCGAGGTAAGCTTTTGACGAAAAGGAGGTAAGCAATTGTTTTTATTTCTTTTCTTTTATTTCTGTAAATTAAATCACAAACACAATACCTCTTCTAAATCATCCTTTTCACCTCCTTGTCACTTTCTTTCGCCGTTTTCTGATTTCTCCACTTTCTATTCTACCACTTTCTTCTTAACATTAACCTATAACTATTTTTCATTTTCATAACATAAAACAGAGAAGAACTTTCGCTTGTTTTGATAACGATTTCAATAAAACTGTAAATGCTTCCATCGCAAACCCTCCTTGTGGATCACGACCCGCATAGCCACTTGCTATAGCTGAAGAATTGAGCACTTGCACATATTTGTTTTAAGTTCTATAATCTTGTATTTTTTTTTGTGCAGGTTTTGCCTCAATCAAATTTTGGCGCCGTTGCCGGGGAGGGTAAAACAGTTTTTATTGAAATCTGAATTTTTATTGCAAATTTTTGAGAACTAAACGAATTTTCTTCTCTGTTGCAGGTTATAGGTTGAAGAAAACAGGAACTTTGCATTGCAGTGACATATAAGTGGACCTGGGCCTCTGCTCTCGAAAGCAGAGACCAGGATCCCTCCAAATTGCCGCCAAATCCTAGCTTTTGCCGCAAATTTGCGGCAATAAGGAGTGAACTACTGATCATTTTTCTGCAGGGTCTCTGATTCTGCAAAATACTTCTGCTGCATTACTTAATTCCCTGTAATATTCACCCTATACCTGCTTAATAAAGTCAACAGTAAAAAATTGGTTGTAATCGTTAAAAGTTGATTAGACATTTGCATTTCTAGGCACGTGTCTTTTCAATTCATTTACTTTTACTGTTGAAGAGTGCTGGAGGCAAGGTACGTTTTGCATTGCATGTAGACTAGGAATCAACTCTTGCTTGATTTTCATGCTTTGAGTGTATCATAGTTATATTTCTTGTACACTTGCACAATTCAATTTTAAGGGCATACCCGTAAATAAGATAAGGTGGGGATTTTATCACCCTTTCCTTAGCCCGCAAATCATTTTCCCAAGCACTCACTAACCCAAGCCTAATTTAATAAAAAGTAGACGTTGGCCCTAGGGACATCTCGGACTCATTTAGGAGATTATCCTAAGGGGAAAAAATGTTGGAATCTAACTCCTGCAAAATCAGTGTCTAGGAAAGGGATTGAGGGCCGAAAGCCCGAAGGTTGGTGGTTATTTAATTAAGGAACGTCTTTGACGGAAAACCTCCCACCAACCTTGCCCTGACCTGGCTGATTAGCTTGTGGTTAAAGTCTACATTAGACCTCCCGTGGACAGTCTAACCAGTTAGGAGTCGTCTAGGTCCTAAGTCTACCCTAACTTAGGCTAGAATTTTTTCTTTTTTGTTTATTTATTTGTTTGTTTTTCTTTGTTTGTATTCTATTGTGTGATATGGACTATAATAATAATTTTTTCAACTATAATAATAATCCATATTACACATCAAACTCTTTTTTCGGATATTACCAACCCGTCATATCATGACTTTAACCAACCTAGTGTGCCGGATTGGTCTTATCCGAATCAATATGACCCATACCCCCCATCTAATAACTATAATTTCCATAATGATTTCAACTCTTCACCGAGTCAGTGGGGATTCACTTCCCCCGAGCATAATTTCCAATCACCTTGCCCTCCTTCTCCACCCAGTCCACATTATGTTTAAGATTCATACTCAGTTCCACCCGTCCAAAATAGGAAACTATCAATTATGGAACGGAGTATGCGTAAGTCCAAACACAAATCCCAAAATCTGATGGACTCACAATTTTAATACCACTTCCAAGACAACTCTTCATCTTTTCATCAAAACAATGAACCCATCAATTATGAAAAGATGCTAGAAGCCATGACTCATGCTCAAAATGCTAGAAATCGTGACATAGATATGATGGTCGAATCTCTACGTTCCCACCGTTCTGATGTCACTTACCATTCTGTTAGAGCCAAAGAGTCATATTGTTTTGGAAATCAAGATTCTATTTCAGAACAACCATTTGAACTTACCCAAACTCCAAATTTTGAAAAAGATATTGATAGTTTGGCTAGTTTTCCTTTCGCTGAAATAGAACTTGAAAATGATTATGATCCTGAACCCCAACTTAGTGATTCAATTCCATTTCCTGATTCGATTATGACTCCGGTATCTTCACCTGATTTCGATCTTTTCCCCGAGTCAACATTGGATCCTGTACCAATCCATAATGAAATTGAATCACCCATCTGTGAGGATCATATTGAACTTGACCAATTATACACTCTTGAAGATCCTATTGACAAATTGGCAAGTTCTCAATTTTTTGATATTGAAGTCAATGAGATATGTGACCTAGATTCTCATATCTGTGATCCAGTTCAACTTTCTGAATCAATCTTGACTCCTGTTGTGTTACCAAACTTGAGTAATGTTTTAGAGTCAGTTTTGATTCCTCCACCTATCATTCATGAACTGGAATCACCCACATTAAGTCACATTCCATTATTAGAAAATACATGTGGACTGGAGTTTCAATTTCTTGACTTGGACCCAATTTCTGAACCTATTTCGACTCCTGAACCTTTACTTGACTTAAGTCACCTTCCTGAGTCGGTATTAGTTCCTGTCCTTCCTGAGTCCAAGTCAACTGTTCTATCATTTCATACTCCATTCTGGGACGAGGTGGTTGACAAATTTGACTCCGAAATTAGTTATGGAATATGGAAATTAGATGGGGTCAAATATTTAATAAAAATCCTTAATGGATTTATCTTTTTAGTGGGTCATATTAAAGATAGTGCTGGTGGGTTCCTCCGAGACCCAAGAAAAGTTGATTGGGCCGCGTTTCGTGGACCAATCAGACCACCACCGGAACCACCACCATAAGGTAACATTTTCCTTCCCTTTCTTCTTTTTCATGCATCTATGCATTAATTCATACATTGAGGACAATGCATGAGATAGGTGTGGGGGAGGGTCTAACATAACTTTTCTTTTTCTTTAAAATAAAAAATATATATATATAAAATTTTAACATTTTTCTTCACTTTTAAAAACTTTTTGAAAAATAGAAACAATATTTTGACTTATTTTTGTAAGAAATTAAGTTAATTTTAAGGAATAGGAAAATCCAAATTAGGATTTCTTATACTTGGTCAAAATAAGATAATTTGTTTGATTTTTAGGGTTAGGAAGATAATTTGTCAAAGTAATTTAGTCTTGATCTTTACCTTGATGAAATATGCATACTTCATACACTTACACACTTAGGGTTCAAAAACAAAGATTCTTATGCCTTATAAAATATATATATATATAAAAAAAAAATGAATAAGTCTAATTATTGATTAGCTAGGTGCTTTGGCCTAAGCAGCCTTAGTATTTATGCGAAAGATAATTAGATAAGTTTGAGAAAAATAAAAAAAAATGAATAAATCTAATTATTGATTAGCTAGGTGCTTTGGCCTAAGCAAGCCTTAGTATTTATGCGAAAGATGATTAGATCCTCTGATTAAGCTGGGTATTTGTGCCTAATAAAGCATAAGCATTCACGCCTAAAAGAGGTTCATTTAATAAAAACCTTGGTTTCGTGGCCTTATCTGCTCGAGTTTTAAGTCCTTAGGGGTGTTTTCTCACCTGGTGCCCTAAAACCGTCCGGTTTGGGTGTCACCGACTGAATGCTAGTTACATGGGCAGATTAGAAAGCCTAATAAAATTGAGGAATAAAACAAAAAAAGTATATATATATAAATAAATAAGGCATAAGAGTTAGAGTTAATGAACCCTTAGTCAAAATTTTCACAGTCACAAGGTGCATATGACTTAGGGTAAAGTAATAGACTAGATGAGAAGTACAATTTGACTCCTTACTTTGATTGATAACAAATTTTTGAATAGAGACTAAGTTTAGGAATAAAACATTCGGGTTTCCTATAACTTATAGATTGCTTAGATCTTACAATCATATTTCAAATATTTTTCTCTTTCAAAATGCTTTTCGAAAATACTAACTCTTTATTTCCCTTTCTTTATGGATTTTGTGGGTGCAATCTGCTGAAAACCCTCACGAGACAAAACTCGTCCTCTAGGGGTGATCTAGAGGTTTAACGGCTTGTTGCACATGCTCAGTGCAATCGAGTGACCTGCGAAAGTGGTCTAATAATTGATTCAAGTTAGTCTAATGTTTTGCTCGAGGGCGAGCAAAAGATAAGTGTGGGGGTGTGATTTGTCACATACATTGCATTTATGTTGTCACTTTACCATACTTGTTTGCTAATAAATGATATTAATAATTGTCTTTTTCTTTGCTAAATGTAGGCCCAAATGCTCAAAGAAATAAATGAGGAACAAGCCCAAAAGCCCACTTTATTCTGAATTAATTCAGAATAAACTCGAACTGAAGAAATCTGGGCTATTAAGGAGTTGAGAAAATCCCTCCTTGAATCGAGGAATCGGAGCCAAGAAAATCAAATGCTGATTCAGTCAGTGGTTGAAGAAGAAACAAGAAAATCAACCAGATATGCGAGAAGCCCTTCACCCCAGGAAGCTCCCCCCTCTTGGTGTGGTCACCTGGCCACACCAGTGCCGCAGAATTGCGGCCCAAGCCGCAATTCTGCGGCAAACTGAATTCAGTTGGGGGAGCGTTTGCTCCCCCAACGTTCCCGGGATCCTGATTCGTGGGTTTTTGGCTATAAATACCTCTTTCAGCAGAGAAAAAGGAGGGAATGCAGAGTTAGGATTTTAGACTAGTTTTTCATTTCTTAGTTTAGGTTTTTGTTTTTCCTTTTTCATGTAATTGTAATTTTCATTTATGTAATTCAGAGGAGATCGACTTTCATCGAAGAACAAGAATGATGCTTGAGCTATAGTGACAATGGTGTAAGGTTCTCTTTCTTTTCTTTGATTGTAATGAAATCGAATCGATGTTCTTTTTGTGTATGCACTTCTATTTAGTCTTCTTCTTCTTCTTCTTTTCTATTTTACTTTTCTTTTTCGTACAATCGTCTTCCAAGTGAGTCTAAAAGCATCGAAAGAGCCTTGCCTTTGCGAGTGCCACCGATAGCTCATGACGATGGAATTGTGGGTCTCTCCGTATCATTTCATGCTTGTGTATCTTGATGATGTAATGTGGAAGAGACCAAACACTCGACTCTTATGGGCTATACGCTGAATGCCTCCACTTCAAGGTAAAATCGTTGCTGAAAACTCGAGGTAAGCTTTTGACGAAAAGGAGGTAAGCAATTGTTTTTATTTCTTTTCTTTTATTTCTGTAAATTAAATCACAAATACAATACCTCTTCTAAATCATCCTTTTCACCTCCTTGTCACTTTCTTTCGCTGTTTTCTGATTTCTCCACTTTCTATTCTACCACTTTCTTCTTAACATTAACCTATAACTATTTTTCATTTTCATAACATAAAACAGAGAAGAACTTTCGCTTGTTTTGATAACGATTTTAATAAAACTGTAAATGCTTCCATCGCAAACCCTCCTTGTGGATCACGACCCGCATAGCCACTTGCTATAGCGGAAGAATTGAGCACTTGCACATATTTGTTTTAAGTTCTATAATCTTGTATTTTTTTTGTGCAGGTTTTGCCTCAATCATGGTCCTTGATATCGGGGACATTTTGAGTTGGGAATTCCTTAGTCCAGTCTTCATGACTCTCTTGCATATCCATTTCTACCTCCAAGGCTCTTTCCACAGCTTGGAGATAATTTTTTAGTTGTAGAGGAATCAATCTGTCTCGAATTTTTGATTTCAGGTCCTTCATGAACCTCTTTGTCCTTTCTGCCTCACTCTTCACCAAGGCATCAGCATACCTGGATAATTCGGTGAACCTCTGGTAGTATTGGGACACATTCATCTGACTTTGCCGTAATTCCAAAAATTCTGAATCCATCTTGTCTCTGGACGTCTCTTGAATATACTTTTCAGTAAATTTATTTACTAAGAATTCCCAGGTAAATAGTTCTCTTATGCTTTTAACACTACTTTTCACTGCCCTTCACCAGTGTTCTGCTTCCTTTTGAAACATAAAGGAAGAGAAAGATACTCTCTGTTCATCGGTACAATTCATCACATCTAGAATCTTTTCTATCTAGAGAAGCCATGCCTCAGCTTGTAAGGGATCCACCTCCGCTTCAAATACTGGCAGTTTCATCTTATGAAACTATTCCAATGCTCGGTGGAATTGTTACCACTTGCTCTTGTCATTAACTGAGTGAGCCACTCTGGCATCACCCCTGGAGTTCTATGACCTCCTCCTATCTAGACCTCTGAATCTTCATTATTGTCCATGGAGTGTGCACTTCCCATCACACTATAGTGCGACACACTGAGCGATAATGACTTATTGAGTGGTAGTTGATTTAGATCCATTTGTCCTTCCTATAAGATAAGGACGTCTAGTCAACATACTTTACTTGTATGAAAATAATTTTAGATAAAATTTTAGTTTCATGCAATAACTTTAATACAATCTTCATTATCACTTGCAAACCAGCAACTTGCTATATATATTTATATACATCTCAAAACGGATATAAGGATATTACACTGATATATCTACCCTTTGTATATCCGTACTAACCCATGTGCATGCATACAAGATGTGCCAGAGCATATTCAACAAAACTCTTAAGATATCCATCAACTAGCACACTAGGCTTACATGCATATATATATCAAAAGTAATTACTCATCGATTCATCCTTCATAGGGTAGAGTCTCCCCACTCGAGTCCCTACTAGTACTGCTGCTATCCTCGCTATCATCCATGCCTTCCTCGGAGTCTTCCCCGGTAATTCATCTCCTACGCAGCACCAGTCATCCAGATCATCATATAAATTCATGTCGTCTTCCCATTTTTCATCCCAAAAGACACCTCCAAAAGTGAATCCTCTTCGGGTCTCTTCTTTTAATGCACTTGTATCCTCCATCTCTTCTACATCAACTGAATCCCCAACCAAACTCGCCGTATCGACATGGTCAGTTCAGGCTCATTAGACGCCTGAGACTCAACCTCCTCATGGTCTATGTGGTCTGGAGCTGCAAATATGACCTCTGGGTCAGTCTCATCAGACTCATAACCCCAATCCATGGAACACGCCATCCAACTCGTACTCGAACTATCCGAGCTAGAGACTAGCCAATATTTGTCAGAGTCTTCCATCTACAAGTAAAAAGGAGTCATATCAATCTCAACCCATAACAATAGTCTTGACATACTACCATACAACAAGAAAGAAGCAATATATATATATATATATATATATATATATATATATATATATATATATATATATATATATATATATATATATATATGCACACTCTTACACTTACACTTATCCTTACTCTACCCGTAAGTTTCATGATTCAGAATAACTTAAGTTCAATAGGTAATTCAATGCATTCTCTCATCCCATTGTCTCATATCACTAGTAGCTGCTACTGACAGCCCGCACTCTCAGTCAACTCACCCGAATCGGGATATGCGAGCACCTCGATTCTGATGCGAGAAAATAATCAATTACCGCTTGACTCACAGTTAATCCGCCACATAAAACCCACTACCTAATTATAATCACAAATCCACACATATTAAGCCTAACAATTTTCTATTGCCTCCTACCTCTGACTTAACCTTTTCCTTCTACCTATAACCCTTAGCTTTGATACCAACTGTAACGGTCCCAGTCTTAATATTTTTAGTTATGACAATCACCATGGTTATCCTTAATCCAAGCGTGGGACCCATCAAGATACAATACTTCAATTTTGACTAACGTCAGCCTACTTAAGGCTTCACAATATATTCTGCTCAAAATGCATATGAGATCTCAGCATGAAATATCATTTTTCCAAACATTGATCTGACAATCCGGTAGGAAATATAGCCTACACATTACTATTCCATAAAACTCCACAATATTACAAAAGATTTCAGTGAAGCACCTAATAATACAAGCATTTCAATATTCTACAAAAGTTCATGGCAAGTATCAACATAGAAGTTTTACATAGCTTCTAAAATAATATATACATATCAAAGAACATGCCAAAAGGGTGAAAATATCTCCGGCTGTCACCTATCCCACATATTGCCATTAAGCGAGTCCCTTGCCTTTATCCAAACCTGAAGGTGATTAATAACACAGAGTGAGCTCGACAGCTCAGTGAGTAAAACAGTAATTATAAGCATGACCATATGTATGTCTATTTGGGATTTATCATAAGGTTTACAATTGTAATTATACTATTTTTGTATATCTTTAGGTATTTGCTGAAGTCCTGACCAAAATACCGCAATAGGTGTTATTAGTCGACTTGCCCACTCCTATAGTCGACTAATACTACAACTAGCCGACTTATATTGAAGCTATAGTCGACTGGGCTCTGACCCAAAAGATATTCATTCTCTGTTAGCTACTTGTAACTTACCTAGTCTACTACCCTATCTTGTATAGTCGACTTATAAACCATCTATAGTCGACTAAGTCTTGACCAAAGAGATGTGTGCTCTCTGTTTGCAACTTATAACAATTTTAGTCGACTACCCTATCTTGTATAGTCGACTACTCTAGATACTAGTCGACTTATCACCATCTATAGTTGACTAATTATGGCTAAAAGAAGATGTACACTCTCTATTGCTGCCTGTAACTAAAGCTAGTCAACTAACCTATCTTATATAGTCGACTAGGGGTGGTTTCCAGCGACTTATGTAACAGAATCTCAAATCTATAGTCGACTTCAGCCGAGGGTTAGTCGACTTATATAGTTGGAATTTGCCTATATCAGTCGACTCATCACAGAGTCTAAAGTTAAATTTTATATAGTTTTAACATGCAATTTTCATCTTAACCATATTAACCCACTTGTTAAATATAAAATTGGACTCCCCTTTGGTCACCTCCGGTTAAACCCGATCCCTTCATCCTATACGTTATTCAACGAAATATTTTCCCCTTCAATCACCTCTGGTTCAACCTGGTCCCTTCCTCCTATACATTATCGTAATGTTCTCCCCTTCGGTCACCGCCGGTTCAACCCGGTCCCTTCCTCCAAATATGCAATAATCATATCCTTCATGTAATAATAACATGCAAGGATTCATAGAGCAATGACAACATAATAATTTTTATAATTTCTACTTTACATCATGCCAACATTATGGAAGTCATTAACATGTATAAGTAACCACTTGCTGAATTATCAACATGCGAGCCTTTTCAAGATAACCAACATATTATTGAAAGTACACCTAGAGGGGGGTGAATAGGTGTAAGTGCTAATTTAGAAACTAAATGCGCTAAATGCGGAAGCTAATGCAAATTTTGCAACACACTTAATACAACACACAAGTGTAGCCGAATTCCCCGTGAAGGGCTCTGGACTAACTCCTCTTGATTCCCCTAAATATGGGTTGAGGTTCTATATGAAGCTCTTGTGGTTAAGTACAAGTGAGGCACACACACAAGCAATCCAAGCATATAATGAATAAGCAATATGAATCAATGCAAGGACAACACAAGCAAATAGATATGATATGGCAATATGAATTATGCTCAACACAAGCAAATATGATATGATGTTATGAATGATGCTTTGCACAATTAAATGAGAGAGAGTTAGAGAGACAATGGATCAAACGCTAAGACAAGATATGTTTCGAGGTTCGAGCCCCTAGCTCTACATCCCCGCCTACACCACCGTGTAGGATTTTCAATCCACTATCTCCCACCGAGGGAACCTCCACCGAGGAGGATTTGTTACAACACTAGGAGCACCAAACTCCTCTCTCAAACACCGCCTCACAACCGAGGGGTAGGCCCGTAGCCAAACAACAACCAACACCTCTACCGAAGAGGGTTACAACAAATCTCCACCTCTCACTAGAGGGAGCAAACCACAAGCCTCAACCTCTACCAAAGAGGGAGCAAACACCAACCCAATACAACAACCTCAACCTCTATCAAAGAGGGAGCAACTCAAGAAATCAAGGGTTTACAACAAGTGGTATGTCTCAACCACAAACCTCTTTCCTTTTTCCACAAACAAAGATCCTAAATAGAATAGGATAGAAGATAAGCTCAAGTGTGGAAAACAAATTTTTTGATCAAAGAAAATCTCTTGGGAAAATACCAATTGATATGGAAATGAAGAACAAGAAACCAATTCCCAAAAACCTATTTTCTTTGAAATAAACAAAACACTTAAAAACAAATAGATGAATCTTTTTGGTACTTAAACTCTTTTGAAAACTTCTTTTAAACACCAAGAATAGAGAGAAATTTTAGCTCATGAAAACTTGGCCAAAATCCCAAAGAAATGGGGTTTATGTAGGCCAAAACAGAAACTAGCCGTTAGGCTGATCTGGCAGCCTGACAGGCTAGCGGTCGGCCGGCCGGCCGACCGCCAACGGTCAGAAATATGACCGTTGGGCCATCTCGGTCGACCGCGCGGCCGACCGCCCAGATACAGAGAGCAAACTCTCTGTTCTGGTCGGCCGTCCGGCCGACCGTCCCTGTGACTGCCAAACATGCACAAGCTTGTGCACGTCGGTCGACCGCAAGGGTCGACCGGACTTTGGTACGGTCGACCCGTGCGGTCGGCCATCCTGGCCTGTCAGCCACTGTTCTGGGTCAGAAAACACATGTTAAAATATTTCTAAAAATTCTTTTAAGTCTTGTAAAAATACCCAAAAATAGTTTTATCATTTTGCATTGATATAAAACATGTGATAAAAAGTTTAGCTCAAATATCAATCAATATGAACTATTTTTGTGTCATATCATTTTTACCAAAAACCAAAACTTGTATTTTATCAAACTTGGATTTTTCTCAATAGGAAATCTGAATATTCCTAAACTCATGAATAGACATATCAAAATAAGTTTGTTTAAGATATGAAGCATGTATGTATATTGAACACATCTAATATACATAAAAACCATTTAAACTTGTTTTGATCTAAACTATTCATGAAAACCAAAATCCATAAAACGTGTGTGTTTGTGCACTTGAGCATATCAACTATTCTTATCTTTACACATGGATCTAAAACACACTAAACTAAACTAGGATACCTAAGTCTTCTTGATGATCTTCCATCTTCAAGTCGACTTGCTCCCAAACCTTGATCCACAAAGTGCAAAGGAATGATCTTTAAGTTTTGGCACCGGAATCACCATGGAAAGCTTCTAAACTCCTTGTAGAAGCTAATCACCAACTAATATCTTGCTAATAGATCTGAAACTTAAATTCACAAAAATATTAGTAAACATAACTTCATGAGTTAATCACCATCAAAACTAGGGTGGAAGGCCTTTGGGCCAACAATTATGTCATCTTAATATATGTGTAGCCATATATATATGCATAGCATCAAGTATTATATTTATGCATAGAACTATTTCTTCTAAAAAGGCATGTGGTTGACTACCATGTATACACACAATAAATTTATTAATCATGCACAATGGTAAGCATACGTGAAAATAGCTACAACATGATTACCGTAAGATTATTTATAATGTACACATAAAATCTATAAATCATACGCATGCATTATCGTTCAATTTCACGTCTACTTATAACTTAGCAATTTCCACTTTATTTCAAACTTTACACTACCTACTATTATATTAGGGTTTGGATGTTCTACGCACCCTTTAAGAGAATATCCCTATATCAAGCTTGGTCACCGGCTATAATAGAGTCTATACGACCATAACAATGTCATAATTAGTTTATAGTTAAAAGAATATAAGAGGGGGTAGTAGTCTTAAGGATTTGCCTACCTTCTTCAACTAATTTTACCCTTCTAACTTGTTAACCTAGGCCAACCTTGTCTTCAAGAATTTCTTCTAAGGTGATGTTAGATCACCATTTTTTCATGTTCTATTAGGCCTTTGGAGGAGATAAAATAGGTAAAGGAGCCCTTTTTTAGTATCAGGAACTAAGGGTAAGATTTGTAAGAGAATGGGAGGGGGAGAGAGAGTGTGTAGGTGAAGAAAATGGAGGGAAAAGGAATGGGTTGCTGGCTATTTTTCCTGGCAGGCTGCAAATAAGAGAAGGGAGGGAGTTTGGAGTTGGAAATGAAGAGAAGGAGTGTTACCAAATGAGGGTTTTCTCAACATTTCCCCCTATTTATAGTTCAATCCCATAAATGATATCATGTAAAGTGCCCCCCTAACACTATCTCTCTACGCCTATGCCTTACTCCTATAAGTAAGGTTCCCATCCCTCTCCCCTTCATGAAGTACTTATACCAACAAGTATGGTGGGGGTATGGTAAAGAAGTCAACATGTATGTGTGTATATTTTAATCCATATACATACATACTAATATATACATACTAATATATGTATGGTATAATGTATAATATAAGTATCTTACATGAATACTTGTTTCCACATCACCTCCCTAAAGCATTCAAGTGTTAAGAAAAAGGTGATTACTTAAGGCAAGTGTTACAAGGGAGGTGCAGGAAGGTGCGCTTGCCAACGTGGCCGGCGCAAGCAGGGGTGGCCGCCGGCCACCCAAAAAGAGAGGGAGAGAAGAGGGAAAGGAAATAAAGAAAAAGGAAAGAAGAAGAAAAGGAAGAAGAAAAGAAAAGAAAATGAAGGAAGAAGAAAAGGAAAAGAGAAATAAGAGGGGCCCGCCAGAGTAGCTAGACAGTAGCGGAGTTGGGAGGAGGCACCGGTGATGGTGATGGTGGCTGGTTGAACTTGATGAGTAATAGGGAGAGGGAAGAAATTAAAGGGTAGAGGAGAAGTAGATAGAGAATTGAGATAAAGATGAAAAGGTGAAGGGAGAGAAGGAGAGAATTTGGGGGAAGGAGGAGGAGGAGGAGGCGGTCGTTGGCGCCAGGGAGAAGAAGGAAAAATTGGAAAGAAAGAGAAAGGAAAAGAAAAGAAAAAGGAAAAGGAAATAAAAAAGAAAAGGGGAAGATATCTTGGGTGTTATGTGGTGGAGAATTTTTAGGGAAAAAAGAAAAGAAAGAAAATAGGAAAATAGAGAAAAAGGGAGTGGATGGGAAAAATGGAGAAGGAAAGAAAAGGAAAGAAAAGAAAAATAGATAGATAATACTTCGGATCTAAGAAAACCTCATAAATACCGAAAATGTCGGAAAATTGGACTGATCCGGAAAGATCTTGAAAAATTCTAAAAAAATAGTAAATATTATATTAAGATATATGGTGAAATTAGTTTTCAAAAATAAAATCCAATTTTCAAATTAAAATTCCTGGAGTCAACCGTCGAAATAGGTCTACACCGGTTCAGCCGGATTTTTGATAAATTCTGAAAATCTCAAAAAATACATTAAAGAGAAAATACTATTGTAAGAAGTAATGTGAAAGAGGAATCTAGAAATTTAATTCTAATTGAAAACTAAAAATTCTGAAATCAAGCAGCGATACTGGCCGACACCAATCTGGTGGAATTTTGATAAATTCAGAAAATTCTCAGAAAAAATATTTAGATAGAAAATGTGATTTTAAGAAATAATGTGAAATCCGTTTCTAGAAATTCAACTCCATTTATAAATTAAAAATCTGAGAATTGGTCAGCGGTACTGGTCGACACCAGTTTTGAAGATTTCCAATTTAATTCAAGAAAATTTCAAAAAATCATAAAAAATTTAAAATATTGGAAAACAATATTTGAAACTAAAATTGATCAAATTTGAATACCAGAAAGACCAAATCGAGTAATACCCTAGGATCGGATCCCCGGTTCAGACTAGGGTTGACTCCGAGTCTACGAATTTCGATCCAAGGCAAAATGATCATATAAACAATTCATAATACAAAACAAATACAGGAAGTAAATTAAAAAATACGATCAAAAAATCTGAATATGCAACTAAGTACATATTTCGGAAGCGGGGTGTTAAATTCCATCCACGTTACAAAAATTGCGTCCTCGCAATTTCGATAAGGGGTAAAATGAACACAAAAGGTACACGCAAAGGAATTATACCAATTAAGATATGAATCACTGCAGGTAGGGCTCTCAAGTTGACTGAACAATAATCGGAATATAGATATCTTCTGCACTTCCTGTTGTATAAATCTCCGAACAATGCCGAATAATACTGACCTGATAACACCGCTTAGCAATAGAATTCCCGATGTACAACATGCGTAATATCACTCTGAGAATAAGCTAGAATACAGAAGATGAAGAAGAACCTTGATAATGTTGAACATAACTAAAGAAGACCGATAGTTAAGAATTCCGAAGACCAGGCATTAATCACTTTGAAGAATATAGCCAAGAATAGAGAGTAACTATAGAAAAACATGAATACCGACTTCTGAAAGATAATCCGATCGTGGATCAATTCTGAGAATGCCCGAGCTTCATAGAGATGGCCGAAGAGATCATATAATAGCTTCATTCAGAACCAGCCACTACCTCTCTAGTCTATCCATATCTTAAGTTGGTATAAAGGCTTTGAGAAACCAAAATAGTGGAAAGATGAAGGGGATTAGGAATCAAAGGAAGGATGATCAAGAAAGAATAGATAACTTTGTACTTGTAGTTAGACTGTTTAACAGGGACTCATGCATTCCAGATACAAATTTCTTTACCATTAATTTGCCATCTGGATGTACTGAGGAAGCGAGAGCCTAAGCTCTGATACTATCCTGTAACGCCCCGATCACACGGGTACGGAGACGTTATTGTGACGTATATACGTAGGTCAGAAATACCCTCACGTATATACGCTAAGCATCAGTACATGTAAGAATCAGAGTATAGAAGCACGTGGTGCATTATACATTCCAACATATGAGTGCAATTACAAAGTTATCACCAGATGTGACAAATACTACAAGAATATTACATCACAGATAGGCGCAAATGCGAGAATACAAAGAGATGTACAAGTATGAACAGTACAAATGGCGCTCACGGGGTTTACAGAAGGAAAACTCGAGAGACGCGCAAGGGGCCTGAAAGGATAGGGCTTCAGACGGTCTGCTGGAGATCCACGCTACCGCTGTACTTCTCAGGTCAGCAACTTAGAGAATCCACATGCTCCAAGCTCCAGGACCTAAACATGAGAATCCAGGGGAGTTAGAACTTCCTAACGAGTGGTGATGTGAATGCCAAGTGGCGTACGAAGTAAGCATACGTGTATTGATAAATCTGAATTATAAACATGTATTGAAAACCGTGTCGTGAGCACAAGCATATAGAAGCAAGTCGATATATATAGAAAGCGATATCAAGTAGGGAATACTCATGGTATGATATTATAAGAGAAGGAGACTGGTGGAATAGAACACAAGTGGTAAAGTAGGATGTAAGCAGCTATAATATAGAAATGTTCATAAAACCAGAAATCTGAAGTGAAACCCGATGGAAGCAAACTCATCAAAGCATATAACAATATAAAGTTTGCATCTTTTATTATTATTATTACTCGTCTTACCCAGACGTCTGGATATGTGAACTAGCATCCCAGCACACATATATCCACATCTGAGTAAAGCAAGGTTGTTATTGGAAACCAACGGGGTACCAACGAATAATGTTTACAGTGGTTCCCGTGCATACCCGGGACCATGGCCCAGGATGTTCCGTTGTTGGAGAACGGAACCTACCGCAAGGTGATCAAGAGGGACTTATAGAATGCCCTTTATCAAGATGGTACTAGGAAGGAGGGAGCCAGCACTCCCCTCGGTCACCTGAAGGCCCTCAGGTTAGACCGAAAGTTTTTGTTGCAAAACATACCTAATACCACTGTAAACACGAACATGTATTGATATCCACAAGTTTCTCCTAACCCGATGTAAGCTGTCCCATTTTACGATTTATTAGATAATTATCAGATTCCAAGAATGAGCAAGAACAAGCCAGGAATGTCAGGAATACATGTGTATCAGGAGTATAGTTTGTACTAAAATATATCAAGTTGTAATCAAGATGTCAGTCATCATTCCTGTTATCATGCTAATTATAAGAGTCATGCATATCATGTCGGGTGTCAAGTGATAGCTGACAGGAGGGTGATATTAGGCAGGTGATAAGTAATAACATGGTATATGCAAGCGCATCAAGTATAAGCATGTCAGGCGAAATAGGGAAACTGTACTGATATACAAGAAAGGTACGAATACCGAAAAACCATGCAGTTTCAAGAAAAATAGTATTGGTAAGATTACAAACTCTTCACAACCATTAATAGAAGAATTAATTGACTGAAAAGCAGGTAATTAGCGAGCAAGCGACATCCAAGCGGAGCTAAGCAAGTTGGAGGCATGGACAGCAAACAGTGTTTAACACCAGAGCGCCTGGCGAGGTTACCTGGACGACTCGGCTTAAAGAGTGAGGAGAAAATCCGGCAGCATCTCACCTAGACAAATCTAGTGGTAAAGCGCTGAGCGCTAAGCATGCCCACCAGGCAGAGCTGAAAGACTTGACGGTCTAAGCACACTTCTCTTTCGAGTTAGTGGGCGAGAGCCCGGAGGCTAAAGTACGCTCGAGGTCTAAGCGCACTCTCGGTAACTACCACGAAACCCATAAGGGTACTGGCCTAGAACCATTGGATAGCCAGCCCGGGAGTGGGGAGAAACCCTGAGTCGATACGAGAGTACCTGCACGAGATGTTAGTACCACACAGGTATACATACAAGCGTGATAATATCTACACTACCGTGTATTGAAGAAGCCCGGAGGCTGATAGGGCCCAGAGGCCGAGTAGAAGGCCCGAAAGCTGAAAGCCTGGAGGCCAAGTAGGGAGCTCGGAGGCTAATGACCACAAAGGGTCGGCCATGCATGGTAATAAGCAGTAAAAATACATCACATGCATGGTATATATGCAAGAAGAAAACTACTCTAACACAAGCATTCATCACAGGCATATACTAGTACAATCACGAGCACTTGGCCACATACAACTACAGCAGCACCGCCCAATACAAAATAAATTTAAATACAAAATAAATACACGTCGACCCGACAAAGCGGGGACACCAAAAGGAGGCGAGGACATTTTCCTAAAATCTCCAAAAATGTTGAAACTCTGAAATCGCAGGAACTCGCATACGCGCCATAAAATATAATAAAAACATATACATAAAGAGAAGAGAAGAGAGAGAAGAGAGAGAGAAAGTGTTAGAGAGAGAAAGAGAGACAGGGAGAGAAAGTCTAGAGAGAGAAAGGGGAGTTAGAGAGAAAGAGAGAGGAATTGAGGAGAGAGGAAGAGAAAAAGTAGAGAGAGTGTGAGAAATTGTAGAGAGAGGTGAGAGAGTCGAGAGAGAGCTCAGAGAGAAGGGGTTTTCTCCCCACTCTGTCGCCCACGGCCAGGCCATGAGAGAGAAGTGAGAGAGTGGTGAGGAGGGCAGAGAGAGAAGTGAGAGAGGGGTGAGGGGGGCTGCTGCCCCTCTTTCTCAGCACAGGCCAGGTCAAGGCCTGGCCTGGCCACCTCTCCCTAGCTGCGGCCAGGGAGATGCAGGAAGGTGCGCCGGCCACCCCAAAAGAGAGGGAGAGGAGAGGGAAAGGAAAGAAAGAAAAAGGAAGAAGAAGAAAGGAAGAAGAAAAGAAAAAGAAAAAGAAAGGAGAGAAAAGAAAAGAGAAGAAAAAAGAGGGCTCGCTGGAGTAGCTGGACAGCGGCGGAGTTGGGAGGAGGCGCCGGTGATGGTGGTGGTGGCCGGTTGATCTTGATGGGAGAGAGGGAGACGGAAGAAATTGAAGAGTAGAGAAAGAAAGGAGGAGAAGTAGAGAGAGAATTGAGAGAGAGATTAAAAGGTGAAGGGAGAGAGGGAGAGAATTTGGGGAAGAAGGAGGAGGAGGTGGTCGTTTGCCAAGGAGAAGAAGGAAAAATGGGAAAGAAGAGAAAGGAAAAGAAAGAAAAAGGAAAAGGAAATAAAAAAGAAAAGGGGAAGATATTTTGGGTGTTATGTGGCGGAGAATTTTTGGGGAAAAAAGAAAAGAAAGCAAAAAGGAAAATAGAGAAAAAGGGAGTGGATGAGAAAATTGGAGAAGGAAAGAAAAGAAAGAAACGAAAAATAGATAGATAATACTCCAGATCTAGGAAAATCTCAAAAATACCAAAAACGTCAAAAAATTTAACTGATCCGGAATGGTCTTGATAGGTAGTAAAAAATGCATAATTGTCATTACATTTACCATCACATTTTCATATTTATTCCTACAATTATGCACTATTACTAATATTTTATTATTTAATGTGTGCAGGCCTTGAGTATTTATTTACATAAAGAATAAAAGCCTAAATGAAGCCCAAAAGCCCATGTCCAAGCCCAAGAGCAAAAGTGCAATTACCAAATGTCAAAGTTGCAATTATAAAAATGCAAAAGTTGCAAATACTAAAAAGAGGGAAGGGATAGACTTCTATTCAACCCTAAATGCTTGCAGGATGAGGATAAATATAAGAGAAGGAGAGTGTAAAGATAAAATTCGTTTTGGAAGAGATTTGGAATTAGGGTAACTTGCTTCCCAAGTTATCCCGAAATTTCAAATTAAAGAGTCGAGATGTCAGATCCAGATGGATATACCCAGATGGACGGACCAGAGGAGGCCACGCGTGAAAGCGCGTGGCCAGGGACTAGGCTATGGCCGCGGAAACGCCAGCGCCTATAAATACCCTAGGAGAGCAACCGAGAGGGGGGCATCCAGAGACTGGGAAATTAGGGTTTCTTTAGTTTTCTCTTTAAATTTCTGTAATTGTAATTTCGCTTTGAGCATATTGTGGAGAAGAAGGAGCATTGTATTTGGAAGATATTTTCGAATAAAGGTTACCTTTTTGCCATCTCAATTCTTGTCTTTTAATTTCATTTTATTCTGTGATCTTTTTAATTGTTTTGATTCTTCTCTCTTTTGCAACCCTTCTTATTAAACAAAATAAGAAAGAAAAAAATTTAAAATATAAAAAAAAAGAAGATGATGAACTAATTCTTAATTGTGGTTTGCTGATTTCTTAAACAACCCTAGAGCAGTTTAGGAATTAATGGATTGATAGTAATTTTTAGAAACCCTAGGTTTAAGACAGATTGCTTGAAGATTAAATTGATGACTAGTTTTCTAATCTAGGTTACACCTCTAAAAAATTCTTCACAACTTCATGCTTAAGCCCTTTGACAGCGTAACATTAAGGTAAAGCTTTTCTTATGCTGTACTTAGAAGTTAGGATGAACACTTGTTGGATTTCTAGGAGTGCGAACTAGTAAGATTCTAAGATCTTTTTCTCTTGCTTGCATCTTCTCTAATAAACCTAGGATCAATTTCATGTATTTCAAGATGATATTCAATATCCTTAACTTGCACTGTGGGTTGTGGTAGAAGATCAGTAAAACCACATCTCTCTAATCATATATTTCAAATCTAATCTCTCTTTTGTCTTATTTTAAGGATACAGAGGAATCGTCCGAAGAGCTTGCATCGCATCCTTCCCTGTGGATCGACCCGCTTTGGCCCTTGCTACAGCAGATAGCATTGAGACTGAGAATTCTAACTCTTAATCTTTTTCTTTGCAATCTCAGTTCTCAATCAAAATTTTGGCGCCATTGCCGGGGAAGGAACGACACGATTTTCTGAAAACTAATTCTTTTATTCTTTCAGTTTGCAGGTTCAGAGAACAGGAAAATTAATAGCAACAAGGACATATAGCAACTCTGTACCTCTGCCCTCGAAGGCAGAGCAACAGGGCCTACTACAAAGCCGCGTTTTCGCGGCCTGAGTAGTTCACTACTCACCCTATTTTCTGCAGGTTGTTGCTACTTGCAAATCTGATTTACTGCTCTGTTAAAATTTTCTCTATGATAAACCTGCACACTGCTAATTAATTAACAGTAACCCATTGGTTGAAAAATAAAAAAAATTAGACTCTTGCATTTTAGGCACGTGTCTATTTAATTTTTTTTAATTCTGTTGAAGAGTGCTGGCGACAAGGTACGTTTGCATTGCATATAGATTAGGAAACACTCTTGGCTGATTTACTGCTTTTTGAGTGATTACTTTTCTACTGCTTTACACGTACACAAAAAAAATTAAGGGCAAAACCTATTAACAAGATAAGGTGGGGATTTCATCACCCTTCCTTGGCCCACAAATCATCTCCGTCACACTCACAACCCTAACCTTAAGTAAAATTTGACTAGACGTTGGCCCTAGGTTAACTCGGACTCACTAGGAGATTGGCTGAAGGGGGAAGTTGTTCAAAATTAACTCTTGCCAAATCGGTGTCTAGGCAGGGGATTGAGGGCCGAAAGTCCGAAGATTGGTGGTTATTTAATTAAGGAACGTCTTTGACGGAAAATCTCCCACCGGTCTTGCCACCTGCCTGGTCGATTAACTTGTAGTTAAGGTCGGCAATATACCTCCTAAGGACAGTCTAAAGTTAGGAGTCGTCTAGGTCAAGGCTTACCTTAGACTAGGATTTTTTATTTTTTTCTTCTTTATTTTGATTGATTGGGTGGACTTGTTTGCTAATTGTGCATGTCCGCTTGGTCGAGAGACCCACTTACATCCAGACTAACTAGAACTAGTTAACCACCCGAGCAAAAGCCCGACTCACCCATGGCACAATCACTGTCACTCCAAGATAGGTTCTATCCTATTAGGACCTCTCTTCCTTCTTGCATCAAGTTAACTGATGAAGGTGTTGACCAATTTGAGCTCAAGCCACAATACATCAACACTCTTCCCAAATTTCATGGACTTGAATCTGAGGACGCATACTTCTTCATAAGGGAATTTGAAGAAGTATGTCTCATGATGAAGATACCCAAGCTAGGAGAAGATGCCATCAAACTACGATTTGTCCCATTTGCTTTGAAAGACCTAGCAAAGAAATTGCTCTACAGTCTAGAGACCGGTTCAATATCTTCGTGGGATAATTTCGTTAAGGCCTTCTTAAAAAAATTTTATCCCGTCCACAAGACTGCACTGATTAGGAAGAGCATCTTACAGTTTAAACAAACAGCCAATGAACCTTTTTGGAAATATTTCGAACGTTTTAAGGACCTCCTTACCCAATGCCCTCACCATGGGATAGAGAAATGGTGACTTTGCCAAGTTCTATATGATGGATTAGAATATCAAACTAAAACGCTATTAGAATCCATGTGCCAAGGAGGATTTCTAAAAAAGAACGAAAATGAAGGATGGTTATTATATGAAGAATTAGCTGATAATACCATCCAATGGGAACCAACTCCGGAAAAATTTAGGACTAATGACCCTACTTCTTCTAAAGGAGGTATCCATTCCATTGAGGCCAACATAGCTACCGATGCTAAGTTAGCTGCTGTGATGCGAAGACTAGAGGCTCTTGAAACTAAAGAACCAGTCTCTGTGAACCAAGTCAGCCCAACACCTTCGGCGGGCTGTACTTATTGTCAAGACATGTACCATGTGTTCGAGGAATGTCCCGTCTTTATCGCGCATCAAACCTTGCCCGAGCATATGAGTGCGGCCTTCACAAGGCCCGCCAACAATCCATATTCATCCACCTACAATCCAGGTTGGAGAAATCATCCCATTTTTCATGGGGCCCAAGCAACAATGATCAAACTAGGCCCAAATTCTTCAACAATTTCCAAAATCCGCCCTATCAACAAAATATCCCTAGTCAAAATCCTCCACCCTCTTTCCAATATTCACAAATGGAAACAAGGCTCTCCAACATGGAAAGAAAGGTGGACACTCTAGTTAAAAGCCATGACACGCTGGCTCAAGTCTTGACCAGGATAGAGATCCAACTGAATCAACAAGAAAGACAAAGGGGAACTCTACCAAGTCAACCATTGCCAACCCCTAGGAATCCTAGGCAAGCCAATGAGGCTCAAGATCAAAACCACTGTAACTTGGTTCATACACTAAGATCAGGGAAACAAGTTGAAATCACGTATCCATGCCACCGGGCCCATCCCAGTTGTCCATTCCATCTAGTTCCACTCCATCTCCACAAAGCTCCAATGAAACTGAAGTTGAGAAATCAGCAGGACAGGTGCACAAGCCTATAGCCCCATTTTCGAATAGGCTTAGGAGTAATAATAATGCACATATGGAGAAACTACTCGAGGTATTCAATCAGGTTAGGCTCAATATACCACTTCTTGATGCAATCCAACAGGTCCCTAGTTATGTCAAATTCTTTAAGGACATGTTCACCAAGAAAAGAAAAGACAAATGTGCCTAAGAAGGTTTTTCTAGCCACTAACATTAGTGAGCTATTGTCCAACCAGATCCCAGTCAAGTACAAGGACCCTGGTTGCCCCACTATTTCTTGCACAATAGGCCGAGCTGAAATCAATCGAGCACTCCTCGATTTAGGAGCTAGCATTAATTTGCTTCCTTTCTCCATATATCAACAACTTGGATTAGGAGAACTCAACCCAACCCAAGTTACAATCCAGTTCGCTGATCGCTCAATCAAGGTTCCTAAGGGAGAGATCAATGATGTCCTCATACGAGTGGGAGAATTCATTTACCCAGTCGATTTCATTGTTTTAGAGACACAACCTGTGTCTAATCCTAGGTCCCAAACTCCCGTCATCTTAGGACGCCCGTTCCTAGTAACCGCTAATGCAATCATAAATTGTAGAAACGGATCTATGAGATTGACTTTTGGGGATATGACCAAGGAAGTCAATGTTTTCAACTTAGGTAAGCATCCCTACGACATGACCGACCAACCCTTTGAGGTTAACTTCATTGAAAACATGACGAGTGAGCATAATGAGGAGATCACACTAGAGTCAGAGGAAGAGGAAGAGTTAGAATCAAGTGATCTCAAACCTTGATGAGATTGAATGGGCAGCAAATCCAAGTTCTATAGAGATGGAAGAGTCAAGCTTAACACCTCCACCCATCGAGCCACCTCCTTCATTGGAGTTAAAAGCCTTGCCTAAACATCTTAAGTACGCCTACCTAGGTGAACAAGAGACGTTACCGGTCATAGTTGCATCCAATTTGACTAATAGGCAAGAGGAAGACCTACTGACAACCCTTAGGAGACATAGGGAAGCCATTGGTTGGACTATGGCAGATATCAAGGGACTGAGCCCTACGATAGTCCAGCATCGAATCCATCTAGAGGAAGGGGTTAAACCGAAGAGGGATCCACAGCGTAGGCTAAACCCACTCATGCAAGAGACTGTACAAGCTGAAATAGTGAAACTGTTAGATAATGGGATCATTTATCCCATTTCCGATAGCGAATGGGTTAGCCCAATGCACGTGGTCCCTAAGAAGTCCAGCTTTACTGCGGTAGAAAACGACAAGCATGAGTTAGTGCAAACACGATTGCCTACCAAGGTTCGAGTATGTATAGACTATCGCAAGTTGAACGCCGCCACTAGGAAAGATCATTTTCCTCTCCCATTTATCGACCAAATGCTGGAACGATTAGCCGGTCATGAGTATTACTGTTTCTTGGATGGTTATTCAGGGTATAACCAAATCCCAATAGCCCCGGAGGACCAAGAAAAGACAACGTTCACGTGCCCATTTGAGACATTTGCCTATCGTCGAATGCCTTTCGGCCTATGTAATGCCCCCGCCACATTCCAACGTTGTATGTTAAGCCTTTTTCTGATATGGTCGAGCGCTTCTTAGAGATTTTCATGGACGACTTCTCCGTCTATGGAAATTCATTTGACCAATGTCTCCATCACTTGGAGCTAGCGCTGAATAGATGCACCGAAAAGAACTTGACCCTCAATTGGGAAAAGTGCCACTTCATGGTGCAGCATGGGATTGTCCTAGGTCATGAGATATCTAGCGAAGGGATCAAAGTAGACAAGGCTAAGGTGGAGATCATAGCCAAACTTCCAATTCCACGATGCGTTAAGGACATTCGGTCTTTCTTAGGACACGCTGGGCTTTACCGTAAGTTCATTAAGGATTTTAGCAACATTGCTAGACCCCTTACAAACCTTCTAGCTAAAGATGTGCCCTTCATCTTTGACGATAGGTGTAATAGTACGTGGGAGAAGTTGAAAGTGGAACTTATCTCTGCACCTATCATCTCACCTCCGGACTGGTCCAAACCTTTTGAGATCATGTGCGATGCCTCAGATTTTGCGATAGGCGCTGTCTTAGGACAGCGTAAGGATAACAAGCAGCACGTGATCTATTATTTGAGTAGGACACTCAATGACGCCCAAATGAACTATACTACTACCGAGAAGGAATTCTTGGCAATAGTGTTCGCTTTGGAGAAATTCCGCCCATACCTACTTGGGACCAAGACCACGATTTTCACTGACCATTCTGCACTTCGATACCTAATGCTAAAAAAAGATGCGAAGGCCCGACTCATTCGTTGGATCCTTCTCTTTCAAGAATTTGATCTCGAAATTCGAGATAAAAAAGGTGTTGAAAATGTTGTCGCAGACCATCTCTCTCGTGTGCCAAACGCACCTTCCGACGAACTGCCCATCAATGACAATTTTCCCGATGAACAACTTCTAGCCATCTCTAAGGAACCATGGTTTGCCGACATAGTAAATTACTTAGTCACAAACCAAACACCACCTAATTGGTCAAAACAGGATAGATACCGATTCTTGTCTCAAGTCCGGTATTACATATGGGAAGATCCATACCTTTTCAAATATTGTAGCGACCAAATTATTAGGAGATGTGTCCCGATGAGGAAACTAGGAGCGTTCTAGCCTTTTGTCATGAATTTGCTTGCGGTGGACACTTTGGTCCCTGCAAAACTACCGAAAAGATCCTACAAAGTGGCTTTTATTGGCCAACTTTTTTTAAAGACGCATTCGAATTTTGCAAAACATGCACAAGATTGAAAATCACCTTAGAGGGGGGGGTGAATAGGTGATAATGCTAATCAATGCACAATTTAAAATTTATGATGCAACAATCTCACAAAGCAAGTGAATATAGCAATGAATGTAGAGAGCAAGTAATAAGAGCAATGAAAATGGAGCAAGAATTAAGAGCAAGTAAACCAAACGCAAACACCGAGAATTGTTATCGAGGTTCGAGCACCCAGCTTTACTTTCCCGCCTTCCCCAGAAGGATTCCAACCACTTTCACTATCACAAAGATGTTACAAATCCACCGGAGTACCCAACTCCACAATCTCAAGTACAAGCAATCTCTTAGTAGTCAAAAGACCACAAACTCTCTCTTGCAAAATTCTCTTCCCTTACAGAGGTCCTTAGAGAATAATGAGTAGGAATGAAGCTCTTGTGTGCAAGGAGAAAAGAAAAAGAAATCAGAGAATTCTTGAAAGCACTTCAGAAATGAGAGAGAATTTCAGCACAAAAACCAAGAAACTAAGTCTTTTTGAATGCCTTAAACTTGTGAAAATTTTGATAATTTTTCTAGTAACCAATCTCTCCCTAAACACCCCTATTTATAGAAGAGGGCTAGGGTTTAGAGATAAAACATATTTAAGGCTAATCAGAATGTATTAAAACCAAAACATGTCACTTAAACACACTTAAGTGAGAAAAGGACAAAAATAAACCAGCTCAGAAAATAGCCGTTACTGTTCAAACGGCTAGCTCGGTCGACCGCCCGGTCGACCGCTAGCTCAAAAAAAAATAGCCGTTGCAGGCTAACGGTCGACCGGCCGGTCGACCAAACAAACAGAGAGCAGAGTCTTGCAGTCAGGCAGGTCGCGGTCGACCGTCCGGGTCGACCGTGAAACGTGCACACTGACACGCACTGCTGCCAGAACTTCGGTCGACTGGGTCGGCCGACCGGCTTGACCTGACATGGGGTCGGTCGACCCAGGCGGTCGACCGGCTCAGGTCAAAAGCCAAAATAAAAATGGAATTTTGAGGAGAGGACTATTTTTAACAAAATAGTTTTGAATAGGGATAAATATAATGGATAAAAAAAGTTTGTAGGCTGAAGATTGTAAGCAAACTATTTTTGTACATATTATAGGAAATATTTTTGGAAACAAGATGTGCGCAAAAACGTGTGTGATAGAGCTTCAAACCTATTCACTATTCTTTAACAAAACTCTAAACTAAAAACAAATCTAATAAATTATCTTGAGCAATCTTGAAGTCTTGAGCCATGCAATGCCTTGCTAGAGCCTTCTCTTCTATGTTCCTTCCTTGATGTGCAAAAAGCCTTCTTTGCTTCATGAACCTAGAATTTCTTGCAATAGCTAAGCAATGGCCTCCAAATATGGTACAAACCTGAAACTTATCTTAACAAACTAATTAGTACCATATAGCTCCTATTTGTTTTGTTATCATCAAAACTCTAAACAAATGGAGAGTGTAACCTTATGGGCCAACAAAGATGTCAAATGATAAGAAGAATTTCCAAACGAAATATGATGCCCCTAAATCTAATTCTAGAAGTAGAACTTTTCGATGTCTGAGGCATTAATTTTATGGGACCCTTCCCTAACTCGTTTGGGCACCAATACATCTTGTTGGCCATAGATTACGTATCGAAATGGGTTGAAGCCGTCCCTTGCAAGACAAATGACAACAAAGTTGTTGTCAAATTCTTGAAAGAAAACATCATCTCGCGCTTTGGAACCCCTCGTGCCATAATTAGTGACAATGGTACACATTTTTGCAATAGAACTTTTGAAGCTCTTATGCGAAAATATGCCATAACTCACAAGTTATCTACGCCCTACCATCCTCAAACCAGTGGACAGGTAGAAGTTTTCAATAGGCAAGTCAAGCTTATCTTGGAGAAAACTATGAATCAGAATAGGAAGGACTGGTCCACCAAATTGGTAGATGCCCTATGGGCATATAGGACTGCCTTTAAGACGATTCTAGGAATGTCTCCCTACAGACTAGTCTTTGGAAAGGCTTGCCACCTTCCTGTTGAGTTAGAGCACCGGGCCTTATGGGCAATTAAGCAGCTGAATTTCGATCTAGATAAGGCCGGTGAGCTTCAGAAATTGAAAATTTCTGAACTAGAGGAATTGAGGAACGAAGCATATGACAATGCGAAAATTGCGAAGGATAGGGTTAAGGTTTTTCATGATAAGTTCATCACGAGAAAAACTTTTGTCCAAGGACAAAAAGTGTTACTCTATAACTCTAGACTTCATCTCTTCCCGGCAAGTTAAAATCAAGATGGACAGGGCCCTTCATTGTTAAGACTGTGTTTCCACACGGAGCCATAGAGATCTACGACCCAAAAAATGGCAGCACATTCAAGGTAAATGGTCAACGTCTTAAAATCTTTTTGGAATCAGTTCCGGAAGTAAAAGCAGTCATGGGTCTTTTTGACCCAATGTATCGGTAACTCTATCTCTCTGCCAATTCATGTATCCATGCATTTCATTCATACATTGGGGACAATGC
The DNA here is from genome assembly GCA_038442645.1 of Agave tequilana. Taxonomy (NCBI): domain Eukaryota; kingdom Viridiplantae; phylum Streptophyta; class Magnoliopsida; order Asparagales; family Asparagaceae; genus Agave; species Agave tequilana. The sequence goes on along the minus strand of JAVJIF010007770.1, from coordinate 103,546 downwards.
ATGAGACAAGTGTGGGGGAAGGGTATGTAAAGTAAAAAAAAAAATTAAAAATTAAAAAAATTTATATATATATAAAAAAAGAAAAAAATTAAAAATTAAAAATTCATGCATCCATGCATTTCATTCATACATTGGGGACAATGCATGAGACAAGTGTGGGGGAAGGGTATGTAAAGTAAAAAAAAAAATTAAAAATTAAAAAAATTATATATATAAAAAATTTTTTCTTTTTCACTTTATTTGCCAAAAAAAATATTTTATAAAAAGGACAATATTTTGACTTATCTTTTGAAAAAAATCTAAGTTAGTCTTAAGAATTAGGAAAATCATGATTAGGATCTCTAAAAACTTGGTCAAAATAAATAAGTTGTTGAATTTTTAGGTATAGGAGGAGAAATTGAATAAGTAATTAGTCTTGATTTTTACCTTAATGAAATGTGCATCCCTAATGCATATCTAGGATTCTAAGACAAAGACCCTTGTGCCTCATATATAAAAAAAAAATCACTAATTAAGGTGGATACATGTGCCTCAAGAAGCATAAGTATTCACGCCTAAAGGTGAGTTCTAAAATAAAGTCCTTAGTTTTGTGGCCTAGTTCACTCGAATTTGAGTCCGTGGGGTGTTTTCTCACCTGGTGCCCTAAAACCAACCAGTTTGGGAGTCACCGACTTTAAGTTCGCTACATGGGTGGATTAGAAAGCCTAAGAAAACTAAAAAATATTATATATGTATTAACACATTTAATAGTCAATTAGTTAGGTATGAGGGCCTCAAGAAGCCTTGATACTTACACGAAAGAAAATTAGATGAGTTATACATATTTAAAAAAAATAATAATAATAATAAAGAGGCATGAGAGTCCAAGTTAAGGAATTCCTATATTCACAAGGATGCATATGACTTTTGGTAACGAAAAAGACTATACAAAAATTCAATTTTGATCCTTACCTAAAGTGGATAACAATTTGCTTTATAAAGACTAAGTTTAAGAATGAATAAAAATGATAATCCTAAAACTTATAGATTACTTAGTCTCTTCAAACATATTTCAAATATTTTCCTTTTTATGGATTTTGTGGGTGTAATCCGCTGAAAACCCTCACGAGACAACACTCGTCCTCTAGGGTAACCTAGGGGTTTAACGGCTTGTTGCACGTGCTAAGTGCAATCGTGATTCCTACGAAAGTGAGTTAGCTAGATTAGTTTTTCTTTTTCCTTTTGATTTTTACTCGAGGACGAGCAAAAAGATAAGTGTGGCGGTGTGATAGGTAGTAAAAAATGCATAATTGTCATTACATTTACCATCACATTTTCATATTTATTCCTACAATTATGCACTATTACTAATATTTTATTATTTAATGTGTGCAGGCCTTGAGTATTTATTTACATAAAGAATAAAAGTCTAAATGAAGCCCAAAAGCCTATGTCCAAGCCCAAGAGCAAAAGTGCAATTACCAAATGTCAAAGTTGCAATTATCAAAGTGCAAAAGTTGCAAATACTAAAAAGAGGGAAGGGATAGACTTCTATTCAACCCTAAATGCTTGCAGGATGAGGATAAATATAAGAGAAGGAGAGTGCAAAGATAAAATTCATTTTGGAAGAGATTTGGAATTAGGGTAACTTGCTTCCCAAGTTATCCCGAAATTTCAAATTAAAAAGTCGAGATGCCAGATCCAGACGGATATACCCAGATGGACGGACCAGAGGAAGCCACGCATGAAAGCGCATGGCCAGGGACCAGGCTATGGCCGCGGAAACGCGGCTAAAGCCGCGTTTCCGCGGCTTGATGATAAGAGGGGATACCTGTTTTCGCACGAGAGTTTTATCGGGACTCTACATCTTCCAGCGTCTATAAATACCCCTGCAGAGCAATCGAGAGGGGGGCATCCAGAGACTGGGAAATTAGGGTTTCTTTAGTTTTCTCTTTAAATTTCTGTAATTGTAATTTCGCTTTGAGCATATTGTGGAGAAGAAGGAGCATTGCATTTGGAAGATATTTTCAAATAAAGGTTACCTTTTTGCCATCTCAATTCTTGTCTTTTAATTTCATTTTATTCTGTGATCTTTTTAATTGTTTTGATTCTTCTCTCTTTTGCAACCCTTCTTATTAAACAAAATAAAAAGAAAAAAAATTGAAAATATAAAAAAAAAAAGAAGTTGATGAACTAATTCTTAATTGTGGTTTGCTGATTTCTTAAACAACCCTAGAGCAGTTTAGGAATTGAATGGATTGATAGTAATTTTTAGAAACCCTAGGTTTAAGACAGATTGCTTGAAGATTAAATTGATGACTAGTTTTCTAATCTAGGTTACACCTCTAAATAATTCTTCATAACTTCATGCTTAAGCACTTTGACAGCATAACATTATGGTAAAGCTTTTCTTATGCTGTACTTAGAAGTTAGGATGAACACTTGTTGGATTTCTAGGAGTGCGAACTAGTAAGATTCTAAGATCTTTTTCTCTTGCTTGCATCTTCTCTAATAAACCTAGGATCAATTTCATGTATTTCAAGATGATATTCAATATTCTTAACTTGCACTGTGGGTTGTGGTAGAAGATCAGTAAAACCGCATCTCTCTAATCATATATTTCAAATCTAATCTCTCTTTTGTCTTATTTTAAGGATACAGAGGAATCGTCCAAAAAGCATGCATCGTATCCTTCCCTGTGGATCGACCCGCTTTGGCCCTTGCTGCAGCGGATAGCATTGAGACTGAGAATTCTAACTCTTAATTTTTTTTCTTTGCAATCTCAGTTTCTCAATCAGGTCTCAAAAAATCTTAAAAATAGTAAATATTATTTTAAGGTATATGGTGAAATCAGTTTTTAGAAATTAAATTTCCTTGAGTCAACCGTCGATACCGGTCTGCACCGGTTCGGCCGAATTTTGATAAATTCTGAAAAATCTCATAAAATACATTAAAGAAGAAAATACGATTCTAAGAAGCAATGTGAAATCCAAATCCAGAAATTCAATTCTGATTGAAAACTAAAAATCCTGAAATCAACCAACGATACTGGCAGATACGAAATCCGGTGAAATTTTGATAAATTCAGAAAATTCTCAGAAAAAGTATTTAGATAGCAAATGTAATTTTAAGAAATAATGTGAAAGCCATTTCTAAAAATTCAACTCCGTTTAAATCTTAGAATTGGTCAGCGGTACTGGTCAACACCAGTTTTGAAGATATCCAATTTAATTTAAGAAAATTTTAGAAAATCATAAAAATTTAAAATATTGGAAAATGATATTTGAAACTAAAATCGATCAAATTCGAATAACAGAAAGACTAAATCGAGCAATACCCTAGGATCGGATCTCCGATTCAGACTAGGGCTGACTCCGAGTCCACGAATCCAGATCCAAGGCAAAACGATCATATAAACAATTCATAATACAAAACAAATACAAGAAGTAAATCAAAAAATATGATCGAAAAATCTGAATACGCAACTAAGTACGTATTCTGGGAGCGGGGTGTTATATTCCATCCGCCTTACAAAAAATGCGTCCTCGCAATTTCGATAATGGGTAAAATGAACACAAAAGGTACATGGACAGAAATTATACCAATTAAGATATGAATCACTATAGGTAGGGCTCTCAAGTCGACTGAACAATAATCAAAATAAAGATATCTCCTACACTTCCTGTTTTATAAACCTCCAAACGATGCCGAATAATACTGACCTGATAACATCGCTTAGTGATCGGTCGCTAAGATTGCACATTTATTATCATATTCCCATACTTATTATTAAATAAACTCTGCTTGTTCTTAATTATTGTTTAATTTATTTGTAGGCCCATTCCTAAAGGAGAGTGAAGAAAAATGAGCCCAAAAGCCCATCAAATTCTGAATTAAATCAGAATAAATTCGAAATCAGTGAATCAGGGTAAATCTTGACAAATCAGAGAGGTTGAAAATCGGTTGAAATGAATCATAACAATCAAGCGGTTGAAGCCAAAGATCAAAGGCCATTTCATTAAAATCTCGGACTTAAACTGCAAATCCAGCTGAAGATAAACATTAATCGCGAAGCCGGGGAATTCCACCAACAGGATGTGGCCAGGTGGCCACACCCTGGCCGCGAAAACGCGCCAAAGCCCCGTTTTCGCGGCTTTGTTAGGGAGTTAGGGGGCGTTTGCTCCCCCTATCTTCTCATGCCTCTCCCCTCTGGGTTTTTGCCTATAAAAGGCAGGTATTTCACTGTAAATGGGGACGATCATGCAGAGATAGGATTTAGTCCAGTTTTTCATTCTTTGTATTGTAGGTTTTTATTTTCTTTTCATGTAATTTTTATTTCTTTGTAAGTATAGTTTAGACTGAGATTCATGTAAGTAAGAGAGAGAGGCTTATGTTAAGAGTGACACCGATGTACCTCCTCTTTTCTTCTATCGTTTCTGCAAGCAATAAAAGGTAACTTTTTTTTTAATGTTTGTCTTTACTTTTGTTTCCTTCTTTTTCTTTCTACTTTTCCTCTTTTGGTTATGATGAGCATTCAAGTGAATCTAGAAGCATCAGTATAACAATGTTTGTGTGAGTGCCAACGATATTTCATGATGATGTTCTCCTCCTCAAGACTCCGTATCATTTCATTCTTGTTCGTCTTGATGATGTAATGCAAATGGGGACTGAGCTCGATCTTATGGCTTATGCGTTGAACGCCTCTGAAGCAAGGTAGAACATGCAAGGTTTCCAGGTAAGTCATCAACCAAAGGAGGTAAGTATTTCTTTAATCTTTACTTTCTTTTCATTTATTTCTTTAGTTTAGATCACCAACACCAACAACACCCACTTCTTTTATCACTCCTTTTCCATATCTTTATACATATCCAATTCTAGTTTCTCCATCTTCCCAATCTCTCACTTTTTGCCTAACTTCATTGTAATTTATTTATTATTTTTTTAAGAAACTAAAGAAGAACTTTAACCATTAATGGTAGCATAAAAGAGAACTTGCTAAACAAGCTTCCATCGCTGTCTCTCCTTGTGGATCATGACCTGCATAGTCACTTGCTATAGCGGTAGAATTGAGCACCTTGCACTACTGTTTTAAAAGTTCTGAAATTTTGTACTTTTATGTGCAGGTAAAACCTCAATCAAATTTTGGCGCCGTTACCGGGAGGGACGGTAAGTAATTCTCTTTAAAGTTTACATTTTTTGTTAACTTTCTTCTTTGTTTTTTTTGTACATATTTAACAAGGAATTCTTGCTGCAGTGGACACATAAGTGACCTTGGACTCTGCTCAAGAAAGTAGAGCCAAGAAGCCCTCAGATTTGCTACAGTCCTATGACAAACTGAGTGAACACTAACCTGTATTTTCTGCAGGTTGGCTGAATTGCGTAGTTTAAATATCTGTAACATTTATTTCCTTGTTTGTCTCACTGTATTTTCTTTCTAACCTCAACAGTAAAATAATGATTGTAAATGCTAAAAAATGATTTAGACTTTGCATTTAGGCACGTGTCTATTTCATTACATTTTCTATTTACTGTTGAAGAGTGCTGGAGCAAGGGTACTGTGCATAGCATCTAGTATAAGAACACTTTTGGATTATTTACATTGCTTAAGGCTTTTCTTGTACACTGCACTAAATTGATCTAAGGGCTTATCCTATAAACAAGATAAGGTGGGGAAGTCATTACCCTCCCTTAGCCCACAAACAATCTCCCACTCACTAACCCAAGCCTAACTAAAAATGAGTAGACGTTGGCCCTAGGGACATCTCAGACTCAATTAGGAGATTATCCTAAGGGGAAAGGTGTTGGAATTTGACCCCTGCCAAATCAGTGTCTAGGAAGGGGATTAAGGGCCGAAAGCCCGAAGGTTAGTGGTTACTTAATTAAGGAACATCTTTAACGGATAACCTCCCACCAATCTTACCCTGACCTGGCTGATTAGCTTGTGGTCAAAGTCTGCATTATACCTCCTATGGACAGTCTAACCAGTTAGGAGTCGTCTAGGTCAAAGGTCTACCCTAACTTAGGTTAGAATTTTTTCTTTTTTGTTTGCTTATTTGTTTGTTTTTTTTCTTTGTTTGTGTTTTATTGTGTGATATGGCTTATAACAATAATTTTTCCAATTTTAATGGTAATCCATATTACACACTAACCTCTTTTTCAAATATTACCAACCCGACATATCATAACTTTAACCAACTTAGTGTGCTGGATTGGTCTTATCTGAATCAATATCACCCATGCCCCTAATCTTATAACCATAATTTCCAGAATAATTTCAACTCTTCATAGAGTCAGTGGGGATTCACCTCCCCCGAGTCCAATTTTCAACCAACTTGTCCTCCTTATCCACCTTGTCCACAATATTTCCAAAATTCATATTCAGTTCCACCAGTCCAAAATAGAAAACCATCAATTTGGAAATGAGTATGCGTGAGTCCAAACAACAATCACAAAATCTGATGGACTCACAATTTAACCACCAATTCCAAATAATACTTCATCTTTTCAAGACCAATAGCAACAAAACGATGTACCTATTAACTATAAAAAGATGCTTGAAGTCATGACTTAGGCTCAAAATGCTCGTAATCATGACATAGATATGATGGTCCAAACTCTACGTTTCACCGTTTGGCCAGTTCTGATGTCGTTAACCATTCTGTTAGAGCTGAAGAGTCATGTTGTTTTAGAAAATAAGGTTCCATTTCAGCACATTCATTTGAACTTACCCAAACTCTAAATTTTAAAAATGATATTGACAGTTTGGCAAGTTATCCCTTTCCTGAAATTGAATAAGATCATGAACCTCAACTTAGTGATTCAATTTTACTTTCTGATTCAATTATGACTCCGGTGTCTTCACTTGATTTCAATCTTTTTCCCAAGTCAACATTGGATCCTGTGCCAATTCATAATGAAATTGAATCGCCCATCTTTGATGATCATCATATTGAACTTTACCAATTTTATAATTTTGAAAGTCCCATTGATAAATTGGCAAGTTATCATTTTTATGAAATTGAACTCAATGAGAAATGTGACCTAGATTCTCAAGTCTGTGATCCAGTTCAAATTCCCGAATCAATATTTACTCCTGTTTTGTTACCCGACTTGAGTAATATTTTAGAGTCAGTTTTGATTCCCACTCCTATCATTCTTGAGCTTGAATCACCGATATTAAGTCACATTCCATTATGGGAAAATGAATGTGGATTTGAGTTTTAACTTCTTGATTTGGACCCACTTCCTGAACCAATCTCGACGCTTGAACCTTTACTTGACTTAAGTCACTTTTCTGAGTCGGTATTAGTTTCCGTACTTCCTAAGTCCAAGTCAATCATTCTATCTTTTCACACTCCATTTTGGGACAAGGCGGTTGACAAAATTGACTCCGAAATCAATTATGGAATTTGGAAATTAGATGGGGTCAAATTTTTATTAAAAATCCTTCATGTATACATCATTTTAGTGGGTTATATTAGAGAGACTTCTGGTGGGTTCATCCGAACTCCATGCAAAGTCGATTGGGCCGCATTTCGTGGACCAATTAGACCACCACCGGAACCACCACCTTAAGGTAGTATTTTACTATCCTGTCTTCTTTTTCATGCATCTATGCGTTAATTCATACATTGAGGACAATGCATGAGATAGGTGTGGGGAAGGGTTCTAACATAACTTAGGTTTTTCTTTTTATTAAAAAAATTAACATTTTCTTTTTTTAAAAACATTTTGAAAATAGAAACAATATTTTGACATATTTTTTGTAAGAAATTAAGTCAAATTTAAGGAATAGGAAAATCAAAATTAGTATTTCTTGAACTTGGTCAAAATAAGATTATTTGTTTGATTTTTAGAGTTAGGGAGAAAAGTTGTCAAAGTAATTTAGTCTTGATCTTTACCTTAATGAAATATGCACACTTCATACACTTACACACTTAGGGTTCAAAAAATGAAGATTCTTATGCCTTATATAAAAAAAAATATATATCTATGAAAGATTAACAAATCTAATTATTGATTAGCTAGGTGCTTTGGCCTAAGTAAGCCTTTGTAATGCGAAAGATGATTAGATAAGTTTGAGAAAAATATATATAAAAAAAATCCTCTGATTAAGCTGGGTATTTGTGCCTAATAAAGCATAAGTATTCATGCCTAAAAGTGGTTCTTATAATAAAATCCTTAGTTTTGTGGCCTTGTTTGCTCGAGTCTTAAGTCCTTGGGGTGTTTTCTCACCCGATGTCCTAAGACCGTTTGGTTTGGAAGTCATCGATTAAAGGCTCGTTACATGGGCAGATTAGAAAGCCTAATAGAACTAAGGAATAATACCACCAAAATATATATATATATAAATAAATAAGGCATAAGAGTTAGAGTTAAAGAACCCTTAGTCAAAATTTTCACGGTCACAAGGTACATATGACTTAGGGTAAAGTAATAGACTAGATGAGAAGTACAATTTGACTCCTTATTTTGATTGATAACAAATTTTTGAATAGAGACTAAGTTTAGGGATGAAAAATTCGATTTTCCTATAACTTATTAAAACTTACTATAATATTTCAAATATTTTTCTTTCAAAATGTGTTTTCAAATTACTAACATTTTTTCTCTTTCTTTACGGATTTTGTGGGTGTAATACACTGAAAACCCTCATGAGACAAAACTCGTCCGCTAGGGGTAACCTAGAGGTTTAACGGCTTGTTGCACATGCTCAGTGCAATCGCGTGACCTGCGAAAGTGGTCTAATAATCCTTAGTATAGTTTAGTTGTTTTGCTTGAGGACGAGCAAAAGATAGGTATGGGGTGTGATCGGTCACTAAGATTGTACATTTATTATCATATTCTCATACTTATTATTAAATAAACTCTGCTTGTTCCTAATTATTATTTAATTTATTTGTAGGCCTATTCCTAAAGGAGAGTGAAGAACAATGAGCCCAAAAGCCCATCAAATTCTGAATTAAATCAGAATAAATTCGAAATCAGTGAATCAGGAAAAATCTTAGCAAATCAGAGAGGTTGAAAACCTGTTGAAATGAATCATCCCAAATCAAGCGGTTGAAGCCAAAGATCAAAGGCCATTTCGTCAAAATCCTAGACTTAAACTGCAAATCCAGCTGAAGATAAACATCAATCGCGAAGCCGGGAATTCCACCAACAGGGTGTGGCCACCTGGCCACACCCTGGCCGCGGAAACGCGGCCAAAGCCACATTTTCGCGGCTTTGTTAGAGAGTTAGGGGGAGCGTTTGCTCCCCCTATCTTCTCACGCCTCTCCCCTCTAGGTTTTTGCCTATAAAAGGCAGGTATTTCATTGTAAATGGGGACGACCATGCAGAGATAGGATTTAGTCCAGTTTTTCATTCTTTGTATTGTAGGTTTTTGCTTTCTTTTCATGTAATTTTTATTTCGTTGTAAGTATAGTTTAGACTGAGATTCATGTAAGTAAGAGAGAGAGGCTTATGTTGAGAGTGACACCGATGTACCTCCTCCTTTCTTCCATCATTTCTGCAAGCAATAAAAGGTAACTCTTTTTTTTATGTTTGTCTTTACTTTTGTTTCCTTCTTCTTCTTTCTACTTTTTCTCTTTTGGTTATGATGAGCATTCAAGTGAATCTAGAAGCATCAGTATAACAATGTTTGTGTGAGTGCCAATGATATTTCATGGTGATGTTCTCCTCCTCAAGACTCCATATCATTTCATTCTTATTCGTCTTGATGATGTAATGCGAATGGGGATTGAGCTCGATCTTATGACTTATGCGCTGAACGCCTCCGAAGTAAGGTAGAACATGCAAGGGTTCCAGGTAAGTCATCAACCAAAGGAGGTAGGTATTTCTTTAATTTTTCTTTCTTTTCTTTATTTCTTTAGTTTAGATCACCAACACCAACAACACCCACTTCTTTTATCACTCCTTTTTCATTTCTTTGTACATATCCAATTTGGTTTCTCCATCTTCCCAATCTCTTACTTTCTGCCTAACTTCATTGTAATTTTTTTTATTTTTTTTAAGAAACTAAAAATGAACTTTAACCATTAATGGTAGTATAAAAGAGAACTTGCTAAACAAGCTTCCATCGCTAGTCCCCCCTTGTGGATCACGACCCGCATAGCCACTTGCTATAGCGGTAGAATTGAGCACCTTGCACTACTGTTTTAAAAGTTCTGAAATTTTATATTTTTATGTGCAGGCAAAACCTCAATCACTTAGCAATAGAATTCCCGCTATTCAACATGCATAAATCACTCCGAGAATTAGCCAGAATACAGAAGATGCAGAAGAACGTTGATGATGCTGAACATAACTAAAGAAGACCGATAGTAAAGAATTCCAAAGACCAGGCATCAATTACTCTGAAGAATATAGCCAAGAATAGAGAGTAACTGTAGAAAAACCTGAATACCGACTTCTGAAAGATAACCTGATCGTGGGTCAATTCTGAGAATGCCCGAGCTTCATAGAGTTGGCCGAAGAGATCATATAATAGCTTCATTCAGAACCAGCCACTACCTCTCTAGTCTATTCATATCTTAAGTTGGTATAAAGGCTTCGAAAAATCAAAACAGTGAAAAGATGAAGGGGATGAGGAATCAAAGGAAGGATAATCAAGAAAGAATAGATAACTTTGTACTTGTAGTTAGACTGTATAACCAGGACTCATGCATTTAAATTGCAAATTTCTTTACAATTAATTTGCCATCTGGACGTACTGAGGATGTGAGAGCCTAGGCTCTGATAGTATCCTGTAACGCCACGATCCCACGTGTACGGAGACGTTATTGCGACGTATATACGCAGGTCAGAAATACCCTCATGTAACATACGCTAAGCATCAGTATAGGCAAGAATCAAAGTACAAAAGCACGTGGTGCTATATACATTCCAACATATGAGTACAATTCCAAAGTTATCACTAGATGTGACAAATAGTACAAGAATATTATATCCCTGATAGGCGCAAATGCCAGAATACAAAGAGATGCACAAGTATGAACAGTACAAATGGCGTTCACGAGTTTATAGAAGGAAAACTCGAAAGACGCACAGGGGGGCCTGGAAGGATAGGGCTTCAGACGGTTTACTGGAGATCAACGCTACCGCTGCACTTCTCAGGTCAGCAACTGGGATAATCCACATGCTCCAAGCTCTAGGACCTGAACATGAGGATCTAGGGGAGTCAGAATTCCCTAACGAGTGGTGATACGAATGCCAAGTAGCGTGCGAAGATAAGCATACATGTATCGATAAATTCGAATTATAAATATGTATTGAAATCGTGTCGTGAGCACAAGCATACAGAAGTAGGTAGATATATATATAGCAAGCGATATCAAGAAAGGAATACTCATGGTATGATATGATAAGAGAAGGAGACTGGTGGAATAGAACACAAGTGGTAAAGGGGGATGTAAGTAGCTATAATATAGAAATGATCATAAAGCATACAACTATATAAAGTTGGTATCTTTTATTGTTATTATTACTCATCTTACCTAGATGTCTAGATATGTGAACTAGCGTCCAAGCACACATATATCCACAACTGAGTAAAGCAAGGTTGTTATTGGAAACCAACGGGGGTAATAACGAACAATGTTTACAGTGGGTCCCCTACATACCCGGGACCACGGCCTAGGTTGTTCCATTGCTGGAGAAGGAAACCTACCGCAAGGCGATCAGGAGGGTCTTATAGAATATCCTTTATCAAGATGGTACTAGGAAGGAGGGAGCTGTTCGGAAGGAGGAATTGAATTGAGCAAGAGTTCAGAGTAAAACCGTTTATGTCCGTGTGTTGATTATCAAACTCTAAATATGTATGAAGATTTACTTTACTTCTTCGAATCACTGTTCGTAGCATAAGCTATAACAGGTCGTATCCGCAGGGAGGGCTAGCGATGGAAGCGTTCACGAGTTTTATGTTAAAGTTTTTGAGAAGAAAAATGAAGGTTCTTCTTTGTTTAAAAATGGGAAAAACAAAACAAGGTAGAAAGAGAGTGAAGAATTTTTGTAAAGTTTTGTTAAGAAAAGGAAAACGGAATGGAAAATGGAATGAAAGACGGTATAAAAAATGGTGATGTTGGAAAAAGATAAAGTTTTAGAAAGGAGTTTTGAAATTCAATTAAGAGAAGGCCATGACTAACTAACATTCTACACTACTAACTTACTAATCTCGTCTCGTCAGGTGATTCATGCTTCATGTAGATTTATTAGCAATAGTACATCTTGTTTGTCAAATCAATGTATTGTCCCAAATTGAGGTTGTGTTCTCATCTAAGCTTGGCTAGGTTTCCTCCTTGGATCATCGACTCCCAATAATTCTCAATAATGGTACATAGGTATTCACACTTTGGTATGCTAAATAAGAATGTAAGATTCATTAATCCATCAAAGTTATAACAAGCTAGCATGAAATAAGAAACTTGTTAGGTGTTAGCATACTAAAGTGATCCATCTTCATGTTCCATCAAGGCACTTGTTCAAGAGACAAGGCTCTAAATGAGGCACACATGAATCATATGGAGGTGATACAAAGCATTCACTAGAATTGAAACACTACTCATTATCATTGGAAATAAAAGACTTGTTAATTATAAGATTAGAAATAAAAACATCCAATGATTCACATGAGTTAGCAATCACCCAAGAGTTAATAGTTAGTAGTGTTAGAAGTTAGTTAGTCATGTTAGTGATTAGTTAGCTATAGAAAAGAAAAACAAGTAAGAAGACATGGTAGAAAAATAAGTGCAAGAAAGTAAAGAACTTGAAAGTAAATGCAATAGAACAAGAAAGAATTGAGGAAGGAAAGCTTGAGCCTTTGTATTGAGTTGTCACTTCTTCAATTATAGAGATCTCTCTCACCCTCACTTTCTCTTTTCTGGATTTAGAAGGAGAACATAAAAATTACACAAGAAGACTAAAGAGAGCTTAAAGAAATCCTAACTAATTGCCTAAACAAAATGCTATTCTCTCCTCCCTTTTTTACAGAGGCCCTGGGGGTCTATTTATAGGCTTCAGGAGAAGATCACATCCAACAACAGCCGTAGGATCAATCACTTGATCAACGGCCAAGGAAGTGCTGCGGATCCGTGGCCAGGGCCGCGTTTCTATGGTAACATCTTGGTCGTTGCGCCAATAATTTCTCTGACATTCTGTTATGCTGCGTGTATCCAGCTGGAGCTTCTAGAAGTTGGAGAATATACTTTGCATCGTTCCAGAATTGGGCTTCATGGTTGTGGGCTCCTAAAAACACCTTTAATTACTTAAAAATCCTAAGATTTGGGCCTTCTTCTCCATTAAAAATGGACCTGAAAATAAGAGAGAAAAGCAATAAAAATCCTATTTTTATTAACATAAAGTATGGTAAGGTGGTACAAAATGATGCAAAATGAACTCCAATCACACCCCCATACCTAACTTTTGCTCGTCCCCGAGCAAAATAAGCAAAGAAGAAAAGAAAAACCCTAACTAAATTATTACACCACTTTCGTAGGTGACATGATTGCACTGTGCTCGTGCAACAAGCCGTTAAACCTCTAGGTTACCCTAGAGGAGGAGTGTTATCTCTTGAGGGTTTTCAGCGGATTGCTGATAGGTAGTAAAAAGTGCATATTTATCACTACATTTACTATCACATTTTCATATTTATTCCTATAATTTTGCACTATTACTAATGTTTTATTATTTATTGTGTGCAGACCTTGAGTAATAAAAAATAAAGAAATAAAAGCCCAAAAGAAGCCCAAAAAGCCCATGTCCAAGCCAATGCAAAAGTTGCAATTACCAAATGTCAAAATTGCAATTACCAAGTACAAAAGTTGCAAATACTAAAAGAAGAGGGAAGGGATAGACTTCTACTCAACCATAAACACTTGCAGGACAAGGATAAAGATAAAAGGAGGATAGTGCAAAGATGAAATTCGTTTTAAAAGATTTGGAAGATTTGGATTTAGGGTAACTTGCTTCCCAAGTTATCCCGAAATTTCAAAATAAAGAGTCAGGATGACAGCTCTAAAAGGATAAACTCAGATGGATGGACCAGAGGAGGCCACGCGCGAAAGCGCGTGGCCAAGGGCAAAGCTAAGGCTGCGAAAATGCGGCCAAAGCCGCGTTTCCGCGGCAATCCAGATAAGGTTGGCCAGCTTCTTTCGTGGAGGAGTCGTACCGGGACTCTACATCTTCCGTCTTCTATAAATACCCCTACAGAGTAACAGAGAAGGGCGTACAGTCCAGGGAAAGACAGAAACTAATTTAGGGTTTTCTTAGGCTAGTTTGTAGATTAGGTTTTTTATTTTCTTTTTTGTAATTTTTAATTTTTTTTTATAACTGAGAGGAGAGGATAGTTTCATGGAGAAAGGAGATCAAACTTGTACTGAAGGTGACAATTGGTGTAAGTAATCTTTTCTTCTATTGTTAATTGAATCAAATCAAAGTTTATTTCTTTTGCTATTCTTTGTGTTTCCCTCTTTTGTGCTTGTGGATCCATCTGAAACCAAGAGCTTCGAAGGTGCCTTCTCCTTGTAAGTGCCGTTGATGGTTTATGGTGATGAATATCTACTTCCATGGTAGCGTAGCTCGCCCTTTTTATTTCGTAGTATAGATCGGGAGTAGGGAAGATCTCATATTTCATGCTTCGTTCGCCTTCAAAGAAAGGTACGTCATTGACATGGTTCCAAGGTAAGCAGACGCCGAAGAGGTAAGTAAGTTTTTAATTTTTAGTTTTCTTTCTTTTATTTTTAGTGTAAATCACAATATTCCCAATCTTTTCACACTTCTTCTTTTTCATTGTAAATATCATATCACTTCTAGTTTCTCCATCTTCTTAATCTACCACTTTGTTTCTAACCTAATTTTAACAACTATTAATTCAAACACTTTAGAGAACTTACTAAACAAGCTTCCATCGGTAGTCCCTCCCTGTGGATCACGACCCGCATAGCCACTTGCTATAGCGGTAGTATTGAGCACCTTGCACATCCTATTCTTAAAACTGAAATTCTATATTTTGTGTGCAGGTAAAAACTCAATCAATTGCACCCACAAAATCCCAAGAAAAAGAAAAAATGTTAGTGTTTTTTCAAAAAAGAAACGGAAGAAAAAGTTTATGATCCATTTTTTTAAGAATTTCGGTGACCATAAGGTTTCAGGTTACCCTAAACTTTTTCTTCTTTTTATAAGTCTTCATTCGTCGTTTTCAACTCAGGTTAAGTTTTAAAAAGATAGAGAGAGAACTAGATTTTTATCAAGCCTAACATATATACATTTATATGTATGAGGAATTGTTCTTAGACTATGGTACATTTATTTATATATATTTTTTATATATATATTTTAATTTATATATTTACATTTATTTATTCCCTTAGCTTCATTAAGCTTTCTAATTCACCCATGTAGCAAGCCTTTTATCGATGACTCCCAGACCAGACGGACTTAGGGCATCAGACGAAGATACATCCCTAAGGTTCAAGGGCTCGAGTAAATTAGGCCACGAATGCTAAGGACTCAACCACCTTTAGGCGTGACTGGTTATGCTTCCTAAGGCACAACTAACCAGCTTAATTGGTGATCAAGTTTTTATTCATTTATCTATATATTTTCTTAAAATTTTCTTAATTCCTAAGATCAAGTTAATTCTTCTCAAAAATGTGTTGGCCCAAAAGGTTACACTCTCCATTTATACATGTTTTGATGATAACAAAACATATAAAAGATATTTGGTACTAATAAAGATTCTAGAGTGAATTTCAGGTTTGTACAAGTCATGATGGCTTTAAGCATGTTGCAAGGTTATTGGCGCTTAAAACATATTGAAAGGTTGATGGCGCAAGAGGACTCTTTCAAAGGAGAGGAGGCTCTAGCTCGGCAACGCGGTTTAGAGACACAGGAGAGGAGGCTCTAGCTCGGCAACGCGGTTCAGAGACACCTTCCTATATAGACTTTATTTTTGTTAGTTTGTTAAAGGATAGTTTATAGTGTTGAAGCTCAAATTCCCCACACACACAAAATTGCACGTGTTTTCAAAAGATTATTTTTGTCTCTTGTGTAAAATACTTTAATAGACCTATTTCAAGTATTTGCAAACTCCGTTTATTGTATTTTACAAAGTCTTGACAAAATCATTTTTGAAAATAAACTTATCTTCAAAAACATTTCCCTTTAAAAATTCTGTTTTGACCTGTTGCGGTCGACCGGACGGTCGACCGGCTCTATTACAGGTCAGAACGGTCGACCGAGCGGTCTGACCTTGGGTGCGTGCATGTGTGCACGTTATCCGGTCGACCGGGCGGTCGACCGGACCCCATGTTGGGCGACCGAGCGGTCGACCGACTGACTGCACCCAACTCTCTGTTTGGGAAGGTCGACCAGGCGGTCGACCGGAGCCTACTAATGGTCAAAATTTTTTGAAAACCGATCGACCGACCGGTCGACCGTGTGTGCGTTATCAGCCAAATGACTAGTTTTTTAAACATGTTTTAAAACGTGGTTTTATTCTCCAAACGTGATTTTAGGCTAGTTTGGGTCTTATCCTTCCTAATTAGTCAAATTATCATTTACCCTTTAATCCCTACCTATATCCTATAAATAGCGGTGAATGGGGTTGAGGAGAGACACAACAACATTTGCAAAGAAATCAAAAGTTTGAGTATTCTTGAAAGAGTTTTTATTCTCAGTTTTTGTGCTATACTCTCTGATTTCTCTCTGAAGTTTTTGAATCAAAACTCTCTTCTACTTTGTTTCATTTTTCACTTACAAACCTTGAGCTTCAATTCTATACATTATTCTCTAGGGTTTTGTAAAGAAAAGTTTTTCAAATGAAAGTTTGTGGTCTTTTGATCACCAAGTGATTATTATATTTGTGGCTCCACTACCTTTGGACTAGAAGAGTGTGATTGAGGAGTTGGGTACTCCCTAGTGGTTATAATTATTTGTGGAATTTCTAGTGGATCGGAAATCCTTCTGGGTGAAGGCGGGGACGTAGAGCTGGGTGCTCGAACCTTGAAACAAATCTCTGTGTTTGCGATTGGTTTACTTGTGTTATTTACTTGCTTTTCATTCATTCATATATCGTCAATCTATACTCTCACAACAAGATTGCATTGCGCACCTCAAACTCTTATTTAGAGGAATCACGAGGAAGGAGTTCAGAGCCTTTCACGGGGTATTCGACTTCTAATCTTGCTTTGAGTGATTGTTGCATCATCTCATTTTTTTAAATTTGTGTATTGATTAGCATAATCACCTATTCACCCCCTCTAGGTGATTTCAATTGGTATCAGAGCTAGGACCCTAGTTTTTGGCTTCACATCCTTAGAGAGATCCTATAAATTGCTAATCACTATTTTCGTATATTCGTTCATACACTAGTAAAGATGGCCGATAACATTAAGACCCATGCCAAATTTGATGGACCTAACTTTCCCATATGGGAAAGTTAAGGATGAATATTTTTCTACAATCTCTAGGTAGCCTAGTTGCTAAATCTTTGACCAAGCCTTTTAGTAAACCCGAAGTGAGGAGGACACTTGGTCCGATCTTACTTCCAAGGAATTTGAGGCTAATTAGTAGGCTCAAAATGCCCTACTATTAGCATTGAATGAGGATGACTTAACACGGATTATCCATTGCAAGTCCGCCTATGAGATTTGGCAACACTTATTGGTCACTCATGAGAGAACATCACAAGTCAAGAGAGCTAAAATAGATCTCTTGTGTTCCCAATATGAAAGTTTTAAAATGCAAGAAAATGAATCTATTGATGATATGATCACTAAGTTTTCTAAAATCACAAATGCTCTTGCTTCTCTAGGTGATGAAATCAGCAAAGACAAAAGGCGCGTAAGGTGATTCGTGCTCTCCCTTCTTCATAGGAAATCAAAGCTACCACCTTGAAGGAATTGAATAACAAAGATGAGATGGAGTTTATAAGTCTTATTGAAAATCTTAAGACTCATGAGATGAAGAAAAAGGCTAGAGAAGAAGCGGCACCTCAAAAGAAAAAGTCTATACCTTTCAAGTCTACCTCCACCAACTACGATGATGAAGAAGAATAAGAAGATGATGAAGAGCTGTCTCTTCTTGTGAGAAATGTAAAAAGAATGTATCACAAGAATAAGCTCAACCATAGAAGGAGATGGGAAGGAAAGGAGGAGAAAAAGATTATATGCTACAACTGTCGGAAACCCGGACACGTCATGGCCAATTGTCCAGATTTCAAGAGAAAGATACTTCCACCTTGAAGCAAAAGAAGCCGTTTGAAAAGAAGGTGTACAAAGCTACTTGGGACTCGGAAAGTGAATCCGAAGATGAAGTTGACACGGCCAATGTGTGTTTCATGGCAAACACACCTAAGGTAACTATCGAACCACATGATGATAGTGAAATAAGTAAAGAATTGTTATTACAATCTTTCATTTAACTTTCAGAAAGTTTTGATGCTAAAAAGGAAGATTATTTAAAATTGTAAAAGAAAAATGAAATGCTTAAAAATCAAATTGCTATTTCTTCAAAAGAAAGAGATGAATTATCTTCTACTCTTATTTCAACACAAAGAGATTTTGACGCCTATAGAGTTGCTTGCAAAGCTAAATATCCTAAAATTGATGAAAATGAGTTTTCTATGTTAAAAACTAGAATAAATAATTTGGAAAATATTTTAAAAGAATGTGCTTTTAACAATACTAAATTAGAAGAAATGTTTTCAAAGAAGCACATGCATACTCCTCATGCTAAACATGATAAAATATCTCATGCTAAAACTCCACATGTTCATCATGCCAACACATCACATGTCAATCATGCAAAAACATCCCATGCTCATAAATCACATGTTCATAAACCACATGCTCATTATGCTTTTAAATATGAAAGAATTTATAAATGTACTTATTGTGGCCGAAATGGTCATTTAGCTAAATTTTGTCATGATCATATAAATAGTACCAATAATCATGTTTGGATTCGAAATACTAACGCATTAGGACTCAAGAAAATATGGGTAACAAAATCAAGCTTTAAATTATTTGATATAGGTACACACCAAGATTCCAAGACGTAAAGATCGGTGGTACTTTGATAGTGGTTGCTCAAGGCATATGACATGGGACATCAACAATTTCGCAACCCTATCGAGGTACGTTGAAGGTGGCACCGTCACCTTCAGAGATGACTCCATGGGCACCATCATTGGTATAGGTAACATTAAGATTGGTACATCTCCTTTAATTGAAAATGTAGTTCTTGTTGATGGGCTTAAACATAATTTACTTAGCGTTAGTCAATGATTACACTGAAAAGGTGTACTTATTATGTGTATAGAATGTATTTGATGTACCCTTCTTGTCTCCGCTATAGCCTAGGGCTATACCGAGTCGGATCTCAGGGAGAGCTCGTGATAGAAGCTTTAAACGTATGGTTGTGAAGTGATAAAACTAGTAGTCTTCTCTTGATTATAAACTTAGTGATGCAAAAGAAACTAAAAGAAGATGGATATGTTCATGTGGAAGTCGTTGGAAAAGAAATCAGAATTGGTGGATGTGGTATTCACAAGAAAAGAATCAAGAAACTTAAAGAAAGCGATCCAAGACTAGATTACCTTGCTAGCTTGCCAAAGCTTACCAAACTCCTTGATAATGAAAGCTTGCCTAACGTTGTCACTCCGTTGGCTATGGATTCGTCTAGCGTGTTGACCTAATTACTTTCTCATTTGCAAGATGGTGGTTTAACCATCGGAGAAGAGAAGATCATACACTTGCAAGATTAACAAAAGCAATCACCCATGAGTAGTTAAGTAGGCTAAGCTAGTGGTTAAACTAGTACATGGAATGAAAATCTAGCTACAAGAAGCCATTAAAGAACTAAAACAAAGCTTGAATTAGATTGCAAGAACTAAACAAAGCAAGTAATAAAGCATGTAAAGAAAGCACAAGAAACTAGAATCAAACTCAAGTAGAGGAATGGAGGATGGATCAATCCTTGCATAGCTTCAATTGTCACCATTGATCATTACAAGCTCTCTCCCTCACAATCACTCTCTTTTGTAATGAAATCTAGGGATAGAGAAGAAGAGGGATCTACAAGAAATAAAACCTAGAGAAAATACATGAAAATTACAACTAATGAACTAATCTCCTCTCCTCTCTGATCAGTCTTTGCTCGCAGGTCCAAGTGCAGATATTTATAGACCCCAGGTGAAGCTTCGAGATCTAGTTTGTTGGCGCAAAATCTGAGATCCAACGGCCCGAGATTTGCGGCAATTTGGCGGGAAAATCCCGGATTTTGCGGCAAAATCTGGGCCGTTGAGCCCAGATTTTCTGGTGAGATCTTCTTGTTAGTTAGTTAGCCACGTGGACTATCTGGAATCTTCGTTGGGCGCGCGGATCTTTCTAGATCTGGATTTGAATTTGGCTTCTCTTTAATCTTTGATTAATCACTTAATTATCGCTAATTAAGGTGATTAATTGGCTATCTCTCCTTTAAGTGTGTACCTGCAAATATGTAGAGAAGAGGAGTAAAAATCACATATTTATTTGTAATATGTATGGGAATTATGATGTAAAAAATGCAATATTGGATACTAATCACACCCCCACACTTATTCTTTTGCTCGTCCCGAGCAAAACAAAGAAAAAGAAAATCTAGACTAACAATTTATTTACACCACTTTCGCAGGTGACGCGATTGCACTGAGCGTGTGCAACAAGCCGTTAAACCTCTAGGTTACCCTAGAGGAGGAGTGTTGTCTCCTGAGGGTTTTCAGCGGATTACACCCACAAAATCCATAAAGAAAGAAGACAAATGTTAGTATTTTCGAAAACGCATTTTGAATAAGAGACATGTTTACGAACTATTTTTGCGAAAATATAAGTGATCCTAGGTCATAAGTCCACCTATAATCAATCTTTCTTAAACTTAGTATCCATGCAAGATCTTGTTATCAATTAAGGTAAGAGTTCAAATTGGATTGAATATTTTATCTTTCATAAAAGACCTAGATAATATGCACACCGTGTAAGTGAAGATTTCTGGATTTCAACTCCAACCATAAAGCCATTTATTTATTTATATATTTTTTCTTTTCTCTTTTTTTTTTCATCCCTTAGTTTTCTTAGGCTTTCTAATTTACCCATGTAGCGAGCCTTTAACCGATGACTCCCAAACCAGATGGTTTTAGGGCACCAGATGAGAAAACATCCCTCGGGTTTAAGGTCTCGAGTAAAAAAGGCCACAAAACTAAGGGGGATTATTTATATGATCACCGTTAGGCGTGAGTTATTATGCTTCTTGAGGCACAATTTCCCAGCTTAATAAGTGATGATTTATTTATATATATATTTTTTTTTTCTTTTTTTTTATTTTATATATATGGCATTTTTGGTCTTTGTTTCCATCCCAAGAAATGTGTAAGTGTGAAGTGCATATTATCTAAGGCAAAAATTCAAGATAAGAATATCTCACCAATTTTACTTACTTAGCCTATAATCTCCAACAAGATCTATTACTTCAACTATGTTTAAGATGTCATAATTAAAGCTTCTTAATCTCTAAGATACATCTTAATTTTCTTAAAAATAGATCAAAACTTTGTCTCTTTATTTCAAAAAGTTTTTATTTTTATTTTTTTTTATTTTTATTTTTCTAAAAGAAAGTGTAAAAGAAAGAAAATCTAAAAAACTCTATGTTAGTAAACCCTCCCCCACACTTATTTCATGCATTGTCCTCAATGCATCATGATATATGTATGCATGAAACAAAATGGAAGGGGAAGGAACAAAAATTACCTCAAGGTGGTGGTTCCGGTGGTGGTCGGATTGGTCCACGGAACATGGCCCAATCATCTTTTCTTTGGGTTTTGAGGAACCCACCAAAAATAGCAAAAATATGACCCATAAAATGATGCATGCGTGTGAGATTTTTATTAAATACCTGACCCCATCTAATTTTAAGATTTTCCTAATAATTTCAGAATCAAATTTATCAAGATCCTTGTCCCAAAATGGAGTATGAACTGATAGAACTGTTGACTTGGACTCGGAAAGGAACACCGACTCAGGATTATGATTTAAATCAAGTGATGGTTCAAGAGTCGAAGTGAAGTCAGAAATTGTGTCCAAGTCAAGAAATGAAAACTCAAGTCCACAATCAGAGTCCAACGATGGAATGTGACTTTCTAAAAGTGATATCTCTTTACTTCCAATTTTAAGAAATTCAAGCTCATCACCGTACAATTCTTCAAAACTTAAGTCAACATCTTCCTTAAGAATTGTACAATCAGTTTCAGAAGTAAAGAGATTGAGAAAATCAAGGTCACATTTGAGTTCAATTCCACAAGATGGAGAACTTGCCAGAATGTCAATGGTATCTTCGGAAGTGTAAAATTGGGCAAGTTCAACATGATCCTCAAAGATGGATGATTCACTTTCATTGTGAATTAGGAAAGGATCCAAGGTTGACTCCGGAAAAGGATTGAAGTGAGGTAAAGATACCGGAGTCAGTATGGAATCAGGAAAAAGAATTGAACCACACAGTTGGGGTTCAAGATCACATTCCTCATGTAGTTCAATAAAATGTGGAGAACTTGCCAATTTATCAATGGGATTTTCAGAAGTATGGAATTGGCCAAGTTCTATGTGATCATCATAAAAGATTGGTGATTCAATTTCACAATGGATAGGAAATGGATCCAATTTTGACTTTGGAAATGGATTGAAAACCGGTAAGGATATGGAAGTCATGATTGAATCAGGAAGTAAGTTGGAATCATCAAGTGAAAGTTCAGGATCAAATTCATGTTTCAGTTCAATTTCAGGAAAAGGAAAACTTGCCAAAATATCAATTGGATCAGAAGTGTGGACAAGTTCAGGTAATTGTGCTGAAATTGAATCTGGACTTCCAAGACTACATGACTCTTTGGATTTAGAGTGGCTAGTAACATTAGAAAGAGGATGAGAATGAAGAGATTGGATCATCAAATCTATGTCACGATTTCTAGCATTTTGAGCATGGTCATGTCTTCAAGCATCTTTTCAAATTGATGACTTCATTATTTGGATGAAAAGATGAAGTGTTGTCTTGGAAGTGTGAGTCAAAAGTATGTGATGATGGAAAAGTGGACTCACACAAGAAATCATTATTCGGTTCCATGACAAATGGTTGTTCATAATGAAAAGGTGGAACTGAGTAAGATTCTTGAGAATATGGTGGAATTGGAGAGACAAATGGTTTTTGAAGTTGTTGCTCAACTCTCAGTAAATTGGCTTCTATACTCCTTTGCAACTCAGATTTTTCTTCAATTGGTTCAGAAAAAGGAGTATATGAAGTGGACTCTGGAAATGAATATGGTGGACAAGGTGAATATGATGGACAAGGATTTTGATAATTTGACTCGGGGTACTTGAATCCCAATTACTCGTAAAGAGTTGAAATTATTTTGGACATTATAATCATTAGATGGGGTGTATGGGTCGTATTGATTCGGATAAGGCCAACCCGGTGTATGTGGTTGGTGCATATTATAAAACACCGGGTTGGAATTATCCGAATATGGAGATGGTGTGAAATATGGATTATTATTGAAAGAATTGTAATTGTAAGCCATATCACACAATCACAAACAAACAAACAAACAAACAACAAACAAAAGAAGAAAAGAAAAATTCTAACCTAAGTTAGGGTAGACTTAGACCTAGACGACTCCTAACAAATAGACTGTCCACGGGAGGTTTAGTGTAGACTCTAACCACAAGCTAATCAGCCAGGGAAGGGTAAGGTTGGTGGGAGGTTTTCCGTCGGAGACGTTCCTTAATTAAGTAACCAGCAACCTTCGGGCTTTCGACCCTCAACCCCTTTCCTAGACACCGATTTTGCAAGAGTTAAATTCCAACACTTTTCCCCCTTAGGAAAATCTCCTAATTGAGTCCGAGATGTCCCTAGGGCCAACGTCTACTTGATTTTAAATTAGGGCTTGGGTTAGTGAGTGCTTGGGAAAATGGTTTTCGGGCTAAGGAAAGGGTAATGACCTCCCCCACCTTATCTTATTTACGGGTATGCCCTTAAATTTGAATTGTGCAAGTGTACAAGAAATATAGCTAGGATACACTCAAAGCAAGAAAATCAAGCAAGAGTTTGTCCTAGTCTAAATGCAATGCAAACACGTACCTTGCCTCCACGCACTCTTCAACAGTAAAAGTAAAGAATTGAAAGACACGTGCCTAAAATGCAAGTGTCTAAACAATTTTTAGCAATTATCAACCAATTTTTACTGTTGTATTAATTAACAGGAATACAGTGAAGTATACAGGAAATCAAGTATAGAAGCAGTTGTATCTTGCAGAGCAGAAGCCCCTGCAAAAATCTTGTCAGTAGTGAGCTCTTTTGTGCCGCGTTTCCACGGCAAAGCTTGTGGATCCGCGGCACTCCAGAGGGATCCTGGGCTCTGCTTTCTTGAGCAGAGTCCCAGGTCCACTTATATGTCACTGCAAGCAAAATATTCCTGTTTCTTCTCCTGTAACCTGCAACAGAGAAGAATAATAGTTTAGTACTTCACTTTAAACCAAAAAATACGTCGCTCTCCCCGGCAACGGCGCCATTTTGATTACACTGAAAAGGTGTACTTATTATGTGTATAGAATGTATTTGATGTACCCTTTCTTGTCTCCGCTATAGCCTAGGGCTATACCGAGTCGGATCTCAGGGAGAGCTCGTGATAGAAGCTTTAAACGTATGGTTGTGAAGTGATAAAACTAGTAGTCTTCTCTTGATTATAAACTTAGTGATGCAAAAGAAACTAAAAGAAGATGGATATGTTCATGTGGAAGTCGTTGGAAAAGAAATCAAGAATTGGTGGATGTGGTATTCACAAGAAAAGAATCAAGAAACTTAAAGAAAGCGATCCAAGACTAGATTACCTTGCTAGCTTGCCAAAGCTTACCAAACTCCTTGATAATGAAAGCTTGCCTAACGTTGTCACTCCGTTGGCTATGGATTCGTCTAGCGTGTTGACCTAATTACTTTCTCATTTGCAAGATGGTGGTTTAACCATCGGAGAAGAGAAGATCATACACTTGCAAGATTAACAAAAGCAATCACCCATGAGTAGTTAAGTAGGCTAAGCTAGTGGTTAAACTAGTACATGGAATGAAAATCTAGCTACAAGAAGCCATTAAAGAACTAAAACAAAGCTTGAATTAGATTGCAAGAACTAAACAAAGCAAGTAATAAAGCATGTAAAGAAAGCACAAGAAACTAGAATCAAACTCAAGTAGAGGAATGGAGGATGGATCAATCCTTGCATAGCTTCAATTGTCACCATTGATCATTACAAGCTCTCTCCCTCACAA
The DNA here is from genome assembly GCA_038442645.1 of Agave tequilana. Lineage (NCBI taxonomy): Eukaryota > Viridiplantae > Streptophyta > Magnoliopsida > Asparagales > Asparagaceae > Agave > Agave tequilana. The sequence continues at coordinate 78,230 of JAVJIF010007770.1, read as the reverse complement.
TCACTCTCTTTTGTAATGAAATCTAGGGATAGAGAAGAAGAGGGATCTACAAGAAATAAACCTAGAGAAAATACATGAAAATTACAACTAATGAACTAATCTCCTCTCCTCTCTGATCAGTCTTTGCTCGCAGGTCCAAGTGCAGATATTTATAGACCCCAGGTGAAGCTTCGAGATCTAGTTTGTTGGCGCAAAATCTGAGATCCAACGGCCCGAGATTTGCGGCAATTTGGCGGGAAAATCCCGGATTTTGCGGCAAAATCTGGGCCGTTGAGCCCAGATTTTCTGGTGAGATCTTCTTGTTAGTTAGTTAGCCACGTGGACTATCTGGAATCTTCGTTGGGCGCGCGGATCTTTCTAGATCTGGATTTGAATTTGGCTTCTCTTTAATCTTTGATTAATCACTTAATTATCGCTAATTAAGGTGATTAATTGGCTATCTCTCCTTTAAGTGTGTACCTGCAAATATGTAGAGAAGAGGAGTAAAAATCACATATTTATTTGTAATATGTATGGGAATTATGATGTAAAAAATGCAATATTGGATACTAATCAGTCAACTATGTGATCATGGTCTCAAAGTTATTTTTGATGAATCTTCTTGCAAAATTTTTGATTGTAAAACCAATGAATGTATTCTCACTGGATTTCGTGAAAATAATGTTTACATTATTGATATGCTTAATTTGAATTGCACTACAAAATATTTAAATGCTTTTGATAAGATTTCATGGTTATGGCATAGAAGATTAGGCCATGCTTCTTTTGATCATCATGCTAGAATAAATTCTAAGGAATTGGTGAAGGGTATTCCTTATTTGAAGTTTGAAAAAGACCGCATTTGTGGTGCGTGCCAACTTGGGAAACAAACCAAGTCTTCTTTTAAACCAATCAAGGATATCTTGATATCTAGGCCATTAGAATTGATTCACATGGATCTTTTTGGATCAATTAAAACTAAAAGCTTAAATGAAAATAGATATGTTTTTGTTTTAGTCGATGATTTCTCTCGTTTCACTGGGTTTTCTTTTGGAGCATAAAGATCAAACTTTTTCGCATTTCAAGATTTTTAGAAAAAGGGTTGAAAAAGAAAAGGGATTTTCGATTTTACGCATAAGAAGTGATAGAGGTGGTGAGTTTGTCAACCAACTCTTCATGACTTATTGTGATAAAAAAGGAATTAAGCATGAAATGTCATGTCCTAGAACTCCACAACAAAATGGAGTAGTTGAACGAAAGAATAGAACTCTTCAAGAAATGACTAGGACTATGATAAGTGAATATGGGCTCCCTCAATACTTATGGGCCGAGGCCGTAAACACCGCATGCGATATATCCAACTGAATTTATTTGTGTAAAAATACTTCCAAAACTTCTTTTGAAATTTATCTTTTAAGAAAATCAAATGTTTCATACTTTAAAGTTTTTGGATGCAAGTGTTTTGTTTTGAACACCAAAGATAATTTGGGTAAATTTGATGCTAAGGCTTATGAAGCAATCTTTGTTGGCTATTCTAGTACTAGCAAAGCTTATAGAGTGTTCATTAAATCATCTCTTACTATTGAAGAATCTATGTATGTTAAATTTGAGGAATCTAATGCATTTGTTGAGAATGTTGTAGAGATTGACTCATTAGGTGAGGACATGGAGAAAATATCCTTGAAGGACTCACCCATCAAAGAAGACAAGTAAGAACCTAATGGTGAAGTTCAAAAGGATGAAGTGAAACCATCACAACCACTTCCTAAAGATTAGAGATACGCCTCAAATATCCCAAAGATCTCATCATAGGTAATATATAAAAAGGGGTAACCATTCGTTCCAAACCCATGATTTGTGTGGGCATTACGCATTCATATCTCATTTTGAACCCAAAAACATTCTCGAAGCCAAGGGTGACTCATATTGGTTGCTCGCTATGCAAGAAGAGCTCAATCAATTTGAGTGCAATCAAGGTTGGCATCTTATTCCTAGACCCCATGATCGACCAGTAATTGGTACTAAGTGGATTTTAGGAACAAGTTGGATGAGTCAGGTACTTTTGTTAGGAATAAGGCTAGGTTAGTGGCCTAAGGTTGCACTCAAGTTGAAGGAATCAACTTTGAGGAGACCTTTGCACCCGTAGCACGGCTAGAAGCCATACGGATCACACTAGCTTATGCATCCTATAAAAATTTTGAACTTTTTCAAATGGATGTAAAAAGTGCATTCTTAAATGGTTTTATTGATGAGAAAGTATATATTGAACATCCCCCTGGTTTTGTGAATCATATACATCCAAATTTTATTTTAAAACTAGATAAAGCATTGTATGGTTTAAAACAAGCTCCAAGAGCTTGGTATGAAAGGCTTTCTAGTTTTCTTCTATCAAAAGATTTTGTTAAAGGCAAAGTAGACACCACATTATTTACTAAGCATGTTGGTAGTAACATTCTTATAGTACAAATATATGTTGATGATATAATCTTTGGTTCTACTAATGAATAACTTTGCAAGGAGTTTGAACAATGTATGCAACATGAATTTGAGATGTCATTGATGGGCGAATTGAACTATTTTCTTTGACTCCAAATCAAGCAAATGCGTGATGGGATCTTCATATGTCAAACCAAGTATGCTATGGAACTCATCAAGAAATTTGAGCTTGAAGACTCAAAAATTTGCAACACTCCCATGGCTACTACCACCAAGCTTGATAAGAATGACCAAGGTAAGTGTGTTGACATAAAATTATATAGAAGCATGATTGGTAGTTTGTTGTATTTAACGGCTAGTAGGCCGGATATTATGTTTAGTGAGTGTCTTTGTGCTAGATTCCAATCTTGACTCAAAGAATCTCGTTTAATTATGGTAAAACGCATTATTCATTATATTAAGGGCACTATTGGAATGGGTCTTTGGTATCTGAAGACCGGAGAATTCTCAATGATGAGTTTTTTGGATGCCGACTATGCGGGTTGTAGAGTGGCGGGTTGTAGAGTGGATAGGAAGAGTACTAGTGAAACATGTCAATTTCTTGGTAATTGTCTTGTTCCATGGTCTTTCAAGAAACAAAATTCGGTAGCCCTCTCAACCGCCGAGGCGGAGTATGTTGCAGCGGGGGCTTGTTGTGCTCAAGTCCTTCGGATGAAACATACTCTCCTTGATTATGATTTGCATTATGATCATATTAAAATATTTTGTCATAATACTAGTACAATTCATATGACTAAGAATACAAATCAACATAGTAAGACCAAGCACATTGAGATTAGATATCACTTCCTTAGAGATCATTTTGAGAAAGGTGATATTGATATTGATTATGTTTCTTCCGATTTTCAACTTGTCGATATTTTCACTAAACCACTTGACTACAATAGATTTTCTTTTATATGTGGTGAACTAAATGTTTATGTTGTTGAATAAGGAAGTTTTCTTACTATCATATCCCTTTCTGATGTATGACAAAAAGGGGGAGAAATATGTGTGGTTTGGGTTTTATGTTTAGTGTTTACCTTTATACCTTTATATGTTTTGTTTACCTTGATACCTTTATATGTTTTGTTTAGTATTTTGGTATTTTGTTTTTTGTTTTCTCAAATAATGAGTTGTTGTTTTATACTTGTTTCATACAGCATTACTTGTTTAATATAGCATTATTTAAGGGAGAGTTTTTACCTCCCTTCTATATCTTGTGTTATAGCTTATATGTTTTGTCAACATCAAAAAGGGGGAGATTATTGGCCCAAAAGGTTACACTCTCCATTTATACATGTTTTGATGATAACAAAACATATAAAAGCTATTTGGTACTAATAAAGATTCTAGAGTTAATTTCAGGTTTGTACAAGTCTTGATGGTTTTAAGCATGTTGTAAGGTTATTAGCGCTTAAAGCATATTGAAAGGTTGATGGCGCAAAAGGACACTTTCATAGGAGAGGAGGCTCTAGCTCGGCAACGCGGTTCAGAGACACAGGAGAGGAGGCTCTAGCTCGGCAACGCGGTTCCGAGACACCTTCCTATATAGACTTTATTTTTGTTAGTTTGTTAAAGGATAGTATATAGTGTTGAAGCTCAAATTTCCCCCCACACAAAATTGCACGTGTTTTCAAAAGATTATTTTTGTCTCTTGTGTAAAATACTTTAATAGACCTATTTCAAGTATTTGCAAACTCCGTTTATTGTATTTTACAAAGTCTTGACAAAAATCATTTTTGAAAATAAGCTTATCTTCAAAAACATTTCCCTTTAAAAATTCTTTTTTGACATGTTGCGGTCGACCGGACGTTCGACCGGCTCTATTACTGGTCAGAACGGTCGACCGAGCGGTCGACCGCAGTTCTGGTCGTTGGGTGCGTGCATGTGTGCACATTATCCAGTCGACCGGGCGGTCGACTGGACCCCATGTCGCGCGACCGGGCGGTCGACCGACTGACTGCACCCAACTCTCTGTTTGGGACGGTCAACCGGGCAGTCGACCGGAGCCTGCTAACGATCAAAATTTTTTAAAATTCGGTCGACCGACCGGTTGACCGTGTGTGCGTTATCAGCCAAACGACTAGTTTTTCAAACATGTTTTAAAACGTGGTTTTATTCTCCAAACGTGATTTTAGGCTGGTTTTGGGTCTTATCCTTCCTAATTAGTCAAATTATCATTTACCCTTTAATCCCTACCTATATCCTATAAATAGCGGTGAATGGGGTTGAGGAGAGACACAACGACATTTGCAAAGAAATCAAAAGTTTGAGTATTCTTGAAAGAGTTTTTATTCTCAGTTTTTTTGCTATACTCTCTGATTTCTCTCTGAAGTTTTTGAATCAAAACTCTCTTCTACTTTGTTTCATTTTTCACTTACAAACCTTGAGCTTCAATTCTATACATTATTCTCTAGGGTTTTGTAAAGAAAAGTTTTTCAAATGAAAGTTTGTGGTCTTTTGATCACCAAGTGATTATTGTATTTGTGGCTCCACTACCTTTGGACTAGAAGAGTGTGATTGAGGAGTTGGGTACTCCCTAGTGGTTGTAATCCTTTGTGGAATTTCTAGTGGATAGGAAATCCTTCTGGGTGAAGGCAGGGACGTAGAGCTGGGTGCTCGAACCTCGAAACAAATCTCTGTGTTTGCGATTGGTTTACTTGTGTTATTTACTTGCTTTTCATTCATTCATATATCGTCAATCTATACTCTCACAACAAGATTGCATTGCGTACCTCAAACTCTAATTTAGAGGAATCACGAGGAAGGAGTTCAGAGCCCTTCACGGGGTATTTGGCTTCTAATCTTACTTTGAGTGATTGTTGCATCATCTCATTTTTTTAAATTTGTGTATTGATTAGCATAATCACCTATTCACCCCCCTCTAGGTGATTTCAAAATGGATCACAGAAAATATTTTTTTTCTTTTTTTATATAAGAGAAAAGTCTAAGAAAATCCTAGAAATCTAGAAAAAATCCTCGAAAATCTAGAAAAGAATCCTATAAACTAAAAAAAATTCTATGTTAGTATCTACGCTCCCATACCTATCTCATGCATCAGTGTATGCAAGTAAAATATATGCATGAAATAAGTAAAGAAAAGATGTCACCTCTCCTTCGGCTCGGACCAGCGGTGGTGCTAGGTCCGGCCGACTGCGAATGCCGTAGACCCTCCTCGATGCGGTCAAGGCGAGTGGCCTGCTCCTCAACCTGCTTCCTCAGTCTAACCTGACCCTTAAAGATCTTCTTCATGCCTCACCAAATGGTAGACATGAAGGCTCGTGAATCAGTTGGGGGGTCCTGCTGCCAAAAGGCCGGGTCATCATCATCCTCCAAAAGTTCCTCCGAAGAGGACTTAGATTTTTAATATTTTGTTTATTTTATTTTCTTGTATATTTTTTATTTTGTTTTAATTTACAAAGGAGGTCCCAAAAAGATTTACAAGGAACATCAGGGGAGAGGGTAGAAAGATTTGGTCACATGTACACGGGGTCACAAAGACCCAGTTCAAGAATATCGTGTGACTCAGACTCTGTGGTGTAGAATGGCTTAAGTCATTGGCCATTAACTTTGAATATGTTGCCACTCTTTGGATCAGAAATTTCAATCGCACCATTAGGAGGGACTGTTTTTATAATATATGGTCCTGACCACCTGGTTTTCAGCTTACCAGGAAAAAGGTGGAGTCTAGAGTTGTACAACAGAACTTTTTGTCCGGGGACAAAATTCTTCCTATAAACGATTTGTCATGAAAAAGTTTAGTTCTGTATTTAGAGATCTGAGCATTATCGTATACATCATTTCTTAACTCTTCCAGCTTAGAAATTTGCAACTTCTTCAAGTCACCAGCTTTCTTTAAGTTAAAGTTTAACTGTTTTATTGCCCACATCGCACGGTGCTCTAGCTCCACAGGCAAATGACAGGGCTTTCCAAATATAACTCGATATGGAGACATACCGAGGACAGTCTTGTAGGCAGTCCGATATGCCCATAAGGCATCAACGAGTTTGATGGACCAGTCCTTACGGTTCTGTCCTACAGTTTTCTCTAATATCAGTTTTATTTGTCTATTAGTAACTTTCACTTGCCCGTTCGTCTGAGGGTGATAAGCCGTGGAAAATTTATGAGATATAGAGTATTTCCGCATTAAGGTTTCAAAAGCCTGGTTATAGAAATGACTCCCGTTGTCACTAATTATCGCATGCGGGGCTCCGAAGCGCGAAATGATATTTTTTCTTAAGAATTTGATGACAACCTAGTTGTCATTTGTTCTCGACGGAACAACTTCAACCCACTTTGAAACATAGTCTACATCTACCAAGATGAATTGGTTGCCGTAAGACATAGGAAAGGGTCCCATGAAATCAATGCCCCATAAATCAAAATTTTCTACCTCCAAGATCGGTGTAGGGGCATCATGTCTCTTTGTGTGATTCGACCCGTCATTTGACATTTGGCACAGAGTTTGCAAAAAGTATAAGCATTCTTGAAGAGAGTGGGCCAGTAGAACCCACTCTGAAGGACTTTTCCAGTAGTCTTTCATGCACCAAAGTGTCCACCACAAGCTAACCCGTGACAAAATACCAAAACACCCTGATGTTCATCCTCAGGAAGACACCTTCTAATTATATGGTCAGGGTAATATTTGAATAAATACGGTTCATCCTAAAAGAAAAACCGTATTTGTGTCATAAAGCAGTGCTTATCCTGACAATTTGAAGGTGTTCGCCCGGTTGCAAGGTAGTTTGCAATATCGGCATACCAGGGCTCTTTACACATCGTGAAGATGTATTCGTTAGGAAAGTCCTCATTGATAGGTATTGTCTCAGTTAGTGCATTGGGAATTCTCGAAAGATGATCTGCCACCACATTCTCAACGCCCTTTTTATCTTTGATCTCTAAGTCAAACTCTTGCAAAAGAAGTATCCATCGAATCAGTCTAGCTTTTGCATCCTTCTTTTGCATCAAGTATCTTAGGGTGGAGTGATCGGTGAAAATCGTTGTCCTAGGCCCTAGTAGGTATTGGCGAAACTTCTCCAATGCAAACACAACTGCTAAAAATTTCTTTTCAGTCGTTGTGTAATTTAGTTGGGCCTCGTTCAGCGTCATACTAGCATAGTAAATCACGTGTTGCCTATTATCAATACGCTGTCCTAAAACAGCGCCTTGGCATAATCGGAGGCGTCACACATGATTTCAAAGGGTTTAGTCCAATCGGCGCTGAGATTATTGGCACCGAGACAAGTCTTTGCTTTAGCACCTCCCAAGCTTGTAGACATTCTTCATCAAAATTAAAGAGCACATCTTTTTCTAAGAGATTAGTTAAAGGTCTAGCAATTTTGCTAAACTCCTTAATTAATCTTCTACAGAAGCCAGTGTGCCCTAGGAATGATCGAATGTCTTTTAGGCATTTTGGCTCCAGGAGTTTTGCTATCACTTCCACTTTTGATCTATCAACCTCAATTCCTCTGCTTGAAATTTCATGTCCCAGGATGATTCCTTGCTTGACCATAAAATGACACTTCTCCCAATTGAGTGTCAAGTTTTTCTCTATGCATCTTTGTAAAACCAGCTTCAGATGATGCAAGCACTTGTTGAAGGAATCGCCATATATAGAGAAATCATCCATAAAAATTTTCAAAAATCTTTCCACCATGTCAGAAAAGAGACTAATCATACAACGTTTAAACATTGCGGGAGCATTGTATAGGCCGAAGGGCACTCTTCGATATGCAAATGTTCCAAAGGGATAGGTGAAAGTAGTCTTGTCTTAATCCTCAGGAGCGATAGGGATTTGATTGTATCCTGAATATCCATCCAGGAAACAATAATACTCATGTCCAGCTAGTCTCTCGAGCATTTGGTCTATGAATGAAAGAGAGAGTGGTATTTACATGTGGCAGCGTTCAATTTTTGGTAATCAATAAAGACCCGAATCTTTGTTGGAAGACGAGTTTGTACTAATTCCTTCTTATCATTTTATACTACGGTAAAGCCTGTCTTCTTTGGCACAGCGTGGACTGGACTAACCCATTGGCTATCGGATATGGGATAATAATCTCATTGTCTACCAACTTCAGAATTTCGGCTCGGACAACCTTTTGCATTATTGGGTTTAGTCGACGCTGTGGGTCGCGTTTTGGATTTGCATCTTCCGTTAAGTGAATCTGGTGTTGTACAATGGATGGACTGATCCCCTTTATATCAGCCATGGTCCAACCAATGGCTTCTCAATTTTCCCTCAACACCGCAAGAAGATCCTTTTCCTGTAGTTTCGTAAGATGGGACGCTATTATCAAGGGGAAAGCTTCCTTTTCACCTAAGTACTGGTACTTGAGATGACTAGGAAGAGCTTTAAGCTCGGTAGAGGGGACGTGATCTATTGATGGTTGTTCTTCTTGTAGGGGAAGGATAGGGGTTACATTTGTTGTCCATTCCACTGTGGATTCAATGATTTGGTCAAGATTGAAGTCATCAGACTTCAATTCGAATTCTCCGTCAGACTCATATTCAATCTCCATGTCGTGTTCACTTGTTAATCCTTCGATTAAGTTCACTTCAAACGATTGATCATCCAAGTCTCGAGGTAGTTTTTTCAGGTGGAAAACATTTATCTCTTTCATCATATCTCCTAAAGTCAGACGTATCAACCCGTTCTTACAGTTTATGATTGCATTTGCGGTGGCTAGGAAGGGTCGTCCTAGAATGACTGGGATCTGTGCTTTCAGGTTGTGTACGGGTTGTGTCTCCAGAACGATGATATTCACGGGGTAAATGAAATTCCCGACCCGTATGAGAACATCTGAAGTCTCTCCCTTGGGAATCTTTACAGATCGGTCAGCCAATTGTATAGTAACTCTGGTTGGACGGAGGTTGCCCAACTCGAGTTGCTGATACACAGAAAAGGGAAGTAGATTGATGCTGGCTCCTAGATCAAGTAACGCCCTGTTTATTATGGTCTGTCCTATATAAGGAAATGATTAGACTCCCGGGGTCTTTGTATTTCACAGGAATGGGCCCGGTGAGCAACTCACTTATGTTTGATGTAAGGAAGACCTTCTATGGGACATTTGTTTTTCTTTTCTTGGTGCACATATCTTTCAAAAATTTTGCATATGAAGGGACTTATTGTATGGCATCAAGAAGGGGCAAATTGATCTAAACCTGATTGAACATTTCCCTAATCTTCTCCATTTGAGTATTAGTCTTGTTATTTGCTAGCCTATTAGGTAATGGTACAATAGGCTTATAAGGTTGCTCATCTGTTTTGTCTTTATTATTGGACTTGGAGGTTGACGGTTGTGAACTTAAAGATGGATCATTTTGAGTTGGTGGATAATTACAGGTGAATTTGACACTAATTTATTAGGAACAGGATGACTAGAAACCTGATTGTCAATTTGTTTTCCAGATCTCAAGATATGAACAGTATTGCATTGTCATGGACCTATGTCTTCAGCTGCATGAATAGGAAAGGGGTTCTTAGGATTAGGCAATGGCTGACTTGACAGTGTTCCCTTTTGTCTTTCATTTAATGAGTTAGCCAGTTGACCTATTTGAACCTCTAACTTATTGATAGCTTGGTGGTGGTTGTTCATTATTGAGGCCTGGGTTTTGGACAAGATTTCAATCATTCTTTCCAAATCTGATAATTTTTTATCTGGATGATTCTGTTGTTGTTGCTGGTTTGTGGGCTGGAAGTTATACTGGTAATTGGATTGAAAATTCGGTTGACTCTGGTGGAAACTGGGTTAATGAGACTGAGTAGGGATTGGTGTGGGAATTGTTACCTTGGTTGCTCATGACCAGACTGACTTCATGAGAAATTTGGATAGTACCTCCATCCCGGGTTGTATGTTTTGGAGTATGGATTATAGCTGGCATATGCTGCAACATGTTTCCAAGATACATTTATGCTTGGTAGACCGGACACTCCTCAAACAGGTGGTTGAGAGTATGGCAGTAGGTACAACCCAGATTGATCACTGGTGTTGGGTTGACCTGATTCACTGAATTGGATTCCCTGGCCTCTAGTAGTTCTAGCCTCTTCATCAGTTGTGTTATTTTTGCCTCGGTAGCTATAGAGGATTCAGTTGAATGTATACCGGTTCTGAAAGTGGTAGGGTTAGTTTTCTCGAGCAAGACTCCCACTGAATGGTTTTTTCTCCTAAAGCTTCAAAGAGGTCCCAACCCTGGTTCTCATCTTTCTTCAAAAATTCTCTTTGACATATAGTCTCAAGGAGCGTCTTAGTTTGGTAGTCTAGTCCGTCATAGAGAATTTGGCACTGCCGCCACTTTTCTGTTCCGTGATGAGGACATTGGGTTAGTAAATCCTTAAACCGTTCAAAATACTTCAAGAATGGTTCATTTGTTTCCTGCTTAAACTGCATTATGTTTTTTCTGATGAGGGCCGTTTTATAAATGGGATATAACTTCTTAAGAAAGACGTTGACAAAATCATCCCATGACGAGATAGAACTAGCAGGCAGATTATATAGCCACTTCTTGGCTATGTCCCTAAGCGCGAAGGGAATGGACCTCAATCTCACAGCGTCTTCCCCTAGTTAGAGAATTCTCATCATCAAACACACTTCTTCAAACTCACGAATGAAGAAATATGCATCCTCGGATTCTAGGCCATGAAACCTAGGGAGTGTGTTTATGAACTGAGGCTTTAGCTCAAATTGTTTCCATTTGCCTCAGGTAGAAGAATGCATAAAGGAAGTGAAGTGCGAATTGGGTAGAACTTGTCTTGGAGAGAAGTATGTTTCGCCATGATTGGGATTGTATCAGGAAGTGGTGCAAGTGTAGAAGTCCTAACAAGTCTTGATGAAATAAGGTCCCGGTACCACTCTTGCATGCATAATCACAGAAAACGTTCACCAAACAAACAAGCGAAAAAGGGAAAATAACAAACAAAAATAAAGAAAAACAATCACAAGCTATCTAGGATCCCTAGACCTAGACGACTCCTAACTGGTCGATGAACCAAAGAAGGTTGCTCGAATCCGGCCACAGCTAATCAGCCAAGTAGGGGCAAAATACGGTGGGAGGTATCCGTGCGTAAGCAATGGACCTTAATTACGCCAAATTAGGGTATCTTCGAGGCTTAACCTCTTAACCCCAACCCTTAGACACTGATTTGACTGGAGTATGAATCAAAAATAATTTCCAACCACGGCTAATCTCTTTTCGAATTTGGATGTCTCTAGGGGCCAACATCTATCAATTTTTATTTAAAAGCTTGAGATTGTGAGTGCTTGGAATGTTGTTTTTGGGCCGAGGAAGGGTGATTAAATCCCCACCTTATCTTGTTATTGGGGTGGTGCCCTTAAAATCAATTTGTGCAAGTATACAGTATATGCAAACAAGATTCACTCAAAACGATTTAAATCAACCAAGAGATGAGTCATATTCTATATGCTATGTAAACGTACCTTGCTCCAGCACTCTTCAATACTAAAGTAAATGAATTGAAAAGACACGTGCCTAAAATGCAAATGTCTAATCAATTTTTAAACATTTCAACAAATTTTTTATTGTTGGTTTATTAGCAGGCTCCTGGTGATGGCATACAAGAAATAAATTGGAGCAAGTTATATTTTTGCAAAGCAAGCAACCCTGCAAATTAAAATGTGAGTAGTGAACTCTTCCTTGCCGCGGTTTCGCAGCCAGAGCCGAGAAAATGCGGTAATTCAGAGGGTTCTTGGTCTCTACTTTCGAGAGCAGAGGCCCAAGACCACTTATATGTTACTACAAGTCTTGTTTTCTTGTTCCCTCAACCTGTAACCTGAAATAGAGAAGACAAAATTCGTTTTAGTTCCAAAAATTCAATAAAAACCGTCGCCTTCCCTGGCAACGGCGCCAAAAATTTGTTCGGAAGGAGGAATTGAATTGAGATAGGGTTCAGAGTAAACCATTTATGTCCGTGTGCTGATTATCAAACTCTGAATATGTATGAAGATTTACTTTACTCCTTCGAATCACCGTTCGTAGCACAAGCTATAACGGGTCGTATCCGCTGGGAGGGCTAGCGATGGAAGCGTTCACGATTTTTATGTTAAAGTTTTTGAGAAGAAAAACGAAGGATCTTCTTTGTTTAAAAATGGAAAAACAAAATAAGGTAGAAAGAGAGTGAAGAATTTTTGTAAATTTTTGTTAAGAAAAGGAAAACGGAATGAAAAATGGAATGAAAGACGGTATGAAAAACGGTGATGTTGGAAAAAGAGAAAGTTATAGAAAAGAGTTTTGAAATTCAATTAAGAGAAGGCCATGACTAACTAATATTCTACATTACTAACTTACTAATCTCATCGGGTGATTCATGCCTCATGTAGATTCATTGGCAATAGTACATCTTGCTTTGTCAAATCAATGTATTATCCCAAATTGAGGTTGTGTTCTCATCTAAGCTTGGCTAGGTGGCCTCCTTGGATCATCGGTTCCCAATAGATTCTCAATAATTGAACATAGGTATTCACACATAGGTATGCTTGCAAGAATGTAAGATCATTAGTCCATCAAAGCTATAACAAGCTAGCATGAAATAAGAAACTTGTACAATAGGTGTTAGCATATTAAAGTGATCCATCTTCATGTTCCATAAAGGCACTTGTTCAAGAGACAAGGCTCTAAATGAGGCACACATGAATCATATGGAGGTGATACAAAGCATTCACTAGAATTGAAACACTACTCATCCTCATTGAAAATAAAAGACTTGTTAATTGCAAGACTAGAAATAAAGACATCCAATGATTCATATGAGTTAGTAATCACCCAAGAGTTAGTAATTAGCAGTGTTAGAGTTAGTTAGTCATGTTAGTGATTAGTTAGCCATAGAAAAAAAACAGGCAAGAAGACATGGTTGAAAAACAAGTGCAAGAAAGTAAAGAACTTAAAAGTAAATGCAATAGAATAAGAAAGAATTGAGGAAGGAAAGCTTGAGCCTTTGTATTGAGTTGTCACTTCTTCAATTACAGAGATTTCTCTTACCCTCACTCTCTCTTTTCTGGATCTAGGAGGAGAAAATGAAAATTACACAAGAAGACTAAAGAGAGCTTAAAGAAATCCTAACTAATTGCCTAAACAAAATGCTATTCTCTTCTCCCTTTTTTACAGAGGCCCTGGGGGTCTATTTATAGGCTTCAGGAGATGATCACATCCAACAGCAGCCGTAGATCAATCGCTTGATCAACGGCCAAGGAAGTACCGCGAATCCGCGGCCAAGGCCGCGTTTCCATGGCAGCATCTTTGCCGTTACGCCAACGATTTCTCTGACATTCTGTTATGCTGCGTGTGCCCAGCTGGAGCTTCTAAAAGTTGGAGAATATACTTTAGATCGTTCCAGAATTGGGCTTCATGGTTGTGGGCTCCTAAAAACACCTTTAATTCCTTAAAAATCCCAAGATTTGGGCCTTCTTCTCTATTAAAGAATGGACCTGAAAAATAAGAGAGAAAAGCAATAAAAATCTTATTTTTATTAACATAAAGCATGGTAAGGTGGTAAAATGATGCAAAATAAACTCCAATCACGAGCCAGCACTCCCCTCGGTCGCCAGGAGGCCCTCAGGTGAGACTAGAAGTGTTAGTTGCACAACATACCTAATACAACTTTAAACACGAACATGTATTGATATCCGCAAGTTTTCCCCGACCCGATGTAAGTTGTCCCATTTTACGGTTTTTTAGATAATTATCAGATTTAGAGAATGAGCAAGAACAAGCCAGGAATGTCAGGAATACATGTGTATCAGGAGTACAGTTTGTACTGAAATATATCAAGTTGTAATCATGAAGTCAGGTCATCATTCCCGTTATCGTGATAATTATAAGAGCCAAGCATATCATGTCGGGTGTCAAGTGATAGCATGACAGGAGACTGATATTAGGTAGGTGATAAGTAATAGCATGGTATATGCAAGCACATCAAGTATAAGCATATCAGGCGATATAGGGAAATTGTACTGATATACAAGACAGTACGAATACCGAAAAATCATGCAGTTTCAGTAAAAATAGTATTAGTAAGATTTCAAACTCTTCACAACCATTAATAGAAGAATTAATTGACTGGAAAGCAGGTAATTAGCGAGCCAGCGACATCCAAGTAGAGCTAAGCAAGATGGAGGTATGGACAGTAAACAGTGTTTAACTCCAGAGTGCCTGGCGAGGTTATCGGGACGACTCGGCTTAAAGTGCGAGTAGAAAAATCGGCAGCATCTCGCCTAGACGAATCTAGTGGAAAAGCGCTGAGCGCTAAGCATGCCTAGTAGGCGGATCTGAAAGACCTGACAGTTTAAGCGCACTTCTCTTTCGAGTTAGTGAGCAAGAGCCTGAAGGCTAAAGTATGCTTGGGATCTAAGTGTACTCTCAGTAACTACTATGAAACCCATAAGGGTACTAGTCTAGAACCATTGGATAGCCAGCCCGGGAGTGGGGAGAAATCCAGAGTCGGTACGAGAGTACCTGCACGAGATGTTAGTACCACACGAGCATACATACAAGCGTGATAATATCTACACTACCGTGGAGTGAGAAGCCCGGAGGCTGATAGGGCCCGAAGCCGAGTAGAAAGCCCGAAAGCTGAAAGGGTCCGGAGCGTAAATAGGGAGCCCGAAGGCTAACGACCACGAAGGGTCGGCCACACATGGTAATAAGCAGTAAAAATATATCACAGGCATGGTATATATGCAAGAAGGAAACTACCCTAACACAAGCATTCATCACAGGCATATACAAGTACAATCACGAGTACTTGGCCACATACAAATACAGGGGCACCGCCCAATACAAAAGTCATTTAAATATGAAATAAATACATGTCGACCTGACAAAGCGGGGCCACTAAAAGGAGGCAAGGACACCTGCCTAAAATCTCCGAAAATGCCGAAACTCTGAAATCGCAGGAACTCGCGTATGCGCCATAAAATATAATAAAATATATATATAAAGAGAAGAGCAGAGAGAGAAGAGATAGAGAAAGAGTTAGAGAGAAAGAGAGATAGAGAGAGAAAGTCAAGAGAGAGAAAGAGAGAAGAACTAAGGAGAGAGAAAGAGAAACAGTAGAGAGAGTGAGAAAAATTGTAGAGAGAGGTGAGAGAGTAGAGAGAAAAAGCTGAGAGAGGGGGCTATTTCCCCCCATGTCGCCCACGGCTAGGCCAGGGGGGCCAGGCTGTGGCCTAGCTAGGGCCGGCGCCGCCGGCCCTCCGGTGGCCTCCAGCCAGGGGTGGCCGCGCTGGCCACCCCAAGGAGAGGAGAGAGAGAGGGAAAGGGGGAGAGTGAAGTGAGAAACTTGAGAGAGAAGTGAGAGAGGGGTGAGGGGGCCAGAGAGAGAAGTGAGAGAGGGGTGAGGGGGGCTCCTGCCCCCTTTCTCACGCACAGGCCACGCCAAGGCCTGGCCTCGGCACCTCTCCCTAGCTGCATTAAAGAAGAAAATATAATACCGGTTTACACCGGTACGGCCGGATTTTAATAAATTCTGAAAAATCTCAGAAAATGCATTAAAGAAGAAAATATGATTCTAAGAAATAATTTGAAAGTAGAATCTAGAAATTCAATTCTGATTGAAAACTAAAAAAACCTGGAATCAACTAGCGATACTGGCCGACACCAAATCCGATGAAATTTCGATAAATTCAGAAAATTCTCAGAAAAAGTATTTAGATAGAAAATGTGATTTTAAGTAATAATGTGAAAACCATTTCTTGAAATTCAACTTTGTTTGTAAATTAAAAATATCTAAGAATTGGTCTGCGGTACTAGTCGACACTACTTTTGAAGATTTCCAATTTAATTCAAGAAAATTCTAGAAAATCATAAAAAATTTAAAATATTAGAAAAATGATGTTTGAAACTAAAATCAGTCAAATTTGACTATCAGAAAGACCAAATCGAGTAATACCCTAGGATCAGATCCCCGGTTCAGACCAGGGCTGACTCCGAGTCCACGAATCTGGATCCAAGGCAAAACGATCATATAAAAATTCATAATACAAAACAAATACAGGAAGTAAATAAAAAAATATGATCGAAAAGTCTAAATACGCAACTAAGTACGTATTCTGGGAGGGGGTGTTACATTCTGCGCCAAATACAACATTGCCCACCAATTTTCTTCACCTTATTACCCTCAAGGTATGGCCAGGCTGAAATCAGCAACCGCACCATTCTCGACAGCTTATACAATGCCTGGACAAAGCCAATGGAAAATGGGCAGAGAAACTCCCTGGAGTACTCTGGGCCTAAAGGACCACCAAACGTGTTCAGACCGGAGAAACCCCCTTCTCGTTGGCATATAGGACAGAGGAAATTATCCCGGCCGACATCAGAATTCTGACACTCAGGGTAGAAGGAGTGGTCCTAAATCAGAATGACACCTTACTCTTTTTGATGCTGGATCACTCGGAGGAAAGACATCAATAGGTCCAAATATGCATCACATCTTATTAACAGCAAATTTGGATCATTTATCACAAGAAGGTGAGGTTCAGGGAATTCCAAGTCAGAGACCTGGTCTTAAAGCGCGTGATCCAGAGCACTCAGCAGAAGGATCACAGAAAACTAGGTCTCAACTGGGAAGGCCCCCCTACATCATCAATGCTTATGGAGGCAACGGGACATACACCCTAGCCGATCAGGTGGGAATCAACTTAATAAGCAGTGAACCTCTTTTCACTTAAAATGATATCATGTGTAAGTCATGTAAACATTCAATGAAAGAATCATTTTCCACTATCTTAATTGAGTTTTTCTCAACCCTAATGTCTGCCCCAAGCACAAAGCACAGTCCTCACAGCCTATACGGGTCCTCTACACCCTAACGACACTCTTCAGGGAGCCACCTGAAAGATGGAGGCTCGTCTACGCTGGCTGTTCTGGTCCATTCCATGATGATTAATATCCTGACGGCTGCCTGAGCAAGCTCACAGCCTATACGGGCCCTCTACACCCTAATGGTACTCCTCGGGGAGCCACATGAAAGATGGAGCAAGTTGTTCTGGCCCAGCTCATGATGAGTTAACACACTGACGACTACCCGAGCAGGCTTATACGGGTCCTCTATACCCTGACGCACTCCTCGGGGAGCCACCTGAAAGATGGAGGCTTGCCCATGCTGGTTTTTCTGGTCCATCCTATGATAGGTTAACACTCTGATGACTACCTGAGCTGGCCCGCAGCCTATACGGGTCCTTTACACCCTGACGGCACTCCTCGGGGAGCTACCTGAAAGATGGATGCTCACTCACGTAGGTTGTTCTGGTCCAACTCATGAAGGGTTAACACCCAGATGACTGCTTGAGCAGGCCCACAACCTACAAGGTCCTCTACATCCTGACAGTTACCAATTGAGAAACTCCTAAAAGACGAAGTCTGCCTGATGAACCTTTTTGAGCGTAAACTACATAGGTCCTCTACACCCTGAAGGTTACTAATCGGAAACTCCCGAAAGAGAGTCCTGCCCGATGAACCTTTCCGAGCGTAACCTACATGGGTCCTCTGCACTCTGATAGTTACCAATCCGGAAACTCCTTAAAGACAGAGTCCTGCCTAATGAACCTTTCCGAGCGTAACCTACATGAGTCCTCTACATTCTAACGGTTACCAATCGAGAAACTTCTGATAGATAGAGTCCTTCCCGATGAACCTTTCTTAGCGTAACCTACATGGGTCCTCTACACCTTAACGGTTACCAATCGAAAACTCTGACGAAACTTTTCGGGCGTAACCTACATGGGTCCTCTATACCTTGACGGTTACAAATCAGGAAACTCCCGAAAGACAGAATCCTGCCCGACGAACCCCTCCGAGCGTAACCTACATGGGTCCTCTACACCTTGACGGTTACCAATCAGAAAATTCTAAAAAAAATAGAATTCTGTCGGACGAACCTTTCCGCGTATAACCTACATGGGTCCTCTACAACCTGACGGTTACCAATCAGGAAACTCCCGAAAGATGGAGTCCTGCCCAACGAACCCCTCCGAGCGTAACCTACGTGGGTCCTCTACACCCTGACGGTTAACAATCGGGGGAATCCTGAAAAATAGAGTCTTGCCCAACAAACCTTTTTGAATGCAACCTACTTGGGTCCTCTACACCCTGACGGTTACCAATCGGGGGAATCCTGAAAAATAGAGTCTTGCCCAACAAACCTTTTTGAATGCAACCTACTTGGGCCTTCTGCACCCCAATGGTTACCGACCGGGAAACCCCTGACAGACAGGAACTTGCCCCTAGCGGGTTGGCTTCCCCTTAACTGTGAATCCCCTCGTAGGCCCCATCAGGGGGCCACACACTGAGTCATTCCATGTGCTATAGAGCAAGACAGCTCCAAAGGAGTAAAAAAATCATAACCATAAGAAAGGAAAGATTTGAACAAAATTATCATTAATTATCTCTTCTATGTATTACAAAGTTTCTAGATTACATCCCTCCTCTTACAGATGCATATACATCTAACAAATGTGATATAAGTACAAGTTTTAGTTTTACATGTATGCATTCTTTCTGAGAGAAAAAGCAGAGGCACTCATTATCACGTCCTCAGCCGTGTCCTGGTGATGACTCCTAAGCAAGAAATCAACTAGAACTAGACGAGCGATGATACGAAGAACTCCCAGAAAAATCACTAGCAAGGAGAACCTCGACCAAATTACAGACCAAATCCTCCAAGGCGAAGGAGGATACCTATGCAAGATCGTAACTCCGGAGTGGAGACAAACAAGGAGGCGGCACCCCATAAGAGCACAGATGATCGACCGCTGATACCAGAGCCATCGTCGAATTCGTTATGCTCCCTGCTACATGCTTTCTTATTGAATCTCAATTTTGCATTATTATAATCATATTTGCACATTTATCCTTTATTATTTTTTATTTAATATTGCTATTTAACCCTAATTTTGATTATAGAGTGTAGTCACATAAATGAGAAGAAAAGAATACAAGAATCTTTTATATTATCCATAATCCTATCTAAATTTGGGTTTCAATTTAAATCAATTTAAAATCAAGAGATAAAATAATATTATTAGGGTTAATTTTTAATTAGGGTTAGAAAGTATGATATACATATATATATATATAGGGTGTAGATAATAATGGATAGAGGTTGGTGGGTTTTGAATGCAGGCTATTGGGTTTAGGATCGAGGGTAAAATACAAGAAAAAGGAAGAAAAGATAAGAGAAATGGGACTAGGAAAAGTGAAGTATAATACTCCTACTACTAATATAAACACTAATATTAAAATAAATATAATAATACTAATACTAATACTAATACTAATATTAACAACATTAATAGACAACAGTAATAATTAACAATAATATTAATAATACTAATTCACAACAATAGAAATATTGATAATAAATAATAATAATAATAATAGTATTAGTAATTAATCATTAAAATAATAATCTTAATAAAATAATATTAGTAACAATTACTACTATTGATAAAAATTAATAATAATAATGATAATAGTAGAAGTAATAGTAATTAGTAACAACAATATTAATAAGCAATAATGGTAAGAATATATATAATCCAAATTACATTTAATCTCTTAAAAATAATTTGTATATTAACAATAATAATAAGTCGTAAATAAAGTTAATTAAAAATAATAATAGAATAATAAGTAAAGCTAAAATAAATACTTAGAAAGAAAAAAATACAAATACAGTATTTTAAATTAGGGATATTACATTATGCCTACCTTACAAAAATTTCGTCCCTGAAATTTCAATAAGGCAAGGAATGCTAAAAAGAATCAAAATCAAGAAAGAAAACAAACAAGCTTCCACGTCGCCTCTCTAGGACACTATGATACCACTGCGCTACCCTGACTTCTGTTACGGCTTCATCATGGGACGACCTGTCTCAAGAGATAGAATCAGAGAAATCTGGAGGGAGAATAGAAATCAAGTAGAAATCCATATTACTTTAGAAGGATAGTTGAAATCAGGGATATAAACGAATCAAGAGATGGATTCCAAAAGGGAGGACGATCAATTTTAAATGGACTGATTATCATAATGTGAATAGTATATGTATATTACAAAGTAAATATAACTTGTCTCAGGTCACCGGTAAAAACTAGGTGTTCTTTGAGTAAACCTGGCTCTGATACCAAGAAAACTCTGTCATGCCTCACTTCCCAAAACACTAGAGTAGAGACATGACACGAGTCGGCGACACATATATGCAAGGAAAATACCTCACGTATATGCGTTAAGCCTTAAGTAACCAAAACAGGCTATATGAATCTACTAAAATGAATCTACAATTACTGCAATACTACATATAGATATCCACACATGATAACACAAGAAATAAGAACTGGAATAGAAGCTACGAGTGATATACATGAATCAAAGAATAATCACAGGAATAAAAGAAGGCAAGAAGGATAAGAATACAAAAATAAAAAGAGACACTCCAGCTCCTCGCGAAGCGTACAAGCTCAACGAACACCTGAAAAATATAAGAAAGCGTTTAATATCTGGACGTGCAAATCTAAAGTCAAAAAGCGACCCAGTGAGTGTGTGTGGAAAGGGGAAGTGCTTGTGCATATAAACAATGTGTACACAATAACAACATAATAAATTGAAATAAAAGATAACTGAATAATCAATATCATAAATAAAACCGCAGATAAAGCTATGAACGATAAAAGACAATTAGTACAACTGTATAACAACAGCTGATGCCAAGGAGATGTGATCTAGCATATGTCACTAATCTGATTAGTTATTATTAACCTAACTAATGAAGTACTTAGTTGTGTCCCATACCACAGCCATTTTCCCATATATCAAACATAGTTATCGTTTGTTGTAACTGCCTGCCAATGTAGTGCATGTGTTTTGGAAGGGTACCGTGCTTGCCCGGTATCACGGTCTAACACCCATGGCGCTGAAGCAGGACAAGCCGCAAGGCTCTAATAACGGAAGAACACAGCCCTACACAATAAGATAACTAGTGTGGCATCATAATCCGGACATAGCCCTGACAACTGACAACTGAATAACTATATATCCAGAACTACCCTGGTTCCCCATGGTGGAACCCACAACTCGGTATACCATAAGAAGTCCTCCCAAAATACACGATATGCATTATCAAACAATTATCCCTAATCCCTGGGTTATGGTGTCTTTTATTAATAAGAAATCAATGTGATTTAATATGTAAAAGTAACTGATATCTCCAACAACTGCTGATGACAGTAATAGCTGATAATCTGACAACTGACAACTAGTATCTGACAACTAGATAACTACCAACTAATAACTGATATATAAATACTGGAGATATAGTCACTGATAAAATGGTCTCACTAGTACTAATAACTGATACAAATATCTGTTAACTGCTATCTACTCTGAAATACAAAATCATCGATAACAAATTATTCACTATGATACATCTGTATCCATAACTGAATAACTGTAGTGACTAGGAAGGAATCATGAAGATAGGTCTATTGAATATCCTCAAATCAACTACCAAAATCATATCTAATAATGAAATATCCTCCAACAACTTGTAATCTAAAGTTGTTTACTTCTGAAAGTCAACAACAACCAATCATTCATACTCCAATAATATAATCAGGGGTAAATCTAGAAATACTCATAACTATGAATTCAACTTTATCAATCTTATCGGAATACTATTCAAAATCCTCTGTATGAAATATAGATCTCAAGTCAACTTCAACTCTCACTAAATCTGTATATAAGTCAAAGTATCAAGAAGATCGATCTCTGATAAGGTAACATTCTAACTAAACAATCCTCAAATCTGACAACGATAAATAAGAAAATGATACAAGAGCAAACACTCACATGAAATGATGTGGTTTTGGAACCAATTGCTGTCTGGTCTTCACTGCACGGACCGGTATGGATCTCCGGATCATCCCATGGGTCGCTTCGAATTGCCAGTGTATTACGTCCATAATGAGTACAACTCTGAATCTCCCATTACCGTGTTCGGATCGCACGAACAAGTTCGAAATGGGCCAACAACCTCGGAGCTCCGGCGTATCCCACAGAAGATGTCGGAGATGCCACAGTCAAAGGATGGGCTGCCGTGGCAAAATTGATGGTGGAGGATGCGGATCTCGGGGCTTTGTAACGCGGTGTGTGCCATGGGATCAGGGTGGGCTGCCGGCCAAGAGGGCTTAGCCAAGAGGAGAGGGAGGCTCTTGGCCTGGGATGCGAGAAGGGTGGTGTGCAGGGTTGATTGTGGGGAGGGGGGTGTTGCGCAGGGGGTATCGGCGAGTGCAAAGGGGTGAAAAACACCTAGAGGGGGGGGGTGAATAGGTGTAAATGCTAATCTAGAAACTAAGTGCACTAAATGCAGAAGCTTAAACAAATATTGCAAACACACTTAATACAACCAACAAGTGTAGCCGAATTCCCCGTGAAGGGCTCTGGACTAACTCCTCTTGATTCCCCTAAATATGGGTTGAGGTGCTATATGAATCTCTTGTGGTTAAGTATAAGTGAGGCACACACACAAGCATATAATAGATATGGCAATATGAAACAATACAAGGCACAACACAAGCAATATGATATGAATGATGAATGATGCTTTGCACAAATAAAAGAGAGAGAGGGTTAGAGAGACAATGGATCAAACGCTAACAACAAGATATGTTTCGAGGCTCGAGCCCCTAGCTCTACATCCCCGCCTTCACCACCGTGAAGGATTTCCAATCCACTATCTCCCACCGAGGGAACCTCCACCATGGAGGATTAGTACAACAAGAGAGTACCGAACTCCTCTCTCAAACACCGCCTCACAACCGAGGGGTAGGCCCGTAGCCAAACAACAACCAACACTTCTACCGAAGAGGGTTACAAACACCAACTCTACCTCTCACTAGAGGGAGCAAACAACAAGCCTCAACCTCTACCAAAGAGGGAGCAAACACCAACCCAATACAACAACCTCAACCTCTACCAAAGAGGGAGCACCACAAGAAATCAAGGGTTTACAACTAGTGGTATGTCTCAACCACAAACCTCTTTCCTTTTTCCACAAACAAAGATCCTAAATAGAATAGGATAGAAGATAAGCTCAAGTGTGGAAAACTAAGTGTTTTGATCAAAGAAAAACTCTTGGGAAAAATACCAAAATGAATATAGAAATTTAGACCAAGAAACAATTTCCCAAAACCTATTTTCTTTGAAATAACAAAACACTTAAAAACAAATAAGGTAAATCTTTTTGGCACTTAAACTCTTTTGAAAACTTTTTTTTAAAACCAGAGAGTAGGAAAAAATTAGCTTAGAAAATCTTAGCCAAAATCCCAAAGGAATGGGGTTTATATAGGCCAAAACAGAAACTAGCTGTTAGGCTGATCTGGCAGCCTGACAGGCCTAGCGGTCGGCCGGCCGGCCGACCGCCAACGGTCAGAAATGTGACCGTTGGGGCAACCCAGTCGACCGCACGGTCGACCGCCCAGATACAGAGAGCAGACTCTCTGATTCGGTCGGCCGCTCGGCCGACCACCCAGATACAGAGAGCAAGGCTCTCTGATCCGGTCGGCCGCCCGGCCGACCGGCCCACTGTGCCAGCAGACGTGCACAAGTATGTGCACGTCGGTCGACCGCCCGGTCGACCGGCTTGGTCTGTCAGCACAGTTCTGGGTCAGAAACACTTGTTAAAAATATTTTAATAAATCTTTTATCTCTTCTAAAAATCCCCAAAAATAGTTTTATCATTTTCCATTGATATATAAACATGTGATAAAAAGTTTTGCTCAAATATGAAGCATATGAAACTATTTTTGTGTTTTAACATTTTTACCAAAAACCAAAACATGTATTTTATCAAACTTTAATTTTTCAATACATGAATAGGAAAGTCAAAATAAGTTTGTTTAAAAGTTAAGCATGCATGTATAGAATGAATCTACTATACATAAACCAATTAAACTTGTTTTGATCAATCTATTCATGAAAACAAAATATTGGTTAAACCAAAACCAAAAAACCAATATCCAAACATAAAAACGTGTGTGTTGTGCACTTGAGCATATCCACTATACTAAGCTTTACAAATGGATCTAAAACAAACTAAACTAAACTAGGATACCTAAGTCTTCTTGATGATCTTCATCTTCAAGTCGACTCGATCCCAAACGTGATCCACAGAGTGCAAAGGTATAATCTTGATGCTTGGGCACGGGAATCACCAAGTGAAGGCTTCCAAACTCCTCTTTTTGAAGCAATCACCAACTAATATCTTGTTACATGATCTGAAACTAAAATCACAAGATTATTAGTAAACATAACTACATGAGTTAATCATCATCAAAACTAGAGAGGAAGGCCTCCGGGCCAACAATCTCCCCCTTTTTGATGATGACAAAACTCATGGAGTTATATATGCATGGATTAAAGTTAAGCTTCAAAGAAGCTCCCCTTAGCTCATGCATAAACAAATAAACATAAATATGCAATGAATATTAAACATGAATGCATAGATATGCATAAACAATAAAAAGGTTCTAAATACCAATGAAATGTTCAAAAAAAAAACATGCTCTAGATACCAATTAAAATTAAACTAAATTAAACTTAATATATGCAAAAACATAAATATGCATATATAAACTTATAAACTCAAAATCTTTCTCCCCTTTTTGTCAATCATCAACAAAGGGGTAAACAATCAAAACAAAACAAGATCTTCTCCCCTTTTTAATACAAAGAAACAATCATCAATAAGGGGTAAAAGCAAAACTAAATCAATAAATTTTTCTCCCCCTTTTTGTTTGAAAACAATGAATCAACAAAAGGGTAATAAAAATAATGTTTTCCCCCTTTTTGTCTAAATCAAAAACTAATACCAAATAGGGGTGACAATCAATTAAGGTACCAATTAAAAATATGTCAAAGTAGCATCTTGATACCAATTGAAAGTAAACATAGGTCAATCAACAAATGGTAGATGCGATATACATTCATGAAGAGGAAGATGTGAAGCTTCCCTACATAGATACATTACATGAAAGAGGGATGACAAGCCCTAATTCACATAACGTACACTATGTAATGCATAAGAGGAGATGTGAAGCTCCCCCTACACACGTGTATCACATAAAGAAGAGATTGTCAAGCTCTTCAATATAAGATACACTCATCATGAATCTATATGTAGAAGAGATGTTAAGCTCTCCTTGCATATAGGCAATATAAATCAAAACTTTTGTATTTATTTTTTTTTAAAACAAAATTTTGAGATTCCAATTTTAAAACATTCAAATAAACATCTTGATATCAAAAGAAAATGTTTTTCCTTTTTAAGTATATGATATCAAAAGAAATGACTATTTTCTATCATAAAGCAAGGGAGTGAAAATACAAATACCAATTGAAATATGAAAATCGAATTTTCTCCCCCTTTATGAAATAACAACAAAACACATGCATAAGCTTGTAATAAGAAACCAATTGAAAATTGAATCAATTGAAACAAAGTTGAAGCTCAAGCTTAGCATAAACAAAATATATATATGTATGAAAAATTAATACCAATCGAAATTGATACTATTGGAATTGAAAAACATACATACATACAAACATATATGAGTATACAAGAAGGGTTAAAATTGATACCAATTGAAAGAATCCAATGATACCAATTGAAACAACAATAATGATCAAGTGTATACATCATATAATTACCACCCAACCATGTTCAAGTTTAAAATGATTTTCAATATAAGGCATACATGAGCATGATCTCCCATCCGTCAGCCCGTGGATGGTAGGGGTTTTCAAAATTAGGTTTGAAAAATAAAGTATGTATGAAAAACTCTACCATAACAAAGAATACCGTAACTAGTTATTGAAAAATTTGTAAACTAGTACGAAATCCTTCAAGAAAGGAATAAAACAAAAATTATTTTTCATGAAAATATGAAATTCACAAAATAGTCAACACTCATAATCAATTAAGCATAAATATGACTCATGAAAACAAACACATGAGTAAACAATAAATGTGAGTGTACAAATACAATGTGAAGATCATAATCATGAAAGATTGACAATAAGCTCAATATTCCTTGAAACATGAAAATCATCAATACTTATTTAATCTTCAAGGTATATGTATGTCCTATACAAACTAAAGTATATATACATATCCAAACACAACGAGTCCACAAAGATATATGCATGAAGGCACGTGGCTCAAAAAGATGTATATGTATAAACAATAATTTGGATAAAATAGACATATACATGAAGTTAAACATAAACACATGAAAAGCTAAATTTTCATTAAAACAAATTTTCATATCAAGGCATATGTACGTTTTGTCAAACATGAAGTATACATACATATCCCTAAACACAATTTAAGTCCATAATAAAGATTTGCATGAAAAGAAAATGACTCAAGGGTATACATGTATATCTAATAGTTTGGACAAGATAGACATATACATGAAATGAAAACTCATACTCATAAAACAAATCCAAAAATGGGAATACAAGTTTAAAATGCATGGATCATCAAAACTAGACTATACTAGCACATCTAATGGGTTCAAATAAGCATTCAAGCTCAAACATATATAGATTTATTTGTGGCCCACTATATGTACAAATATATACCAAGTTTTAATGAAAACTAACATCTAAACATGTAATCAACGCATGAAGCATTAAACAAGACAAAAGTCATCATGATAAACAAAAACATGATTATTATGCAAATCCACATGTTATTAAACCTATGATAAACATGATAGCTAAACAAATGGTGAGAACACTAAAATAATGATCCATATTAAACATGGGTGTCTCAAAGAAGGCTATTCATGCATGTCAAGGATCTAATAATCATGGCATTCATAATAATCTACAAACAATAAAACATGCTATAAACAATGAATATGAAAAGCATGTAAACAATAAATAGGAGTTAGGAATCATTACCAAAACCTAGAAGGCAACTCTCCTTGTCTCCAAAACATGGTGGTCCTCTCCACCAAACATCCCTTGAAAGTGATACATCCAAATGATTTTCATGAAGCTTGGAACGCATCCACTCCAAGGTACCGTTACTCTCACGTCATGTGAGAGCCCACATCTACATCAAACACAAGAGGGATGGTTTTTGGTACCCATATCTTATTGGGTCCATGGGGGTTAGTACCTTCTCTAACCCAAACAAAATTATTTGCTAAATTTGAAACATGTATTCTATCAAAGCAAAATTTAGCAAGGTGGCCCTTACGTCCACAATGTATACAAGTGTACACATGAGCATACAAGTGATGATGGTGTCCGTGAGGAGCATGTGTATGCCGTGGAGGGTGTGCATGCACAATAGATAGAACTTGTTTCTTTCGAAATAAAGTTTTCAAACGTGTATGGTTCATGGCACATTGGCTCATAGTGGAGCCCAAACAATCCATTTTCTTCTTAATAAAAGTTATATCATTTTCAATCAAAGAAGAAGTGGAACATGCAATAGGTGAAATGTGAGATACTACCCTAGCATGGCAAACATGTGCATCAATCTTATTTTGCAATGAATTATTTTTCTTTAAACAAACATCTAATTCATTAGAAATAGAAATTATTTTGTTTTTCAAAGCAACATTCTCTTTTAAAATAAAATCAACTTTTGAAGTTAAAACTTTATTATTCTTCAAAACATCATTACAATCATTTTTTAGATTTCAAAATTTCATTTTCTTTTAGTGCAAGATCAAGTTGAGATTTCAATGAATCCCTTTCATTTGAAATCTCCTCTTTCTCTTGCAAAACAACATCAAGTCTAGCAATCAAATTATTATTATCATTGTTAATGCCTAGACTTTTCTTTTTCAAAACATTATATTTTTCAATCAATTTTTCACAAACAATAGATAGTTCTTCATTCAAAGCATGGGGATCAACATAATCATCACATGAAGAACTAGCATCAAAACTATCTAGTTGAGATTTCGATTGTACCTCAAGGGAGTCATTCCCTTGGACCATGAAGCATTGTGAGTCGGATTCTCCACTAGACTCCTCCGGTTGGATTGGCAATTGAAGCTTGGAGGTGGTGGTGGTTGTCAACATATTCCACACTGCAAATGTGGAATCAAAGTTAGAAGCAAGCATAAGATATTCTTTATTTAATGTGCTTCTAATGGCCTCAAGGGCTTGTGCATTGGCCCCTATATGCTTGCGGTCACCAAGATAACATTTCTTGGTAGCGGCAAGGAAAACATGCAATCCTAGGGTCTTTAGGTACATGGACATCCTATACTTCCAAACAACAATGTTGGAAGGGTCAAAACTAGGTGGGGTCATGAAGTCCATGGTAAACTATACGAGTGTGCAAACAAAAGTGTGCAAATGCAAATGATAGATTAGCTAACCAAGATCTCACTCCTAGGTGGTTAAACCTAAATATCAGGAGCATAGGCTCTGATGCCAATTGAAAAACACCTAGAGGGGGGTGAATAGGTGTAAATGCTAATCTAGAAACTAAGTGCGCTAAATGCGGAAGCTTAAACAAATATTGCAAACACACTTAATACAACCAACAAGTGTAGCCGAATTTCCCGTGAAGGGCTCTGGACTAACTCCTCTTGATTCCCCTAAATATGGGTTGAGGTGCTATATGAAGCTCTTGTGGTTAAGTATAAGTGAGGCACACACACAAGCATATAATAGATATGGCAATATGAAACAATGCAAGGCACAACACAAGCAATATGATATGAATGATGAATGATGCTTTGCACAAATAAAGAGAGAGGGTTAGAGAGACAATGGATCAAACGCTAACAACAAGATATGTTTCGAGGTTCGAGCCCCTAGCTCTACATCCCCGCCTTCACCACCGTGAAGGATTTCCAATCCACTATCTCCCACCGAGGGAACCTCCACCGAGGAGGATTAGTACAACAAGGGAGTACCGAACTCCTCTCTCAAACACCGCCTCACAACCGAGGGGTAGGCCCGTAGCCAAACAACAACCAACACTTCTACCGAAGAGGGTTACAAATACCAACACCACCTCTCACTAGAGGGAGCAAACAACAAGCCTCAACCTCTACCAAAGAGGGAGCAAACACCAACCCAATACAACAACCTCAACCTCTACCAAAGAGGGAGCACCACAAGAAATCAAGGGTTTACAACTAGTGGTATGTCTCAACCACAAACCTCTTTCCTTTTTCCACAAACAAAGATCCTAAATAGAATAGGATAGAAGATAAGCTCAAGTGTGGAAAACTAAGTGTTTTGATCAAAGAAAAGCTCTTGGGAAAAATACCAAAATGAATATAGAAATTTAGACCAAGAAACAATTTCCCAAAACCTATTTTCTTTGAAATAACAAAACACTTAAAAACAAATAAGGTAGATCTTTTTGGCACTTAAACTCTTTTGAAAACTTCTTTTTAAAATCAGAGAGTAGGAGAAAATTAGCTTAGAAAATCTTAGCCAAAATCCCAAAGGAATGGGGTTTATATAGGCCAAAACAGAAACTAGCCGTTAGGCTGATCTGGCAGCCTGACAGGCCTAGCGGTCGGCCAGCCGGCCGACCGCCAACGGTCAGAAATGTGACCGTTGGGGCAACCCGGTCGACCGCACGGTCGACCGCCCAGATACAGAGAGCAGACTCTCTGATCCGGTCGGTCGCTCGACCGACCGCCCAGATACAGAGAGCAAGGCTCTCTGATCCGGTCGGCCGTCCGGCCGACCGGCCCACTGTGCCAGCAGACGTGCACAAGTCTGTGCACGTCGGTCGACCGCCCGATCGACCGGCTTGGTCTGTCAACACAGTTTTGGGTCAGAAACACTTGTTAAAAATATTTTAATAAATCTTTTATCTCTTCAAAAAATCTCCAAAAATAGTTTTATCATTTTGCATTGATATATAAACATGTGATAAAAAGTTTAGCTCAAATATCAAGCATATGAAACTATTTTTGTGTTTTAACATTTTTACCAAAAACCAAAACATGTATTTTATAAAACTTTGATTTTTCAATACATGAATAGGAAAGTCAAAATAAGTTTGTTTAAAAGTTAAGCATGCATGTATAGAATGAATCTACTATACATAAACCAATTAAACTTGTTTTGATCAATCTATTCATGAAAACAAAATATTGGTTAAACCAAAACCGAAAAACCAATATCCAAACATAAAAACGTGTGTGTTGTGCACTTGAGCATATCAACTATACTAAGCTTTACAAATGGATCTAAAACAAACTAAACTAAACTAGGATACCTAAGTCTTCTTGATGATCTTCATCTTCAAGTCGACTCGATCCCAAACGTGATCCACCGAGTGCAAAGGTATAATCTTGATGCTCGGGCACGGGAATCACCAAGTGAAGGCTTCCAAACTCCTCTTTTTGAAGCAATCACCAACTAATATCTTGTTACATGATCTGAAACTAAAATCACAAGATTATTAGTAAACATAACTACATGAGTTAATCATCATCAAAACTAGAGAGGAAGGCCTCCGGGCCAACAAGGGGGATGACAAGTGCAAAGGGGGAGGAGATCTGATTGGGATATGCATGAAGTGGAAGGTGATGTCGTGGGCACTAGGAGAGGAAGAAGAGGAGTACAGGCTAACGTCGACGAGATCTCGGAGGTGGGGTTTCGGCTGGAGAGTACGCGAGGAGGAGGCCCAGGTCGGGGTTCAGTTGGAGGAGGTGTTTGGCAAGGCGGCGGCTCCAAGGGGCCAGTTGGATTAGGAAAAGTGAAGTATAATACTGCTACTACTAATATAAACACTAATATTAAAATAAATAGAATACTACTAATACTAATAATACTAATAATAATATTAACAACAATAATAGACAACAATAATAATTAACAATAATATTAATAATACTAATTTACAACAATAGAAATATTGATAATAAATAATAATAACAATAGTATTAGTAATTAATCATTACAATAATAATATTAATAAAATAATATTAGTAGCAATTACTACTGATAATAACAATTAATAAAAATAATGATAATAGTAGAAATAATAGTAATTAGTAATAACAAATTAACAAGCAATAATGGTAAGACTATATATAATCCAAATTATCATTTAATCTCTTAAAAATAATTTTTATATTTAACTATAATAATAAGTCATAAATCAAGTTAATTAATAATAACAAATAGAATAATAACTAAAGCAAAAATAAATACTTAGAGAGAAAAAAATAGAAATACAGTATTTTAAATTAGGGATATTACATAACGTCGGCAATATACCTCTCAAAGACAGTTTAATGTAGGAGTTGTCTAGGTCAAGGCTTACCCTAGATTAGAATTATTGATTTTTGATTTTATTTTTTTCCTTGATTGATTGGGTGAACTTGTTTGTTAACTGTGCATGTCAGCTTGGTCGAGAGACCCAGCCACATCTAGATGATTAGTCTACAATTTTGCATTATAACATCACATTTTCCTACTGATTTATGAATAAAATATCAATTTTAACTGTGTTTTGGTCTATTTTGCAAATAATCAAGAGTCTAGGGGGATTGGAGTTCATTTTTGCATCATTTTCCACTTCCATATCATGCTTTATGTAAATAAAAATAAGGTTTTTATTGCTTTTCTCTCTTATTTTTCAGGTCCACCATTAATGGAGATGAAGGCCCATAATCAAGGAATTTCAAGGAATTAATGGGATTAATTAAAAAGCCAAAGAAAAAGCCTAAAAGAGAAGCCCAGGTCTGGAGTCGTCCACGAATATCCCCAACTTTCTAGAAGATCCAGCGAGGCATACGGACCGTAACAGAATGGCAACAGAAATCGTTGGCGCAACGGCCAAGATTCTGCCGTGGAAACGCGGCTCTGGCCGCGGATCCGCGGCAAGAATCTGGTCGTTGAGCCAGCGTTTAATCCCACGGCTAAGATTTGAGGGCCTCATCCTCTGGAGCCTATAAATAGACCCCTAGGGCCTCTACAAAAAAGGGAGGAGAGAATAGGAGAGAAGAGCTTGTATTTTTGAGAGAATTGTAGGGATTTTCTCTAGCTTTCTTTAGTGCTCTTGTAATCTTTTTTCTCCTTCTAGAATCTGCAAAGAGAGAGAGAGTGTGTGTGTGAGATTTTGTAATTGAAGTGGTGACAACTTGAATGCAAGGATTGATCCATCTATCTTTTCATCTTTACTTGTTCTAGTGCTTTACTTTCTTGTGCTTTACTTTCTTCAAGCTTTTATTACCATTGCATCTTCTTCTTCAATGATTTGTTGTGTGCTTTTCATTTCAATGTCTAGCTAACTCTCTAACATGACTAGCTAACCACTAACTTTACTAACTTCTAACTCTTGGGTGATTGCTAATTCATGTGATTCATTGGATGCTTTATTGTAGTCTTGTAATTTCAAGTCTCTATTATCCCCAATGAAGATGAGTTACTTTAATTCTTGGCAAATGCTTGTTTTCATTCCATATGATTCATGTGAGCCTCATTTAGAGCCTTGTCTTTAGAACAAGTGCCTTGATGGAACATGGAGATGGAGCACCTAACTATGCTATTTTTAGTACAATTTTCTTACTTCAATGCTAGCTCGAGTATGACTTTGAATGACTAATGAATCTTGTATCTTCTTCCTTAGCATTCCCTTGAGTGACACTCCTTGATTCCACCATTGAAAATCTATCTCGGGAGCCGATGAATCAATGAGGCTACAAGACAAGCTGAGAAGATCACTCATCCTCTACATGGGAAATATTTTGACTAAACAAGCAAGACAAACCTTTACCAATGAATCAACATGACGCATGCTTCACCCTATGAGATTAGTAAGTTAGTAAATTAGAAAGGTTAGCTAGTCATGATTTTTTTTCTCTCTAAAAGTCTTTTCAAAGTTTCCCTTCTCAAAGTTTTCTTTTTAAGCTAGTAAAGTTTTCCAAGTTCATTTTACTTTCCTTTCCATCCTTTTCCTTTTTATGCAACAAAATCCACAACGAATTTTTCCTCTCTTTTCCATGTCATTTTGTTTTTCTTGAACATAGAAGAACTTTCGTTTTCCTTCTTCAAAACTCAATTTCGAAACCGTAAAGTTTCCATCGCAAGCTCTCCCTGAGAATCGACCCGTAATAGCTTATACTATTACGGTGATTTGGAAGGAGTAAAGAAAAATTGTGAACAGATTTTGGAGTTTTTGAGCATCACATAAGAGCATCGAAGGTTGATTCTAAACCCTCTCTCTTTGAATATTAGTACACTCCTACCTTCCGAACAAGGGGCAAAGAAGTAATAAGAGTTTAATTAATCTCATATTCAGGTAATTAAATCCAGATTTCTTAGAGGACAAGCTAGAGAGTTTCTAGAAGTTATATTGAATCTAGACGTTAGTAGGTGTCTGACAAAAATTTGGACTTTAATAATCGAATCCAAGAATATCTGGCATGTCCCCGAAGCGAGACGAATCCGCGCACCAAAACTAGGGACCTAAGTCCTTGGTTTTGTCATGGAAATGTGGCAAAGGCCGCGTTTTCGCGGCAATATGGTGGGCCCACGCGTTGATTCTCGATGCGTGGCCTCGTCTCGCCTTTTAAAGTCTTCGTTTGCCTATAAATACTGCAGAGTTTGGTCAGAAACGAAGCAGATTGAGAAATAGGCTAGGTTTTCTCTCTTTTAGTGTAGGTGTTCTTATTTTATTCTCTTTTCTTTTGTATTTTTATTTTGTTTTTAGATTATATATTAGGGCTGAGAGATTTAGAGAGAGAAAGAGAGAGAGAGATTGATGTAATAGATGGTGACAATCTATGTAAAAGTGTCTCCTTTCTTATCTATTGTAATCTTCTCCATCTTCTACATGATGCTTAGCTAATTTTTCTTCTCATGAAAATCTAACTACTAACCACTAACCATCTAACTGCTTACTTGATAATCTACTTGAATCTAATAGTCTCTATAAGGCCTTGTTCTTGCAAAAGCCATTGATAGCTCATGATGATGGATTCTAACATTCTAACATTTCTAACATCTAACCCACTAACTTGCTAACTTGCAATGTCTTCTTTATTTTATGCTCACCTTTAATGAGTTTTGATGATTTAATAGTAGCTTGCAACTTGTTATGTGGTATGGATGTGTTGTTTGAATGTAGAAGAACAATCTTATGTGCCGTGCTTTGTATCGCCTCTTAAAGCCAAGAACTAGTGATGGCCAAGGATCCATGTGAGACAACTATCACTAAGAGGTTAGCATGGTTAGTGGTGTAATTAGTATTTAGTAACCATGAGTTTTCTTTTATCTGATTTTAAAAAAATTAATTTCAAACTCTTTTACCATTTTCTTCATTGTTCCCACCAACTCTTAGTTCATCTTTATTTCATCTTCTTTTTGTTTTTAAAATCATTTCTCTTTTATTTTCACATCGTCGTTTTATCACCTTCTTCACCTATCACTTCTGCATTTATTTTCTTTATCTTTTTCTAATTCTTTAAATAAAGAAGAATTTGTTAACAATCAACATGAATATAAACTGTTAATGCTTCTATCGCCTTCTGTCCCTGTGGATTCGACCCGTTGAGCCAATGCTATAACGGAGTATCGAGAGAAGATTAGCACACACGCTTTTCACTAATTTTACAAAACATACATTTTAAAGTGCTCATTCTGTTCCGATCAAAATTTTTGCGCTGTTGCCGGGGATGGGAATGGTTTAAACTCACGTTTTTGTTAACATTTTCTTCTCTGTTTTGGTGTGCAAAATAATTTTTACAGAATTTTTACATTACAAAAGTCTACTCTTGCTTGTCTATCCCTGCTCTAGAAAGCATAAAACTTGCTTCTAAAACTTTGCTACGGAAATCAAGGAAAAGTCGCAAAAACGCGTGGCAATTGTAACTTTTTCTTTTGCAGGAAATTTGCAAGTTGCATATATTGTTGTATTCTTCTGCTAATTATCTGTTTTGATTGCCTACACAGTGTAATAAATTAAAGAACTAAAATATAATAATTGGATGCTTTAAAACAGTTTAAACATTTGCATTTAGGCACGTGCCAATTCAATTCCAATATACTGTATTTTGTTCTGTTGTTGTGATCTGGACTGAGGTGTACATATGGCATTGCATATAGCATAAGACAAACATGTGGGTGAATTATTCGCTTAGTGTT
Source organism: Agave tequilana (assembly GCA_038442645.1). Classification (NCBI taxonomy): domain Eukaryota; kingdom Viridiplantae; phylum Streptophyta; class Magnoliopsida; order Asparagales; family Asparagaceae; genus Agave; species Agave tequilana. The sequence continues at coordinate 42,616 of JAVJIF010007770.1, read as the reverse complement.
ATATTCTTGTCTATATTGCACACTTGCACAATTGGATTTAAGGGCATAACCCAATACAAGATAAGGTGGGGATATCATCACTCTTCCTTAGCCCAAAAAACATCTCCCCACTTATACAACCAAAACCCTGATAAAAATTGATAGACGTTGGCCCCTTGGAACATCTCAGAATCATTAAGAGATAGATCGATGGTGGAACTTGTTTTGAATCTTACTCTTGTGAAATCAATATCAAAGGTTGGAGATTAAGAGATTATGCCTCGAAGATTCCGTGGTTTGGCGTAATTAAAGCCCGTTGCTTACGCACGGATACCTCCCACTGTATTTTGCCCCTACCTGGCTGATTAGCTTGTGGTCGGATTCATACAACCTCTCCCGGGTAATCAACGAGTTAAGAGTCGTCTAGGTCTAGGTCTAGGTCAACTGATTGGTAGTGAAAAATGCATTTTATCATAACATTTACCATCACATTTTTATATTTATTCATTTAATTCTGCACATTTACTAATATTTTGTAATTTATTGTGTGCAGGCCTCGAAATATTTAAAAGAAAGAATTAAAGCCTAAAAAGAGCCCAAAAGCCCACATATAAAGCCCAAGTGCAAAAGTGCAAATATCAATTGTTAAAAATGCAAATACACAAGGGCCAAAGTTGCAAATACAAAGAAGAGGGAAGGATAGACTTCTATTCAACCCTAAATGCTTGCAGGATGAAGATAAAGATACAAGAAGCTTCATTTTATCCCTAATCCTATTCAAAGTTGGATTAAATTGAATACAAAGGAGGAAAGGATTAATCTTCATCTCCTATTCAAGTTCAAATTCAAGAGATAAAGTCCTAAAAGATGAAGAGGATAAAGCTAATCCTAAAGATAAAAGGAGAAGAGTTTAAAGATAAATTCGGATTCAGACTGTACATGTTTAGTATTCAGATCATAACTTTTGCTACAGATATGCAAATCCGATGATTCAAAATGCTCCAAAAAGAAGACTTGAGGACCTACAACTCTTATGTTGATCAAAGTTTCCAATTCAGTCCGTAGATAAGCTAATTTTGGCAATCAACATGATAATAAGTTGCAGGACATATTTGATTTGAACTTCTATGGATAAGTGCCACAAGTCTGGAGATAAGATTTTTTGGGAGAGTTGTACCAGGACTCTACATCTTCCTGTTGGCCCAAGAGGTTACACTCTCCAATTGTTTTGTGTTTTGATGATGACAAACCAAATTAGAGCTATTTGGTACTAATAAGTTTGTTAAGATAAGTTTCAGGTTTGTACCATGTTTAGAGACCATTCGCTTAGCTATTGCAAGAACTTCTAAGTTCCACAAAGTAAGGAAGGCAAATTGCACATCAAGGAAGGATCATAGAAGAGAAGGCACTAGCAAGACATTGGATGGCTCAAAGACTTGAAGATAGCTCAAGAAGTCTTCATGTAATTTGTTTTTCAGTTTATAGTATGTTAAAGAATAGTGGATAGGTTTGAAGCTCTATCACACACGTTTTTGCGCACATGCTCATTCCAAAATAATTTCTTATAAATTATACAAAAATATTTTGCATACAAGTTTTTGCCTACAAATACATCTTTATGTTTAATTCTATTCCCTGTTCAAAAGTATTTTTGTTAAAATCAAAATCCTCTTTATTTTCTTTTCCAAAAATGATTTTTGACCTGATCCGGTCGACTGGGACAGTCGACCGAGTCTGTGTCAGTCTGGTCCGGTCGACCGGACCAGTCGACCGCAGTTCTGGCAGAGGCACGTATCAGTGTGCATGTCTGCCAGTCGACCGGGGCGGTCGACCGAGATATTGTTTTTGCTCACAGGTTTTCTCAGTCGACCGGTCGGTCGACCGCTAGCCTATAACGGTCAAATTTTTGATCTACCGGTCGACCGGCCCAGTCGACCGATGTGTCCGTTGAACAGTAACGGGCAGATTTTAAGTGAGCTGTTTATTTTTGTCTTTTGTGTTTAAAAATTCGTTTAAGGATATATTTTGATCTAATTACCTCCTAAACATCAGTAATTATGTTTTATCCCTAAACCCTAGCCCTCTCCTATAAATAGGGGTGTTTGGGGAGAGATTTGTTACAACAATTTTTGCTAGAAAATTCAAAAGTTTAAGGCTTTCAAAAGAGACTTGTTTCTTGGTTTTTGTGCTGAATTTCTCACTGATTTTCTGAAGGGTTTTCAAATACTCTCTGATTTAATTTTCTTTCTTCACTTACAACAAGAGCTTCATTCCTACTCAATATTCTCTAAGGACCTTTGTAAGGGAAGAGATATTTGAAAGAGAGAGTTTGTGGTCTTTTGACTACCAAGGAAATTACTTGTTCTTGAGATTGTAGGAGTTGGGTACTCCATTGTATTTGAGATCTTTGTGATAGTGGAAGTGGTCGGAATCCTTCTGGGGAAGGCGGGGAGTAGAGCTGGGTGCTCGAACCTCGATAACATATCCTTGTGTTTGCGATTGGTTTACATTCTTGCAATTCTTACTCTACTTTGCTTGCACTTATTACTTGCTCATCATATTCATTGTCATACTTACTTGCTTGCATTCATCTTGTGATTCTTGATTGTGATTGTTGTAGCTTTAAATTTTTATTTGCCCTTTGATTAGCATTGTCACCTATTCACCCCCCCCTCTAGGTGACTTTTCAATTGGTATCAGAGCTTGGACTCTAGGTTTGGCTTAACATCCATAGAGAGATCCTTAAAATATTTCTAATCAACATTTTCATTCATCCATTCATACACTAGTAAACATGGCCGACAACATTAAATCCCCACCTAAATTTGATGGCCTAAATTTTCCAATTTGGAAGGTTAGGATGACTATATTTTTACAATCTTTGGGTAGCTTAGTAGCCAAGTCCTTGACCAAACCTTATGAAGCACCCGATGGTGATGAGAGCACTTGGACCGACCTTGACTTTAAACTATATGAGGCTAACTCCAAGGCCCAAAACTCCCTATTAACCGCCTTGAATGAGGATGACCTTACACGGGTAATTCATTGCCAATCTGCCTATGAGATTTGGCAACACTTATTGGTCACACACGAGGGGACTTCACAAGTCAAGAGAGCTAAGATAGATCTCTTGAGGTCCCAATATGAGTCATTTAAAATGCTTGATGATGAGTCTATTGATAGTATGGCTACAAGGTTTACTAAAATCACTAATGGTCTTTCTTCCTTAGGTGATGACATCTCCAACGATCAAAAGGTGCGGAAAGTAATTCGGGCTCTTCCTTCATCATGGGAGATCAAGGCCACCACCTTGAAGGAGTTGAACGACAAGGACGAGATGGACCTTATTAGTCTCATTGGGAACCTAAAGACCCATGAGATGGAGAAGAAGGCAAGAGAAGAGGCCACTACTTCAAAGAAGAAATCCATAGCCTTCAAGACTTCATCCACCAATGATGACGATGAAGAAGACGATGAAGAAGATGAGGAGCTAACTCTACTTGTGCGAAATGTCAAGAGGATGTACCGGAAGAACAAGCTCAACTTCCGGAGAAAATTTGAAGGCAAAGAGGAGCGGAGGATCATTTGCTATAATTGCCGCAAACCCGGACATATCATGGCGGATTGTCCGGAGTTCAAGAAGAAGATGACTTCCTCCTTCAAGCCAAAGAAGCCGGAGGAAAAGAAAGCATACAAAGCAACATGGGATTCAGAAAGCGAGTCTGAAGAGGAGGTGGATCAAGCTAATATGTGTTTCATGGCAAACACACCTAAGGTAACCCCTCAATCCCTTGATGATGAAGATGATGAACTAAGTAAGGAAGTTCTAGTTCATGCCTTTGTAGAACTTTCTGAAACTTATGATAATAAGAAACTTGAATGCTTAAAATTACAAAAAGAAGTTGCTTTTCTTAAGAATCAACTTGCCATTGTTTCTAAAGAAAAAGATGATGTTTCTTCTAATTTCATTTCCATGCAAAAAGAATTTTGTGCTTACAAGAGTACTTGTAAGGCAAAATCTCCTATTATTGATGAAAAAGAAATTTCTTCTTTTAAATCCAAAATGAATGATTTCGAAAAAGTTTTAAATGATTGTGCTTTCAATACTAAGAAACTTGAGAACATGTTTTCTAAAAAGCACACTTCACATGCTAAAATTTCACAAGATAAAAATTCTCATACTAACACCTCTCATGCTCATGCTCACAATGCTCATGCTCACAAATCACACACCCATTATGCTTTTAAATATGGTAGAGTATATAGATGCACATATTGTGGTAAAAATGGACATTTAGCTAAGTTTTGCTATGATCAACTAAATAGAACAAATAATCTTGTTTGGGTTCATGACACTAACCCTAGAGGACCCAAGAAAATGTGGGTACCAAAATCAAGTCTTAAATTGTTTGATGTAGGTACACACCAAAGCTCCAAGACGTAGGGAGCGGTGGTACATTGATAGTGGTTGTTCAAGACACATGACATGGGACATCAACAACTTCACAACCCTATCAAGGTACATGAAAGGTGGCACCGTCACTTTCGGGGATGACTCCAAAGGAACTATCATCGGTATTGGTAACATTCAAATTGGTGCATCTCCTATTATTGAGAATGTTGTTTTAGTAGATGGTTTAAAACATAATTTGCTTAGCATTAGTCAACTTTGTGATCGTGGACTTAAAGTTATTTTTGATGATACTTCTTGTAAGATTTTTGATGTTAAATCCGATGTTTGTACTCTCACCGGTTTTCGTGATAATAATGTTTATATTATTGACATGCTTAATTTAGATTGTTCTACTAAATGCTTAAATGCTTTTGATGAAAATCCTTGGCTTTGGCATAGAAGATTAGGACATGCATCTTTTGACCATATCTCTAGGATTAATTCAAAGGAATTGGTGAAGGGTATACCTTGCTTGAATTTTGAGAAAGACCGCATTTGTAGTGCGTGCCAACTTGGGAAACAAACCAAGTCTTCCTTTAAACCAATCAAGGATATCATGTCAACTAGGCCTTTAGAATTAATTCATATGGATCTTTTTGGACCAACTAAAACTAAGAGTTTAAGTGGAAGTAGATTTGCATTTGTTTTGGTTGATATTTCTTCCGTTTTACTTGGGTTTTCTTTTTGCAACATAAAGATCAAACTTTTTCTCATTTTAAGATTTTTCGAAAAAGAGTTGAAAAAGAAAAGGGTTTTCCGATTTTGAGAATAAGGAGTGATAGAGGTGGTGAGTTTGTTAACCAACTCTTCATGACTTATTGTGATGAAAAGGGAATTAAGCATGAAATGTCTTGTCCTAGAACTCCACAACAAAATGGAGTTGTAGAAAGGAAAAATAGAACACTTCAAGAGATGGCTAGGACAATGATAAGTGAGTATGACCTCCCTCAATATTTATGGGCCGAGGCCGTAAACACCGCATGCTATATATCGAATCGTATTTATTTGTGCAAAAATTCTTCAAAAACATCATTTGAAATGTATCATTCTAGAAAACCAAATGTTGCATATTTTAAAGTTTTTGGATGCAAGTGTTTTGTTTTAAATACTAAGGATAATTTGGGTAAATTTGATGCTAAGGCTTATGAAGCTATCTTTGTTGGATATTCTTCTACTAGCAAAGCATATAGAGTTTTCAATAGATCTACACTTACCATAGAAGAATCCATGCATGTTAAGTTTGAAGAATCTAATGTGTTTGTTGAGAATGTTGTAGAGTTTGAACCATTAGGTGAAAACATGGAGAAACTATCCTTGAAGGACTCACCCGCGCAAGAAGATAAGCAAGAATCTATAGGTGAAGTTCAAGAGGATAAGGAGGAAAGCACTCAACCGCTTCCTAAAGCTTGGAGATACGCTACAAATCATCCTAAGGAGCTCATCTTGGGTGATGCATCTAAAGGAGTCACAACGCGCTCCAAACTCCATGACCTATGTGGTAACTTTGCTTTCATTTCTCATTTTGAACCCAAAGGCATTCTCGAAGCCGAGACGGACCCATATTGGTTGCTTGCCATGCAAGAGGAACTCAATCAATTTGAGCGCAACCAAGTTTGGCACCTTGTTCCTAAGCCCCACGATAGACCAATAATTGGTACTAAGTGGATCTTTAGAAACAAGATGGATGAGTCCGAAAATGTCATTAGGAATAAAGCTAGGTTAGTGGCCCAAGGTTACACTCAAGTTAAGGGAATTGACTTTGAGGAGACCTTTGCACCCGTAGCACGGCTTGAAGCCATACGGATGACACTAGCTTTTGCATGTTTTAAAAATTTTAAACTTTTTCAAATGGATGTAAAAAGTGCATTTTTAAATGGTTTTATTAATGAAGAAGTTTATGTTTCTCAACCTCCCGGTTTTGTTGATCATGTTCATCCCGATTTTGTTTTTAAACTTGATAAAGCTTTGTATGGATTGAAACAAGCTCCAAGAGCTTGGTATGAAAGGCTTTCTAGTTTTCTCATTTCAAATGATTTTATTAAAGGCAAAGTAGACACAACTCTTTTTACTAAGCATGTTGATAATGATATTTTAATTGTGCAAATTTATGTTGATGATATAATTTTTGGATCTACTAATGAGCTTTTATGCAAGGATTTTGAGAAAGTCATGCAACTTGAATTTGAAATGTCTTTAATGGGTGAGCTCATTTTCTTCCTTGGACTCCAAATCAAGCAATTGCAAGACGGAACCTTCATTAACCAAGCCAAGTACGCAAAGGAGCTAGTAAAGAAGTTTGGGCTTGAAGGATCAAAGGCTTGTAACACTCCAATGGCAACTACAACCAAGCTTGATAAGGACGAACAAGGTAAAAATGTTGATATTAAATTATATAGAAGCATGATAGGAAGTCTTTTATATTTGACGGCAAGTAGGCCGGATGTCATGTTTAGTGTGTGTCTTTGTGCTAGATTTCAATCGTGTCCTAAAGAGTCTCATCTTATTGCGGTAAAACACATTATTCGTTATATTAAGGGCACTATTGGAATGGGTCTGTGGTATCCGAAAACTAGAGATTTTTCAATGACTAGCTATTCGGATGCCGACTATGCGGGTTGTAGAGTAGATAGAAAGAGTACTAGTGGGACATGTCAATTTCTTGGTAATTGTCTTGTTTCATGGTCCTCTAGGAAACAAAATTCCGTAGCTCTCTCAACCGCCGAGGCGGAGTATGTTGCCGCGGGGGCTTGTTGTGCACAAGTCCTTTGGATGAAACATACTCTCCTTGATTTTGATTTGCACTTTGATCATATAAAAATATTTTGTGATAATACTAGTACTATACACATGACCAAAAATGCAAATCAACATAGTAAGACCAAGCACATTGAGATTAGATATCACTTTCTTAGAGATCATTTTGAGAAAGGTGATATAGATATTGATTATGTTTCCACGGATTTACAACTAGCCGATATTTTCACTAAACCTCTTGATTTTGCTAGATTTTCGTTTATTTGTGGAGAACTTAATGTTTGTATTATTGAATAGACATGTTTTTCATAACCCTTTTTGATGTATGACAAAAAGGGGGAGAATAAGTTTACATGACAAAAATAAGTTCATTTGGTCTTGGTTCCATAAGAATTTATATGCTTTAATTTTAAAGATTTGTTTATGAGTTTTATGTTTATGTATGTATGAGTTTTTGAATTCATGTATTTTGAGAATTCTTGTCTTTTAGTTGTTTTGGTATTTTTGGTATCAAGAGCAATTTTTGTGTTTTATATTAGTTTCAATAATTGGTGCATCATTTCAATTATTGGTATCTAGAGCATATTCTTGTGTTTTATGTATAGCATAATTTGAGGGGGAGTTTTCTCCTCCCTATATTTTCTTAATAGCCTATTTGTTTTGTCATCATCAAAAAGGGGGAGATTGTTGGCCCAAGAGGTTACACTCTCCAATTGTTTTATGTTTTGATGATGACAAACCAAATTAGAGCTATTTGGTACTAATAAGTTTGTTAAGATAAGTTTCAGGTTTGTACCATGTTTAGAGACCATTCGCTTAGCTATTGCAAGAACTTCTAAGTTCCACAAAGTAAGGAAGGCAAATTGCACATCAAGGAAGGATCATAGAAGAGAAGGCACTAGAAAGGCATTGGATGGCTCAAAGACTTGAAGATAGCTCAAGAAGTCTTCATGTAATTTATTTTTCAGTTTATAGTATGTTAAAGAATAGTGGATAGGTTTGAAGCTCTATCACACACGTTTTTGCGCACATGATCATTCCAAAATAATTTCTTATAAATTATACAAAAATATTTTGCATACAAGTTTTTGCCTACAAATACATCTTTATGTTTAATTCTATTCCCTGTTCAAAAGTATTTTTGTTAAAATCAAAATCCTCTTTATTTTCTTTTCCAAAAATGATTTTTGACCTGATCCGGTCGACCGGGACAGTCGACCGAGTCTGTGTCAGTCTGGTCCGGTCGACCGGACCAGTCGACCGCAGTTCTGGCAGAGGCATGTATCAGTGTGCATGTCTGCCAGTCGACCAGGGCGGTCGACCGGGATATTGTTTTTGCTCACAGGTTTTCTCAGTCGACCGGGTCCGTCGACCGCTAGCCTATAACGGTCAAATTTTTGATCTACCGGTCGACCGGCCCAGTCGACCGATGTGTCCGTTGAACAGTAACGGGCAGATTTTAAGTGAGCTGTTTATTTTTGTCTTTTGTGTTTAAAAATTCATTTAAGGATATATTTTGATCTAATTACCTTCTAAACATCAGTAATTATGTTTTATCCCTAAACTCTAGCCCTCTCCTATAAATAGGGGTGTTTGGGGAGAGATTTGTTACAACAATTTTTGCTAGAAAATTCAAAAGTTTAAGGCTTTCAAAAGAGACTTGTTTCTTGGTTTTTGTGCTGAATTTCTCACTGATTTTCTGAAGGGTTTTCAAATACTCTGATTTAATTTTCTTTCTTCACTTACAACAAGAGCTTCATTACTACTCAATATTCTCTAAGGACCTTTGTAAGGGAAGAGATATTTGAAAGAGAGAGTTTGTGGTCTTTTGACTACCAAGGAAATTACTTGTTCTTGAGATTGTAGGAGTTGGGTACTCCATTGTATTTGAGATCTTTGTTATAGTGGAAGTGGTCGGAATTCTTCTGGGGAAGGCGGGGAGTAAAGCTGGGTGCTCGAACCTCGATAACATATCCTTGTGTTTGCGATTGGTTTACATTCTTGCAATTCTTACTCTACTTTGCTTGCACTTATTACTTGCTCATCATATTCATTGTCATACTTACTTGCTTGCATTCATCTTGTGATTCTTGATTGTGATTGTTGTAGCTTTAAATTTTTATTTGCCCTTTGATTAGCATTGTCACCTATTCACCCCCCCTCTACGTGACTTTTCACTTCCAACTCCTATAAATACCCCTGCAGATGCAACACAGAAGGTCGTCCAACGCAGTACAGGGCCAAAATTAGGGTTTCTTCTAGGTTTTCTTCTTTTGTAATTAGGGTTTTCTTTTTATTTTCAAGAGAGAGAGGATTATGTTGAGCGTGACACCGATGTACCTTCCTCTTCTCTGCCATTGTACTAATTAATAAAGGTAATCTTTTCTTTTGTTTATTGTTCTTATGTTTTACTTTTCTTTTTGTTTTCTCGTCTTTTTCTCTTTGATCTATGTTGGTTTATATGAGCATGCAAGTGATTTCTGAAGCACGAGTATAACGAGTCTTAGCGAGAGCCAACGATATTTCATGGAGATGTTCTCCTCCTCAAGGTGCGTATCAATTCATGCTTACCAAGGCTTGATGATCAAATGCGAACAGGGGACTGAGATCGATCCTATGGTTTATGCGTTCATGCCTCCAAAGTAAGGTAGAAAGTGTTAAGATTTCATGTTATTCTTCAACCAAGGTTAGTATTTCTTTTCTTTTCTTTTATTTTCTTTTCTTTTCTTTTTTGTGGATTAAATCACAACTCTTCTCCAAATTCTTTCTTTGCCGACTCATTGTAAAATACCACCTTCTTCTTATCTTAACTTAAAAATAAATAATTTTTAGAGTAAAACTTACAAACGCTTCCATCGCTAGTCCCTCCCTGAGGATCACGACCCGCATAGCATTGCTACAGCGGATTCGAATTGAACACTTGCACACCTTTAATTCTTAATCTAATATTTCATATTTTGTGTGCAGGTAAAAGTTCAATCAAAATTTTGGCGCCGTTGCCGGGGAGGGACGGTAAGTTTCTCCCTAAATAAAAAAAAAATTATTAACTAATTCTTTTATTCTTTTCTGTTTGCAGGTTTGGAGAACAGGAAACAGAAAAACAGCAGCAGAAGTGGACATATAGCAACTCTGTGCCTCTGCCCTCGAAGGCAGAGCAACAGAGCCTACTGTAGTGCTGCGAATCCGCGGCAATAGCCGCAGAAACGCGGCCTTAGTAGTGAACTACTAAACTGCAATTTTTGCAGGTTGCTTCAAATTGAAAATACTGTTTTCTGCTCTGTTCCAATTTGTTCTGTGATATACCTGTAAACTGCTAATTAATCAACAGTAAAAAAAAATTGTTGTTAAAAATAAAAATTGATTAGACGTTTGCATATTAGGCACGTGTCTTTTCAATTCCTTTATTTTACTGTTGAAGAGTGCTGGAGCAGCAAGGTACGTTCGCATTGCATGTAGAATAGGACTCATCTCTTGGTTGATTTTCTGCTTTGAGTGAATCTTATCTACTTATCTTGTACACTTACACTAATTCATCTTAAGGGCATAACCCATTAACAAGATAAGGTGGGAATTTCATCACCCTTCCTTAGCCCAAAAATCATATCCCAAGCACTCACTAACCCAAGCCTAACTTAAAAATTAGTAGACGTTGGCCCTAGGGATACTCAGACTCAATTAGGAGATTATCCTAAGGGGGAACGGTGTTGGAAGTTGACTCCTGCCAAATCAGTGTCTAGGAAGGGGATTGAGGGCCGAAAGCCCGAAGAGTGGTGGTTATTTAATTAAGGAACGTCTTTGACGGAAAACCTCCCACCACTCTTGCCCCGACCTGGCTGATTAACTTGTGGTCAAAGTCTACACCCTACCTCCCGTGGACAGTCTAACCAGTTAGGAGTCGTCTAGGTCTAGGTCTACCCTAACTTAGGTTAGAATTTTTTTTCTTTTTTGTTTGATTATTTGTTTTTTTTCTCTTTGTTTGTGTTTGTGTGATATGGCATATAATAATTTTTTCAATTTTAATCCATATTACACACCTAACTATTTTTCGGATATTACCAACCCGGCATATCATAATTTTGATCAACCTAGTGTGCCGGAATGGTCTTATCCGAATGACTATAACCCACACCCCCATCTTATAACTATAATTTGCATAATAATTTCAACTCTTCATAGAGTTCATGGGGTTTCGATTCCCCCGAGTCTAATTTTCAAGCAAATTGTCCTCCATATCCATCTAGTCCACATTCTTTCAATGATTCATACTCAGATCCACCCATTTAGGATAGATTACCATCTATCAAGGAAATGATGAGTATGCATGAGTCCAAGCAACAATTATCATCTATCGCAGACATGATAATGCGTGAGTCCACCAACTCACAACTTCATCATGATTACACTTCCTCTTTTCAAGTCCAATCACAACATGATGCACCTATCGACTATGAAAGGATGCTTGCTGCCATGACTCAGGCTAGATTAGCCCGTGATCATGATATAGATATGATGGTTCAATCTTTACGTTCTCACAGTTCGGCCATTTCCAATATCATTGACCACTCTCGTAGAGCCGACGAACCAAGTTGCTTTGGACAACAAGATTCTATTTCAGTGCCATCATTTAAACTTGCCGAAACTCCAATTATTGATAATATGGCAAGTTTCTCCTTTCCTGAAATAGAACTTGAGCATGAATATGATCATGATCTTCCACTCGATGATTCAATTTTATTTCCTGATTCAATAATGACTCCAGTGTCTCAACTTGATTTCACTTTTCCTGAGTCAACATTGGATCCTGTTCCAATTCATCATGAAATTGAATCACCCATTTTAGATGATCATATCGAACTTGACCAATTTTACAATCTTGAAAATCCTATGGATAAATTGGCAAGTTCTTTTTATTACATTGAACCCAATGAGATATGTGACCTAGATTCTCAAATCTATGATCAAGTTCAAATTCCTGAATCATTATTGACTCCTGTTCTATTACCTGAATTAGGTAATATTTTAGAGTCAGTTTTGATTCCCACACCTATCATTCCTGAACTTGAATCACCAACATTGAGTCACATGCCATTGTGGGAAGATGATTGTGGACTTGAGCTTAAACTTATTGATTTGGACCCACTTCCTGAACTTAGCCCGATTCCTGAGCCCTTACTTGATTTGACCTTCTTCCCTGAGTCGGTATTCGTTCCCGCACCTATAATGTCCAAGTTAATAATTCCATCTTTCCATACTCCATTTTGGGACAAGGAGGTTGACACAATTAACTTTGAAATTTATTATGAAATTTGGAATTTGATGGGGTGGAAATTCTAAAAAATGATTGTACATATATTTTAGTGGGTTATGTAAGGAAAATTTCTAGTGGGTTCCACCAAATTATATGTTATCTTGATTGGGTAGCAACGCTTGGCCCAATTAGACCACCTCCGGAACCACCACCTTAAGGTAACTTCCGCCTTCCCTTGTTCTGTTTCATGCATATATGCATTCATTCATACATTGAGGACAATGCATGAGATAAGTGTGGGGGTGGGCTTTACTAAGATACTAACATAGGTAGACACTAACAAAATTTGCTAATTAAAAAAAAAATTAAAAAAAATGTTATAAAAAGGACAATATTTTGACTTATCTTTTGAAAGAAATCTAAGTTAGTCTTAAGAATTAGGAAAATCATGATTAGGATTTCTAAAAACTTGGTCAAAATAAATAAATTGTTGAATTTTTAGGTATAGGAGGAGAAATTGAATAAGTAGTTAGTCTTGATTTTTACCTTAATGAAATGTGCATACCTAATGCATATATAGGATTCTAAGACAAAGACCCTTGTGCCTCATAAAAAAAAATGTCTAAAAAAAAAAAAATTTCTCCAATTAAGCTGGATACATGTGCCTCAAGAAGCATAAGTATTCACGCCTAAAGGTGAGTAATATAAAATAAAGTCCTTAGTTTTGGGGCCTATTTCACTCGAATTTGAGTCCGCGGGGTGTTTTCTCACCTGGTGCCCTAAAGCCAACCGGTTTGGGAGTCATCGACTTTAAATTCGCTACATGGGTGGATTAGAAAGCCTAATAAAACTAAGAATATGAGATATGTATTAACACATCTAAGAGTCAATTAGTTAGGTATGAGGGCCTCAAGAAGCCTTGATACTTACACGAAAGAAAATTAGATGAGTTATATATATAAAAAATAATAATAATAATAATAATAATATATTTATATAAATAAATAATAAAGAGGCATGAGAGTCCAAGTTAAGGAATTCCTAGTAAAAACATAAGGATGCATATGATTTTTGGTAACGAAAAAGACTATATTAGAAATTCAATTTTAATTCTTACCTAAAATGAAAAACAATTAACTTTATTGAGACTAAGTTTAAGAATGAATAAAAATGATAATCCTAAAACTTATAGACTACTTAGTCTCTTCAAATATAATTCGAATATTCTCCTTTTTATGGATTTTGTGGGTGTAATCCGCTGAAAACCCTCACGAGACAACACTCGTCCTCTAGGGTAACCTAGAAGTTTAACTGCTTGTTGCACATGCTAAGTGCAACCGTGATTCCTACGAAAGGGAGTTAGGTTAGATTAATTTTTCTTTTTCTTTATTTTTACTCGAGGACGAGCAAAAAGATAAGTGTGGGGGTGTGATTGGTAGTGAAAAATGCATTTTATCATAACATTTACCATCACATTTTCATATTTATTCATTTAATTCTGCACATTTACTAATATTTGTTGATTTATTGTGTGCAGGCCTCGAAATATTTAAAAGAAAGAATTAAAGCCTAAAGAGCCCAAAAGCCCACATATAAAGCCCAAGTGCAAAAGTGCAAATATCAATTGTCAAAAATGCAAATACACAAGGGCCAAAGTTGCAAATACAAAGAAGAGGGAAGGATAGACTTCTATTCAACCCTAAATGCTTGCAGGATGAAGATAAAGATACAAGAAGCTTCATTTTATCCATAATCCTATTCAAAGTTGGATTAAATTGAATACAAAGGAGGAAAGGATTAATCTTCATCTCCTATTCAAGTTCAAATTCAAGAGATAAAGTCCTAAAAGATGAAGAGGATAAAGCTAATCCTAAAGATAAAAGGAGAAGAGTTTAAAGATAAATTCGGATTCAGACTGTATATGTTTAGTATTCAGATCATAACTTTTGCTACAGATATGCAAATCCGATGATTCAAAATTCTCCGGAAATAAGACTTGAAGACCTACAACTCTTATGTTGATCAAAGTTTCCAATTCAGTCCGTAGATAAGCTAATTTCGGCGATCAAAATGATAATAAGTTGCAGGACAGATTTGATTTGAACTTCTATGGATAAGTGCCACAAGTCTGGAGATAAGAATTTTTGGGAGAGTTGTACCAGGACTCTACATCTTCCAACTCCTATAAATACCCCTGCAGATGCAACACAGAAGGTCGTCCAGCGCAGTACAGGGCCAAAATTAGGGTTTCTTCTAGGTTTTCTTCTTTTGTAATTAGGGTTTTCTTTTTATTTTCAAGAGAGAGAGGCTTATGTTGAGCGTGACACCGATGTACCTTTCTCTTCTCTGCCATTGTACTAATTAATAAAGGTAATCTTTTCTTTTGTTTATTGTTCTTATGTTTTACTTTTCTTTTTGTTTCTCGTCTTTTTCTCTTTGATCTATGTTGGTTTATATGAGCATGTAAGTGATTTCTGAAGCACGAGTATAACGAGTCTTAGCGAGATCCAACGATATTTCATGGAGATGTTCTCCTCCTCAAGGTGCGTATCAATTCATGCTTACCAAGGCTTGATGATCTAATGCGAACAGGGGACTGAGATCGATGCTATGGTTTATGCGTTCATGCCTCCAAAGCAAGGTAGAAAGTGTTAAGATTTCATATTATTCTTCAAGCAAGGTTAGTATTCTTTTATTTTATTTTCTTTTCTTTTCTTTTCTTTTTGTAGATTAAATCACAACTCTTCTCCAAATTCTTTCTTTGCCGACTCATTGTAAAATACCACCTTCTTCTTATCTTAACTTAAAAATAAATAATTTTTAAAGTAAAACTTACAAACGCTTCCATCGCTAGTCCCTCCCTGAGGATCACGACCCGCATAGCATTGCTACAGCGGATTCGAATTGAACACTTACACACCTTTAATTCTTAATCTAATATTTCATATTTTGTGTGCAGGTAAAAGTTCAATTAAAATTTTGCTTTTTGATTGAACTTTTACCTGCACACAAAATATGAAATATTAGATCTGAGAATTAAAGGTGTGCAAGTGCTCAATTCGAATCCGCTGTAGCAATGCTATGCGGGTCGTGGTCCTCAGGGAGGGACTAGCGATGGAAGCGTTTGTAAGTTTTACTCTAAAAATTATTTATTTTTAAGTTAAGATAAGAAGAAGGTGGTATTTTACAATGAGTCGGCAATGAAAGAATTAGGAGAAGAGTTGTGATTTAATCTAAAAAAGAAAAGAAAAGAAAAGAAAAGAAAATAAAAGAAATACTAACCTTGGTTGAAGAATAACATGAAATCTTAACACTTTCTACCTTGCTTTGGAGGCATGAACGCATAAACCATAGGATCGATCTCAGTCCCCTGCTCGCATTAGATCATCAAGTCTTGATAAGCATGAATTGATACGCACCTTGAGGAGGAGAACATCTCCATGAAATATCGTTGGCTCTCGCTAAGATTCGTTATACTCGTGCTTCAGAAATCACTTGCATGCTCATATAAACCAACATAGATCAAAGAGAAAAAGACGAGAAAACAAAAAGAAAAGTAAAACATAAAAACAATAAACAAAAGAAAGATTACCTTTATTAATTAGTACAATGGCAGAGAAGAGGAAGGTACATCGGCCTCTCTCTCTTGAAAATAAAAAGAAAACCCTAATTACAAAAGAAGAAAACCTAGAAGAAACCCTAATTTTGGCCCTGTACTGCGCTGGACGACCTTCTGTGTTGCATCTGCAGGGGTATTTATAGGAGTTGGAAGATGTAGAGTCCTGGTACAACTCTACCAAAAAATCTTATCTCCAGACTTGTGGCACTTATCCATAGAAGTTCAAATCAAATCTGTCCTGCAACTTATTATCATTTTGATCGCCGAAATTAGCTTATCTACGGACTGAATTGGAAACTTTGATCAACATAAGAGTTGTAGGTCTTCAAGTCTTCTTTCTGGAGCATTTTGAATCATCAGATTTGCATATCTGTAGCAAACGTTATGATCTGAATACTAAACATGTACAGTCTGAATCCGAATTATCTTTAAACTCTTCTCCTTTTATCTTTAGGATTAGCTTTATCCTCTTCATCTTTTAGGACTTTATCGCTTGAATTTGAACTTGAATAGGAGATGAAGATTAATCCTTTCCTCCTTTGTATTCAATTTAATCCAACTTTGAATAGGATTAGGGATAAAATGAAGCTTCTTGTATCTTTATCTTCATCCTGCAAGCATTTAGGGTTGAATAGAAGTCTATCCTTCCCTCTTCTTTGTATTTGCAACTTTGGCCCTTGTGTATTTGCATTTTTGACAATTGATATTTGCACTTTTGCACTTGGGCTTTATATGTGGGCTTTTGGGCTCTTTTTAGGCTTTAATTCTTTCTTTTAAATATTTCGAGGCCTGCACACAATAAATCATAAAATATTAGTAAATGTGCAGAATTAAATGAATAAATATGAAAATGTGATGGTAAATGTTATGATTAAATGCATTTTTCACTACCAATCATCAACCCTAGTATAGGCTTGGTTTTGACTTTTACATTTCTTTTTGTTTGTTTGTTTGCTTTTTCTTTTTATTTGTGATTGTTTGTGAAATAGAATTCAACAGCAACAATTCTTTCAATCCTAATATGGATCCATACTTCACATCGACACCATTTGATTGGATAATTTCAACTCGGCCTTTTATAATATGAACCTACCAAATACACCAGGTTGGACTTATCTGAAACAATACAACCCATACCCCCAATTTTATAACCATAATTTTTAAAATAATTTTCACTCTTCACAGAGTAAATTGGGATTCAACTCCCCCCAGTCAAATTTTCAACCACCTTGTCAACAATTTCCACAATTTTCAAAATATTCATTTCATAATTTTGCTTCCTATACTCCTTTTCTGGAACCACCAATTGAAGAAAATCTGAGATAAAAAAAGTATAGAAACCGTACAAACAATGCTTGAGTCCCAATAAAAGAAGCTCAATTCACCAATTTCATAATATATTCATAATTCATACTCAGTTTGACCTATTCAAAATGATCAACATTTTCCCTAAAAATGAGTATGGAATGCTTTCGTGAGTCTGAGCTTCAATCCCAAAACATGTTGGACTCATAATCTTCACAAATTTTTCAAAATCAAGATTCCTACACTCCCTTTCTAGAACATCCACTTGAAGAAAAATATCTAGAAAAGAGTATAGAAATCTTGCAGGAGTCCGCGCTACAATTTAAAAAATCTTCTACTCAGTCTGTCGATAGGTTGGAAACACAATTTAGTCAATTGGTCAACATTAATAGGAATGAGAAAACTCTCTTTTATCAACCTTCAACCAATCCAGATATCTCTAAGTCTATTGATTTGACCCAGGACTCTTGTTATTTTGGAAACAAAGATTCCTACACTCCCTTTCTAGAACAATCACTTGAAGAAAAATCAGATCTAGAAAAGAGTATAGAAATCTTGCAAGAGTCCGCTCTACAATTTCAAAAATCTTCTGCCCAGTCTATCAATAGGTTAGAAACACAATTGAGTCAATTGGTTAACATTTATAAGAATGAGGAAACTCTTTCTTATCAACCTTTGACCAATTCAGATATCTCTAACGCTAATGATTTGACCTAGGACTCTTGTTATTTTGGAAACCAAGATTCAATTTCAGTACACCCATTTGAACTTGACCAAACTTTGGCTTTTGAAAATCCCATTGACATTTTAGCGAGTTATCCCTTTCCTGAAATTAAACTTTAGCATGAATATGATCCTGAACCTTAACTTGATAGTTCAATTCCACTTCTTGATTCAATGTTAATTTCGTTATCTTTACATCACTTCAATCCTTTTCCCGAGTCAACATTTGATTCTGTGCCAATCCATCATGAAATTGAATCACCAATCTTTTATGATCAACAAATTGAACTTGACCAATTTCATACTTTTGAATGTCCCATTGACAAATTGCCAAGTTTTTTTTCAAAAAATTGAACTCAGACTAGAATATGATTTCAATCCTCAAATTTGTGATCCAGTTCAAATTCCTGAATCAATAATGACTCATGTTTCACTATCCGATTTGAGCAACATTTTAGAGTTAGTTTTGATTCCCATACCTGTCATTCTTGAACTTGAATCACTAATCTTAGAAAGTCACATTCCATTGTGGGGAAATGAATGTAGACTTGAATTTTAACTTCTTGATTTAGTGATTAGACGAGGAAGGTGTACTTATTATGTGTATAAGAATGTATTTTATGTACCCTTTCTTGTCTCCGCTATAGCATAGGGCTATACCGAGTCGATTCTCAGGGAGAGCTCGCGATGGAAGCTTTACGTGTGGTAGTGAAGTGAACAAACGAGTATTCTTCTCTTGCTTATAAACTTAGTGAATCAAATATAAAAGAAACTAAAAGAAAGGATGGCTATGTTCATGGTGGAAATTGTCGGAAAAGAAATCAAGATTGGGATTGGTTTATTCACAAGAAAAGGAAAGAAAACTTAAAGAAAGCAATCCATGACTAGCTTACCTTGCTAGCTTGCCAAGACTTACTAGACTCCTTGATAGCGAATGCTTGCCTAATGTTGTCACTCCATTAGCGTAGGATTTGTCTCGCGTGTTGACCTAATTACTTTCTCACTTGCAAGATGGTGGTTTAACCATCGGAGAAGAGAAGATCATACAACTTGCAAGATGAACAAAAGCAATCACCCATGAGTTAGTGAAGTAGCAAGACTAGTGGTAACCTAGTACATGGAGAAGAAATTAGCTAAAAGCCATTACAAAAGCAAACAAAGCTTGAAGTAAATTGCAAGAAGTAAACAAAGCAAGTAATAAAGCAAGTAAACTAGAATCAAGCTCAAGTAGAGAAGTAGAGAATGGATCAATCCTTGTATAGCTCCAAGTGTCACTTCTTGATGATACAAGCTCTCTCTCTCTTACAACTCTCTCTTGCAATGAAATCTAGGGAAGAGAAGATCATAGAGAGAACTAAAAATCCTAAAGAAAAACTAACAAAATTACAAGCTTTACACTAATCTCTCTCTCTTCTCTGATCACTCTCAGCTCGCAGGTGAAGGTCACATATTTATAGCATGGGAGAGAACCTTCGAGAGCCTAGTTTGTTGCCACAAAATCCGGATCTCAACAACCCCAAGATTGCCGCGTTTTGGCGGGAAATCGCGGCACGATCTGGGCCGTTGATCTGGATCTTTCTGTTGGAGATCAGTTACAAGGTTGTTAGCCACGTGGACTACTTGGATTCTCCAATTGGCGCGCGGATCTCTCTAGATCTGGATTTGAATTTGGCTTTATCTTAATCATGGATTAATCACTTAATTAGTGTTAATTAAGTGATTATTTGGATATCTCTCCATTAAGTGTGTACCTGCAAATATGTAGAGAAGAGGAGTAAAAATCACATATTTATTTGTAATATGCATGGGAGTTATGATGTAAAATATGCAATATTGGATACCAATCACACCCCCACACTTATTCTTTTGCTCGTCCCGAGCAAAACAAAGAAAAGAAAATCTATACTACCAGTTTATTACACCACTTTCGCAGGTGACGCGATTGCACTGAGCATGTGCAACAAGCCGTTAAACCTCTAGGTTACCCTAGAGGAGGAGTGTTGTCTCCTGAGGGTTTTCAGCGGATTACACCCACAAAATCCATAAAGAAAAGAAGACAAATGTTAGTATTTTGAAAACGCATTTTGAATAAGAGACAAGTTTACGAACTATTTTTGCAAAAATATAAGTGATCCTAGGTCATAAGTCCACCTATAATCATTCTTCCTTAAACTTAGTATCCATGCGAGATCTTGCTTTTAATTAAGGTAAGAATTCAAAATTGGATTGAATATTTTATCTCTCATAAAACCTAGATAGTATGCACACCGTGTAAGTGAAGATTTCTGGGATTTCAACTCCAACCATAAAGCCATTTATTTATTTATATATACTTTTTTTTTTATGTTTTTTTCTTCCCTTAGTTTAGGCTTTCTAGTCTACCCTTGTAACGAGCCTTTAACCGATGACTCCCAAACCAGACGGTCTTAGGGCACCAGATGAGAAAACATCCCTCGGGTTTAAGGTCTCGAGTAGAAAAGGCCACGAAACTAAAGGGGATTATTTATTTCCTTTACCACCGTTAGGCGTGAATAATCATGCTTCTTGAGGCATAATTCTCCAGCTTAATAGGTGATGTTTTATTTATATATTTTTTTCTTTTATTTTTATGGCATTTTTGTCTTTGTTTCCATCCCAAGAAATGTGTAAGTGTAAAGTGCATATTATCTAAGGCAAAAAATTCAAGATAAGAATATCTCCCCAATTTTACTTACTTAGTCTATAATTTCAAACAAGATCTATTACTTCAACTATGTTTAAGATGTCATAATTAAGGCTTTCTTAATTTCTAAGATACATCTTAATTTTCTTAAAAATAGAACAAAACTTTGTTTCTTATTTCAAAAAGTTTTTATTTTTTTATATTTTTATTTTATTATTTTTTTTTTAAAAAAAAAGAAGTGTAAAAGAAAAAAATCTAAAAACTCTATGTTAGTAAACCCTCCCCCACACTTATTTCATGCATTGTCCTCAATGCATCATGATATATGTATGCATGAAACAAATAGAAAGGGAAGGAAAAATATACCTCAAGGTGGTGGTTCCCGTGGTGGTCGGATTGGTCCACGGAACATGGCCCAATCAACTTTGCGTTGGGTTTGAGGAACCCACCAAAAATCTCAGAAATATGACCCACTAAAATGGTGTGTGCATTTAAGATTATTATGTACATGCCCCCATCTAATTTCCAAATTCTTAAAATAATTTCTGAGTCAAGTTTATCAAGATCCTTGTCCCAGAATGGATTATGAAATGATAGAATGGTCGACTTGGACTCGGAATGAACAGGAACTAACACCGACTCAGGGAAGTGAATTAAGTCAAGTGATGGTGCAGGAGTCGAAGTGAGTTCAAAAATTGGGTCCAAGTCAAGAAATGAAAACTCAAGTCCACAATCATTGTCCAACAATGGGATGTGACCTAATATGGGTGATATCTCTTTACTTCCAATATTAAGGAATTCAAGCTCATCGCCATACAATTCTTCAAAACTTAAGTCAAAATCTTCTGATAGAATTGTACAATCAGTTTCAGACGTAAAGAGATCGAGAAAATCAAGGTCACATTTCTTATTGAGTTCAATTCCACAAGATGGAGAACTTGCCAAAATGTCAATAGAATCTTCAAAAGTGTAGAATTGGGCAAGTTCAATATGATCCTCAAAGATGGATGATTCAACTTCATTGTGAATTGTGAAAGGATCCAAGATTGACTCCGGGAAAAGATTGATGTGAGGTAAAGATACCGGAGTCATTATGGAATCAGGAAGAAGAATTGAATCACAAAGTTGGGGTTCAAGATCACATTCCTCATGTAGTTCAATTAAATGTGGAGAACTTGCCAATTTATCAATTGGATTTTCAAAAGTATGGAATTGGCCAAGTTCTATGTGATCATCATAAAAGATTGGTGATTCATTTTCACAATGGATAGGAAATGGATCCAATTCTGACTTGGGAAATGGATTGAAATCAGGTAAGGATATGGAAGTCATAATTGAATCAGGAAGTAGATTGGAATCATCAAATGAAAGTTCAGGATCAAATTCATGTTCCAGTTCAATTTCAGAAAAAGGAAAACTTGCCAATATATCAATTGGATTTTCAGAAGTGTGGACAAGTTCAGGTGAATGTGCTGAAATTGAATCTGAACTTCCAAGACTACATGACTCTTTGGTTTTAACAGAGTGGCTAGTGACCTTAGAAATAGGATGAGAATGAAGAGTTTGGATCAGCAAATCTAAGTCACGGGCACGAGCATTTTGAGCATGGGTCATGTCTTCAAGCATCTTTTCAAAATTGATGACTTCATTATTTGGATGAAAAGATGAAGTGTTGTCTTGGAAGTGATGGTGAAATGTGAGTCAAAAGTGTGTGATGATGGAAAAGTGGACTCACACAAGAAATCATTACTCGGTTCCATGACAAATGGTTGTTCATTAGGAAAAGGTGGAAGTGAGTAAGACTCTTGAAAATACGGTGGAATTGGAGAGGCAAATGGTTCTGGAAGTGTCTGCTCAGCTCTCTGTAAATTGGCTTCTAAACTCCTTAGTAACTCAGATTTTTCTTCAAATGGTTCAGAAAAAGGAGTATATGAAGTGGAATCGGGAAATGAATCTTGTGAATATTGTGGACTTGGTGGAAATGGTGGACAAGGAGGTTGATAATTAAACTCGGGGGACTGGAATCCCCAATGACTCGATGAAGAGTTGAAATTATTTTGGACATTATAATTGTTAGATGGGGGGTATGGGTCATAGTGATTCGGATAAGGCCAACCCAGTGTATTTGGTTGGTGCATATTGAAAAACACCGGGTTGGAATTATCCGAATATGGAGTGTGTGTGACATATGGATGGAAAGAATTGTAATTATAAGCCATATCACACAATCACAAACAAAAACAAACAAACAAACAAACAAACAAAAGAAAAAAATTTCTAACCTAAGTTAGGGTAGACTTAGACCTAGACGACTCCTAACAAATAGACTGTCCACGGGAGGTTTAGTGTAGACTCTAACCACAAGCTAATCAGCCAGGGAAGGGTAAGGTTGGTGGGAGGTTTTCCGTCCGAAAACGTTCCTTAATTAAGTAACCAGTAACCTTCGGGCTTTCGGCCCTCAACCCTTTCCTAGACACCGATTTTGCAAGAGTTAAATTCCAACACTTTTCCTCCTTAGGATAATCTCCTAAGTGAGTCCGAGATGTCCCTAGGGCCAACGTCTACTTTTTTATTAAATTAGGCTTGGGTTAGTGAGTGCTTGGGTTGTGGTTTTCGGGCTAAGGAAAGGGTAATGACCTCCCCCACCTTATCTTATTTACGGGTTATGCCCTTAAATTTGAATTGTGCAAGTGTACAAGAAATATAGCTAGGATACACTCAAAGCAAGAAAATCAAGCAAGAGTTTGTCCTAGTCTAATATGCAATGCAAACACGTACCTTGCCTCCAGCACTCTTCAACAGTAAAAGTAAAGAATTGAAGAGACACGTGCCTAAAATGCAAGTGTCTAAACAATTTTTAACAATTCAATCAACTTTTTACTGTTTTTTAATTAAGCAGGAGTAGGATGCAGAATACAGGAAATAAAGTATAGAAACAGATGTATTTTACAGAACAGAGGCCCTGCAGAAAATTGGTGAGTAGTGAACTCCTTATTGCCGCGTTCCCACGGCAAAGTGCCGCGGATCCGCGGCAATTTGGAGGGATCCTGGGCTCTGCTTTCTTGAGCAGAGTCCCAGGTCCACTTGTATGTTACTGCAATGAATATTTTCCTGTTTTCTTCTCCTGTAACCTGCAACAGAGAAGAATAATCGTTTAGTACTTCACTTTAAACCAAAAAAAAATACGTTGCTCTCCCCGGCAACGGCGCCATTTTGATTGGACGGAAAAGGTGTACTTATTATGTGTATAAGAATGTATTTTATGTACCCTTTCTTGTCTCCGCTATAGCATAAGGCTATACCGAGTCGATTCTCAGGGAGAGCTCGCGATGGAAGCTTTACGTGTGGTAGTGAAGTGAACAAACGAGTATTCTTCTCTTGCTTATAAACTTAGTGAATCAAATGTAAAAGAAACTAAAAGAAAGGATGGCTATGTTCATGGTGGAAATTGTCGGAAAAGAAATCAAGATTGGGATTGGTTTATTCACAAGAAAAGGAAAGAAAACTTAAAGAAAGCAATTCATGACTAGCTTACCTTGCTAGCTTGCCAAGACTTACTAGACTCCTTGATAGCGAATGCTTGCCTAATGTTGTCACTCCATTAGCGTAGGATTTGTCTCGCGTGTTGACCTAATTACTTTCTCACTTGCAAGATGGTGGTTTAACCATCGGAGAAGAGAAGATCATACAACTTGCAAGATGAACAAAAGCAATCACCCATGAGTTAGTGAAGTAGCAAGACTAGTGGTAACCTAGTACATGGAGAAGAAATTAGCTAAAAGCCATTACAAAAGCAAAACAAAGCTTGAAGTAAATTGCAAGAAGTAAACAAAGCAAGTAATAAAGCAAGTAAACTAGAATCAAGCTCAAGTAGAGAAGTAGAGAATGGATCAATCCTTGTATAGCTCCAAGTGTCACTTCTTGATGATACAAGCTCTCTCTCTCTTACAACTCTCTCTTGCAATGAAATCTAGGGAAGAGAAGATCATAGAGAGAACTAAAAATCCTAAAGAAAAACTAACAAAATACAAGCTTTACACTAATCTCTCTCTCTTCTCTGATCACTCTCAGCTCGCAGGTGAAGGTCACATATTTATAGCATGGGAGAGAACCTTCGAGAGCCTAGTTTGTTGCCACAAAATCCGGATCTCAACAACCCCAAGATTGCCGCGTTTTGGCGGGAAATCGCGGCACGATCTGGGCCGTTGATCTGGATCTTTCTGTTGGAGATCAGTTACAAGGTTGTTAGCCACGTGGACTACTTGGATTCTCCAATTGGCGCGCGGATCTCTCTAGATCTGAATTTGAATTTGGCTTTATCTTAATCATGGATTAATCACTTAATTAGTGTTAATTAAGTGATTATTTGGATATCTCTCCATTAAGTGTGTACCTGCAAATATGTAGAGAAGAGGAGTAAAAATCACATATTTATTTGTAATATGCATGGGAGTTATGATGTAAAATATGCAATATTAGATACCAATCATTTAGACCCACTTCATGAACCAATTTTGACTCCAGAACCTTTACTTGATTTCAGTCACTTCCCTGAGTCAGTATTAATTCCTGTACTTCCTGAGTCCAAATTAATCATTCCATCTTTTCACACACCATTCTGGAACAAGGGAGTTGATAAAATTGACTCTGAAATTATTTTGAAAATTTAAAAATTAGATGGGGTAAAATTATTAATAAAAAGCATTCATATATACATCATTCTAGTGGGTTGTATTATAGAGGTCTGTGGTGGGTTCCTCCGAACTCCATGCAAATTGATTGGGCTGCATTTCGTGGACCAATCAGACCACTACCGGAACCACCACCTTGAGGTAATTTTCTTCCCTCTCTATTTGTTTCATGCATACATACATTCACGATGCATTAAGGACAATGCATGAGATAAGTTGGGGGAAGGTCTAGTAACGAGTTTTTTAGATTTTCTTCCTTTTTCACTTCTTTTAGGATACTTTAGAAATCTTCCCTTTTGTATAGGATTTTTATCTTTCTTTAAAAGCTTTTTGAAATAAGAGACAAAGTTTGATCTATTTTTAAGAAAATTAAGATGATCATGGAAACTAAGGAAACCTTAATTATGACATCTTAAACCTAGTCGAAATAATTGATCTTGTTTAAAATTATAGGTTAAATAAAGAGATATTGGAGAGATAATTTTATCTTAAATTTTTTGCCTTAGATAGTATGCACTTCATACTTACACATTTTTGGGATGAAAACAAAAACCTCAAATGCCATAGAGCAAATAAATAGAAAAAAATAATAAAATAATATGATATATATGAATTAAAATAAAAAATCACTTATTAAGCTGATAACTATGCCTCAAGAAGCATGATTATTTACGCCTAACGGTGGTCAAAAGAAACAAATAATCCCCTTACTTTTTGTGGCCTTGTTGCTCGAGTTTTTAAACCAGAGGGATGTTTTCTCATCTGGTGCCCTAAGATGTTTGGTCTGTGAGTCATCGGTTAAAGGCTCATTACCCGAGTAAACTAGAAAGCCTAAGAAAACTAAGGGAAGAAAAAAGAGAAAAATATATATATAAATAAATGGCTTGATGGTTGAGTTGAAATCCCAAAATCTTCACCTAGGTTTTATGAAGGATAAAATATTCAATCCAGTTTTGAATTCTTACCTTAATTAATGACAAGATCTTGCATATAGACTAAGTTTAAGGAAGAATAATTTTTGGTGGACTTATGATCTTATATCGCTTATTTTTGCAAAAATATTTCGAAAACTTCTCTCTTTGAAAATGTGTTTTCATCATTTATTTTCTTTCTTTATAGATTTTGTGGGTGCAATCCACTAAAAACTCTCAGGAGGCAACACTCTTCCTCTAGGGGAAACCTAGAGGTTTAACAGCTTATTATACGCACTCAGTGCAATCACATCACCTGCGAAAGTGGTGTAATAACATTTGTAGTATAGTTTTTCTTTTCTTGTTTTACTCGGAACGAGCAAAAGATATGTGTGGAGGTGTGATTAGTCTAAATTCTGCATTATAACATCACATTTTTCTACCAATTTATGAATAAAATATCATTTCTAACTGTGTTTTGGTCTATTTTGTATATAATCAAGAGTCTCGGGGTAAAGAAGTAATAAGAGCTTAATTAAACCCATTTTCGGGTAATTAAATCCAGACTACTTGAAGGCCAAGGTAGAGAGTTTCTAGAACATACATTGAATCTAGACGTTGGCGGGTGTCTGATAAAAATCTGGACGTCAATAACCGAATCCAAGAATATCTGGCAGGTCCCCGAAGTGAGGCGAATCCGCGCACCAAAACCAGGGACCTAAGTCCTAGGTTTTGCCGCGAAAATGTGACAAATGACGCGTTTTCACGTTAATATGGTGGGCCCATGCGTCGATTTTCGACGCCTGGCCTCGTCTCACCATCCAGATCTTTGTTTGCCTATAAATACTACAGGGTTTGGCCAAAAATGAAGCAGATTGAGAAATAGGATACATTTTCTCTCTTTTAGTCTAGATGTTCTTCTTTTCTTTTCTTTTCTTTTGTATGTTATTTCATTTTAGATTATGTATTAGGGCTGAGAGATTCAGAGAGAAAAAGAGAGAGATTGATGAAATGGATGGTGACAATCTATGTAAAGTTGTCTCCTTTCTTCTCTATTGTATCTTCTCCATCTTGTACATGATGCTTAGTTAATTTTTCTTCTCATGACAATCTAACTACTAACCACTAACCATCAAACCACTTACTTGATAATCTACATGAATCAATAGCCTCTACAAGGTTCTGCTCTTGTAAGAGCCATTGGTGGCTCAAGATGATGGATTCAAACATTCTAACATTTCTAACATCTAACCCACTAACTTGCTATATTGCAATGTCTTCTTTATTTCATACTCATCTCTAACCGGTTTTGATGATTTAATAGTATCTTGCAACTTGTTATGTGGTATAGATGCATTGTATGAATGTAAAAGAACAATCTTATGTGTCATGCTTTGTATCGTCTCTTGAAGCCAAGGCTAGTGATGGCCAAGGATCCATGTAAGGCAACTATCACTAAGAGGTTAGCATATTTAGTAGAGCAATTAGTAGTTAGTAGCCATGAGTTTTCTTTTATCTTATTTTAAAAATCAATTTCAACTCTTTTATCATTTTCTTCATTGTTCCCACCAACTTCTTTGTTCATCTTTGTTTCATCTTCTTTTTGTTTTCAAATCATTTCTCTTTTATTTTCACATTGTCATTTTATCACCTTCTTCACCTATCACTTTTGGGTTTTTTTTGTTATCTTTTTCTAATTCTTTAAACAAAGAAGAACTTATTAACAATCGACGTGAACATAAACTGTTAATGCTTCTATCGTCTCCCGTCCTTGTGGATTCGACCCGTTGAGCCAATATTATAACGGAAGTATCGAGGGAACATTAGTACACACACTTTTCATTGATTTATAAAACATACATTTTAAAGTGCCGGTTCTGTTCCGATCACTAGATTGACTAAGAATAGTTCACCACCCGAACACAACCCGATTGACACATGGCACAGCCACCATCACTGGAGGATAGGTTTTATCCTATTAGGACATCTCTTCCATCTTGCATTCAGCTCCTCGATGTAGGAGACAACCAATTTGAGCTATAACCATAATACATCAATACTCTTCCCAAGTTTCATGATTTGAATCCGAGGATCCATACTTTTTCATAAGGGAATTTGAGGAAGTTTGTCTCATGATGAAAATACCTAACCTAAGAGTAGACGCCATTAATTACATTTTGTCTTATTCTCTTTGAAAGACTTAGCAAAGAAATGGCTCTACAGTCTAGAAGCCAGTTCTATATCATCATGGGATAATTTTGTAAGGCCTTCTTGAAGAAATTCTTTCTCGCTCACAAGACTGCGCGAATTAGAAACAACATCTTGCACTTTAAGCAAACAACTAATGAACTTTTTTAGAAGTACTTTGAACACTTTAAGGACCTCCTTGCTTAATGCCCTCATCATGGATAGAGAAATGACGACTTTGCCAATCTCTTTATGATGGATTTGAATATCAAACGGAAACCCTATTAGAATCATGTGCCAAGGAGAATTTTTGAAAAAGAACGAAGATGGAGGATGGTTATTATATGAAGACTAGGCTGATAAGACCATCTAATGGAACCAACTCCAAAAAATTTAGGATTAATAACCCTAGCTCTTCTAAAGGAGGTACCCATTCTATTGAGACAAACATAACTACCAAGCTTAACTAGTAGTTGTAAAATGAAGACTTGAAGCTCTAGAAATTAAAGAGCCAGTCTCAGTGAACCAAGTCAGCCCAACACATTCGACGGAGTGTACAAACTGTCAGGCCATTAACCACGTGTTCGAAAAATGTCTCATCTTTTTAGATTATCAAATGTTGCCTGAAAATATGAATGCAGACTTCACAAAGCCGCCAACAATCCATATTCATCCACCTATAATCCCGGTTAGAAAAATCACTCAAATTTCTTATGGGGCCCAAACAAATGATCAATCAAATCCTAAATTCTCCAACAATATTCAACATTCTCCTTACCAACAAAATTTCCCTAACCAAAGTCCTCCACCCTCTTTCCAAAATTCACATATGGAAACAAGACTCTCAAATATGAAAAGAAAGGTGGACACTCTAGTTAAAAGCCACGAAACACTAGCTCAAGTTATGCCTAGGAGACTAGGATAGAGATGCAATTGAGTCAACAAGCTAATCCAATTAGTGAAAGATAAAAGGAAAATCTACCAAGTCAACTATTGTCAAACCCTAGGAATTCTAGGAGAGCCAATGAGGCTCAAGATCCAAACTAGTGTAACTTGGTTCATACATTGAGGTCAGAAAAACAAGTTGATAACCAAGTATCCATGCCACTGGACCCAATTCAAACATCCACTCCATCTAGTTTCACTCCACCTCCACAAAACTCCAAAGAAATTTAAGTTGATAAAGTCAGCCAAACATACGCACCAACCAATAGCCCATTTCCGAATAGGCTTAGGAATAACAATAATGCACATATGGAGAAGCTACTGAGGTGTTCAATGAAGTTAGGCTTAATATACTACTTCTTGATGTAATCGAATAAGTCCTTAGTTATGCCAATTCCTTAAGGACACATACACCAAGAAAAGAAAGACAAATGTACCCAAGAAGGTCTTCTTAGCCACGAATATTAGTGAGCTGTTGTCTAACCAGATCCCACTTAAGTACAAAGATCCTGATTGTTCCACCCTTTCTTGCACAATAGGTCAAGCCAAAATTAGTCGAGCACTTCTTGATTTGGGAGCAAGCATTAATTTACTTTCCTCCTCCGTATATCAACAACTTGGGATAGGTAAACTAAACACCACTCATGTTACAATCCAGTTAGCTGACCGATCAATTAAGGTTCCAAAGGGAGAAATCAACGATGTCCTTATAGGTGTAGGAGAATTCATTTACCCAATAGATTTCATTATTCTAGAGACACAACCAGTGTCTAATCCTAGGTCCCAAACTCCCATCAACTTGGGACGTCCGTTCCTCGTGACTACGAATGCAATTATAAATTATAAAAATGGATCCATGAGATTGACCTTTAAGGACATGACTAAGAAAGTCATGTTTTTAACTTAAGTAACACCCCTATAACATGGAAAGCCAACCTTTTGACGTCAACTAACCTTTTGACGTCAACTTAATTAAAAAGTAACTACTGAGCATAGAGAGGAGACATACGTAGAAGCAAAGTATGATACCGAGCTGGAATTCGAGGATTTCAACCTTGATGAGATGTCAATTCTACGATTGACTGGGCATCAAGCCCAGTTCATTAGATCATGAGCCAACAAGTCATATGATCGGGAGAAAATTATGCATAAAAAGTGTATATTTTAAAATCACAAGTTAAAAGTGCGTGCTTTGGCTTCCTCGATACTTGCGTTATAGCATAGAGGCTAAAACGGGTCGAATCCATAAGGACGGGAGGCGATAGAAGCTTTCATTGTAAATTCACATGTGTGTTAAAGTTTCTTCAACGTTTTAAAGAATGAAAAGAAAAGAAAACAAAGAATAGAAAGAGGAAGATACAATGAAAACAAAGAAGTGAAAACATCGAAAAGAGTGTATTTTTGATTTTTGGTATATTTCTAAACAAAGTAAAAAGAAAAGAAAACTCTTGGCTACTAACTACTAATGGCTCCACTAATCATGTTAACCTCTTAGTGATAGTTGCGTCACATGTATCCTTAGCCATCACTAGTCCTTGGTCAATAGCGTTTCAAAGAATGACCCATAAAATCACTTTCACATCCAACTCAACAACAAGTGCAAGCTACACTTAAACCATCAAAACTAAATTAGAGTAAGCATGAAATAAAATAATGTTAGCACGTTAGAGAGTTAGATGTTCGAATCCATCATCATGAGCATCAATGGTTCATGCTAGAGCAAGGCCTAGTAAAGGCTATTAGATTCATGTGGATTATCAAGTAAGGAGTTATCAAGTTAGCGGTTAGTAGTTAGTTGCTATGAGAGAAATTAGATAAGCATGTAAAAGGAGTTAGAGAGATGAAAATAAGTAGAGATAAAGAGAGAACCTATCATAGAGTGTCACCCTCCATTGCAAGTACTCTTGCTTTCATCCTATATACTACTCTCTTCCCTATTACATGATCTATAAGAAATGAAAAATACTAAAGAGGAAGAAGAAGAACAATTAATCTAAACTAAAGAAGGAAACTACCCCAAAAACTACCCTAAAAACTCTTCTTAAAACTCTTCTTCCCTGAAATATGAAAATCCCAGGGGTGTTTATAGACCAAAGGGGGCATCAGGGGAGCTGTACAAAGTCATGCGTCGACGCATGCTCCACAGCATGGCCGCAAAAATGTGGCCATAGCCGTGTTCCCGAGGCCATGCTGCGGCCAGAGCCGCAGCGCTGAAGTTTACAGGTCATGGCTACTCTGATGTATGCGTATAGGATGCTACTTGTTTTCTACTCCCTGCAGCAGCAGAATGGGCTTCCAAAGTCAATGTCTATATTAGGATCTAAAATCACCAAATAATGAGATTTTTGATCTTCTTCTTCATTCCACATCATGGACCTAAGAAACACACAAGAAAACCATTATTTAGCAGAATTTTATGAAGAATAAGTGTGAAAATGTGATATGAAATATGTAATATTGGAGACTAATCACACCCCCACACTTATCTTTTGCTCATCCCGAGCAAAACAGAAAAACTAAAAAAATTATTACACCACTTTCGCAGGTGATGCGATTGCACTGAGCATATGCAATAAGCCATTAAATCTCTAGCTTTCCCTAGAGGAGGAGTTTTGTCTCCTGAGGATTTTCAACGAATTACACCCACAAAATTCATAAAGAAAGAAATCAAATGTTAGTATTTTGAAAACGCATTCTGAAATAGAAAAAGTGTTGAAATATTTTTGCGAAAATTTATGTGACCATGATCATAGGCTAACTAGAAATTATTCTTCCTTAAACTAAATCTAAATGCAAATTCTTGTTATAAATTAAATGTAAGAATTTAAAATTGAATCGATTCTTTGATCTTTCATAAAAACTCTTAGAAAATACGCACTTTGTGAATTGTGATGATTTTTAGGATATCGATTCTAACTTTCATGTCATTTATTTATTTCATTTTTTGTCTTCCTTTAGTTTTCTTAGACTTTCTAGATTACCTGGGTAGTGAGTCTTTAGCCGGTTACTCCTAAACTAGATGGTTTTAGAGCATCAGATGAGAAAACATCCCTCGGGTTTAAGGACTCGAGTAAATAAGGCCACAAAACTAAAAGGGATTATTTTGATTTTGTCCATCTTTCTAGGCGTGAATAATCATGCTTCCTGAGGCATAATTACCAAGCTTCAATAAGTTATTTTTATTACCATTATTTTTTAATATTTTTTATGGCATTTTCAGTCTTTGTTTTAATCCCAAAAATTGTGTAAGTATGCATATATCTAAGGCAAAAAATTCAAGATCAAATTATCTTTCCAATCTTTGTTCTTATCTTAAAATTTAAATAAGATCTATTATTTAGACTCAGTTTAAGAATTCATAATTTTAGGTCTTCTTAATTCCTAAGATCCTCTTAACTTTCTTAAAATAAATCAAAACTATTTCTTTTATTTCAAAAAGTTTTGTAAAAAGAAAAGAAAATGAAAAAAGGATTTCTATACAAAAGAGAGAAATCTAAAAACTTTCTAAAAAGAAGTGTAAAAGAAAGAAAATATATAACAAACTATGTTAGTAAATCCTCCCCTACTTATCTCATGCATTATCCTCAATGCTCGTGAATGTGTATATGTATGAAACAAATGAAAAGAGAAGGAAAATTACCTTATGGTGGTGGTTCTGGTGATAGTCTAATTGGTCCACGAAATGCGACCCAATTCAGAAATTGTGGATCTTGCAGAAACCTACAAGTGACCTCTCTAATATGACCCAGTAAAAGAATGATTAAGTGAATGGTCTTATTTAAAAATTTATCCCCATCTAATTTCTTATCTTCAAATATAATTATTGAGTCATTTTATTCAACATCTTTATCAACAATGAAGTGTGATTTTGGGAGATGATTAATTTTGACTCAAATGGACAGGAATAAAACTGATACCGACTCAGGAATTTCACTCTGATCAAGTCGAGATTCAAAAGTGGGAGTCAAAATTGGTTCAATAATGGGGCCCAAACCAAAAAATGATGTTCACACACTTTCTCCATTAACGGAATGTGATTATAAAATATTAGTAATTCAATTTTACGGTGTACTGGAACAAGATTCAATGTTGACTCCGGAATAGAGAAAAATTTGATAAAGTAACCGGAGTCATTATTAAGTCAAATAGTGAAATAGAATTACCAACTTGAGGTTCAGGATCACTTTCATGTTCAGTTTCAATTTCAAGAAATGATAACTTGCGAAAATGTCAATGTGATTTTCAAAACTTGGAGTTAGATCAAGTTCCAATAGGTGTGCTAAATTGAATCATGATTTGCAAAATAACATGATTTTTGAGTCCAATCGGTAGAGTTAGGGAAATAAGAATTGGTCAAAGATTGACAAGAAAGACTTTCCTCATTCTTATTGATCAATTTACTTATTATTGAGTCTAACATACTGATAGGCCGAGTAACAAAATTTTGAGTCTGAATCATGTCTTCCATAATATTTGCAACTGGTTCTTCTTAAAAAGTGAGCATGGAGTTCATTTTGAAAATTATGGTGAAATCGTGGGTCCATCAGATTTTGTGATTGTTGCTCGGACTCACACAAAAGTTCCATATTCATTCCAGGATGGATGGTTGTTCTTTTGAATCGGTGCGACTGGAAAAGATGAGTATGACTCCAGAAAATTTAGTTGAGATAATGAGTCTAACATATTTTGAAATTGCTGCGCTATTTCACAAAAGACTTCCAAACTCTTTTCCAGCTCAGATTTTTGTTCAATTGATGTTCTAAAAGAAGTATATGGAGTTTGATGTGGAAGGATTATGAATTGAGCAAATTTTATTTGTTGTTGAGACTCAAACATGGCTCCTATACTCTTTCCAAATCTGATTTTGCTTCAGAGGGTGGTTCTGGAAAAGAAGTATAGTAAGCAAAATCAGGGAATGAATATTGCAAAAATTGTGGATAAGGTGGTTGAAAATTTGACTCGGGAGAGGTGAATCTCCATAAACTCTGTGAAAAGTAGAAATTATTTTGAAAATCTTGGTTATAGGATTGGGGGTATGGGTCATATTGAGTCAGATAATCCCAGTTTGGCCTTTATAGTTGGTACATGTTGTACATAGCCGGGTTGGAGTTATTCGAGTCAAATGAGGTGGGGATAAAGTATGAATTCATATTAGGATTGAAAGAATTATTGTTGAAATCTATTTCATAATTTACAAAAAAGAAAAACAAACAAACAAATAACGAAAAAGAAAAGAATAAGAAAATAAGCCTATGCTAGGGTTTGACTTAGACCTAGATGACTCCTAACAGATTAGACTGTTCACGGGTGGTACCTTGTAGAAATTTGATCACAAGTTATTGGTCAGGTAGAGGCAATACTAGTAGGAGGTATCCGTGCTGGAGCAATGAGCTTAATTATGCCAACCACTGTTCTTCGAGGTTTCGCCTCTCAATCACCAATCTTTGACACCGATTTGACAAGAGTCAAACTCTAATAACTTATCCCTTAGGTCAATCTCTTAAATGAGTTCGAGATGTCCCTAAGGGCCAATGTCTAGCAAATTTTATTTAGGCTTGGGTTGTGTGAATGGGGAGATAGTTTTTGGGCTAAGAAAGGGTAATGACTTTCCCACCTTATCTTGTATTAGGATTTGTCCCTAAGTCCGATTCGTGCAATTATGCATTATAGAAAAAGAATGAACACAAAAGCGAGTAAATCACCCACATGTTTGTCCTATGCTATATGCTATGCCATATGTACACTTCGGTCCAGATCACAACAACAAAGAATAAAATATAGTATATTGGAATGAAATTGATACGTGCCTAGATGCAAATGTCTAAATTATTTTAAAATATTTAATTACCGCATTTTAGTTCTTAAAATTATTACAGTGCACAGGTAATATAAACAGAAACTAGCAGCAGAATATAGCAATATACAAGAATTTACCCAAACACACAAAAAGCAAGTGTGGACTTCTGCAATGCTAAAAATTTGACCTACACACCAAAAACAAAGAAGAAAAGTTAACAAAAAAGTGAAATCAAACCATTCCTATCCCTGACAACGGCGCCAAAATGTGATCGGGAGAAAATCATGCATGAAAAGTGTATGTATTGAAATCATGAGTTAAAAGTGTGTGCTTTGGCTTCCTCGATACTTCCGTTTTAGCATAGAGGCTAAAACGGGTCCAATCCACAAGGACGGGAGGCGATAGAAACTTTCACGGTATGTTCAAGTGTGTGTTAAAGTTTCTTCAACGTCTTAAAAATGAAAAAAACGGAAACCAGAATGGAAAGAGAAGGATACGGTGAAAACAAAAAAGTGGAAACATAGAAAAGAACATATTTTTGATTTTTGGTATATTTCTAAAACAATGTAAAAGGGAAAGAAAATTCACGGTTACTAACTACTAATGGCTCTACTAACCATGTTAACCTCTTAGTGATAGTTGCCCCACATGTATCCTTGGCCATCACTAGTCCTTGGTTCAAGAGCGTTTTAAAGCATGACCCATAAGATCACTTTCACGTCCAACTCAACAACAAGTGCAAGCTACATTTAAACCATCAAAACTAAATTAGAGTAAGTATAAAATAAAGTAATGTTAACTTGTTAGAGAGTTAGATGTTAGAGTGTTAGAATTCATCATCATGAGCCATCAAGGGCTCTTGCAAGAGCAAGTCCAAGTAAAGGCATGTGGAACCCCACGATCGGGTCATCCCCTTCCATAGAGCTAAAAATCTTGTCTAAGCATCTCAAGTATGCCTACCAAGGTGAACAAGAGACTCTACCAGTTATAGTTGCATCCAACTTAACTAACGAGCAAGAGAAAACCTTATGACAATCCTTAGGAAAGATAAGAAAGCCATTGGTTGAACGATGACCGATATAGGGATTAAGTCCGACATAGTTCAACACTAAATTCATCTAAATAAAAAGGCAAAATCAAAGAGGGACCCGCAGCGTAGGTTAAACTCTATCATGCAAGATGCGGTACGAGCTGAAATAGTGAAACTTTTAGATAATGGGATAATTTATCCCATTTCTGATAGCCAATGGGTCAGCTCAATTCATGCGTATCTAAGAAATCTAGTTTTACCGTGGTAGAGAATGACAAACAAGAGTTAGTTCAAATAAGACTCCCTACAAAGATTCAAGTTTGCATTAACTAACGTAAGTTAAATGCTGCCACTCGCAAAGACCATTTTCCTCTTTCATTTATCGACCAAATGCTTGAACAAGTGGGCCATGAGTATTACTGTTTCTTGGATAGTTACTCGGGGTATAATTAAATCCCCATAGCCCTGGAGGACCAGAGAAAACAACATTTACGTGTCCATTTGGAACTAATGCTTATCGTCGAATACCTTTCGCTTTATGCAACGCCCCTGTGGCATTTCAACGTTGCGTGTTAAGCTTATTCCCTGACATGGTCGAACATTTCTTAGAGATCTTCATGAACGATTTCTCCGTCTATGGAGACTCTTTCGACCAATGTCTCCATCATCTAGTTCTTGTGCTCAAATGATGCACAAAAAGAATATGACTTTAAATTGGGAAAAGTGCCACTTTATGGTAAAACATGGGATTGTCCTAGGTCATGAGATCTCTAGGAAAGGGATTGAAGTGGACAAGGCGAAGATAGAGGTCATAGCCAAGCTTCCCACACCAAAATGTGTGAAAGACATCTGTTCCTTTAGGACACGCCGGTTTCTACCGTAGTTTCATCAAGGATTTTAGCAAAATTGTTATACCTTTAACAAGCCTTTTAGCTAAAGTCGTGCCCTTCATTTTGATGACGAATGTCTTAACGCCCAAGAAAACCTCAAAATGGAACTTATCTCTGC
The DNA here is from genome assembly GCA_038442645.1 of Agave tequilana. NCBI lineage: Eukaryota > Viridiplantae > Streptophyta > Magnoliopsida > Asparagales > Asparagaceae > Agave > Agave tequilana. The sequence continues at coordinate 5,304 of JAVJIF010007770.1, read as the reverse complement.
GCCCATAATTTCTGCCCCGGATTGGTACAAACCATTTGAGATCATGTGCGACGCTTCTGATTTTGCTATAGGCACTATCTTAGGACAACACAAAGAGAACAAGTAGCATGTGATCTACTATTCAAGTAGGACTCTTAATGATGCCTAATTGAACTATATTACAACAAATTCTTGGCAATAGAATTCACATTGGAAATTTTCTTCCATAACTACTTGTGACCAAAACCACCATATTCACTGACCATTCTGCACTTCGACATCTAATGCTCAAGAAGGACGCGAAGGCCCGACTCCTTCGTTGGATCCTCCTCCTTCAAGAGTTTGATCTCAAAACTCGAGATAAAAAGGTTGTCGAAAATATCATCACTGATCACCTCTCTTGTGTTCCAAACACCCCTTCCAATGAGTTGCCAATCAATGATAACTTTCCCGATGAACAACTCTTATCTATCTTTTGTAACACCCCGCTCCTGGAATACGTACTTAGTGGCGTATTCAAAGTTTTTGATCATATTTTTGATCATATTTTTTGATTTACTCCCTATATTTGTTTTGTTTTATAAATTATTTATATAATCGTTTTGCTTTGGATCCAGATTCGTGAACTCGGAATTAGCCCTACTCCAAACTGGGGACCCGATCTAAGGGTATTACACGATTTGATCTTTTCAGTAATCAAATTTAACTGATTTTAGTTTCAAACATCATTTTCTAATATTCCATATTTTTCATGATTTTCTGGATTTTTTCTGAATTAACTTGTAAATCTTCAAAACTCGTGTCGACTAGTATCGCTGACTGATTCTCAGATTTTTAATTTATAAATGGAGTAGAATTTCTAGAAATAGCTTCCACATTATTTCATAAAATCATATTTTCTATCTAAATACTTTTTTTGAGATTTTCAGAATTTATCAAAATTCCACCGTATTTGGTGTTGGCCAGTATTGCTGGTTGATTTCATGATTTTTAGTTTACAATCATAATTGAAATTCTGAAATCCGCTTTCACCTTATTTCTTAAAATCAAATTTTCTATCTTAATACATTTTTAGAGATTTTCAGAATTTATCACATTTGACCGGTTTTTGTGTCGACCGATATTGTCGGTGGATTCTAGGATTTTTATTTTGAAAACAGGATTTTATTTCTAAAAAATGCTTTCATATTATTCCTTAGGATGATGATTTCTATTCTGGGTATTTATGGGAATTTTTCTGGAGCACTCAATATTTTTCGACATTATTTTAATATTATTTTAAGGTATCTGTTCTTCTCTTTCTTCTTTCTTTTTATTTTTCTTTTCCACCAACTCCATCAACTGACCCACACCCACATGGGGCCAGTCACATCCCCTCCAATATCTTCATCAATCTCTCTCTCCTTTTCTTTTTCTATTCTTTTCCTTTTCTTTTCTTTTTCCTATATTTTCTTTCTTTCTTCTCTTCTTCTCCTTTTCTTCTTCTTCTTCTCCATTTTGGCTGACACCTGAGCCCGAGCCCCACTCTGGGGCCTCCGACCACCATCGCTGGGGAAGACCCTCTCCAACTCTGGCCACGTCCTCCGATCACCAACACCAACAACAACATTAACAACCTCCACCTCCATCTTCCTCCTCAAAACCCCCACCATCTCCACGTTCATCTTCAAATCAACCACCACCACCACCATCTTCTCTACTCAAACTCCACCCTCACAACACCCTACACCTCCTCCTCCTCTATCTCCTTTAATTTCTCCACCACCACAAAAAGTCACCACCAAAACCATCTTCTCCACCCCCCTTCTCCCTTTAACTCTCTCTCTTTTTTGGGGTGGCTGGCGGCCACCCCTGCCAGCCAATGGCCACCGCCACCATGGCGTCACCACCTGGAATGGCTTGGCCACCGGCCAGGCCGTGGGCCCTCTTTTGGGGGCTTATGCGTGAGCAGGGGACCAACACCCCCTGTCTCTCTCTTATCGTCTCTCTCTGTGCAGTCTCTCTCTACAGTCTCTCCCTTTATCTCTCCATTTCTCTCTCCTCTCTCTCATTTCTTTCTCTCTAACCATCTTCCTCCTCTCTCTAGATTTCCCTCTCTCACTCTCTAGTCTTTCTCTCTCTAGTTCTCTCTTTCTCTCTAGTTTTTCCTCCTTCTCTCTATTTCCCTCTTTCCCTAACTCTCACTCTTTCTCTCTCTTCTCTCTCTCCTCTTCTTTTTCTCTCTCTAAAAATTATATATATTTATTTATTATATTTTATGGCACGTGCGTGAGTTCCTGAGATTTCAGAGTTTTCAGTTTTGTGAAGATTTAGGTGAGTGTCCTCACCATGATTTGGGTTTTCCCGCTTCGTCGGGTCGACGTGTATTTTATTTTGTATTTTAATATGTTTTGTAGTGGACGATGGCCCTGTATTTGTATATGGCTGAGTGCCTATGATTGTACATGTGTATGCCTGTGACAGATGCTTGTACTAGGATAGTTTACTTCTTGTATATATGTAATGCCTGTGATGAACTCTTTTTACTACTTTATACCATGCGTGGCCGAGCTTTCATGGCCCTTAGCCTCCGGGCTCTCTACTCGGCGTCAGGGCCCTATCAGCCTCTAGGCTTCTCCACTCCAAGGTAGTCTAGATATTATCACGCTTAAATGTATGCTCATGTGGTACTAACATCTCGTGCAGGTATTCTTGTACCGACTCTGGGATTTTGCCCACTCCCGGCTGGCTACCTAATGGTTCTAGGCTTGCACCCTTATGGTTTCGTCGTAGTTACTAAGAGTGCGCTTAGACCCCGAGTGTACTTTAGACTCCGGGCTCCCGCCCACTACCTCGAAGGAGAAGTACGCTTAGACCGTCGGGTCTCTCAGCTCCGCCTGGTAGGCATGCTTAGCGCTTATCACTTTACCATTAGATTCGTCTAGGCGAGATGTTGCCAGATTTTCTACTCGCACTTTAAGCTGAGTCATGTCATCCGGTAACCTCGCCAGGCGCTCTAGTATTAAACTCTGTTTGCTGTCCGTACCTCCAGCTTACTTAGCTCCGCTTGGGTGTTTACATACTTGCTTATTACCTGATCGCCAGTTAGCTTTTCTTCTATTAATGGTTGTGAAGAGTTTGAAAACTTACTTATACTGTTTTTATTTGAGACTGCTTGCTTTTTCGGTATTCGTATCAAACTCGTATATCGGTACTATTTTTCTATATCACTTGATGTGCTACATAAACCATGCTATCACTTGTCACCTGACTGATATCACTCTCCTATCATGCTATCACATGACATCCGACATGACATACTTGACTCTTATAATTATCACGATAACGAGAATGATGACCTGACATCTTATTTACATCTTGATATATTCCAGTACAAACTGCACTCCTGATACACCTGTATTCCTGATATTCCTGGCTTTTTTCTACTCAGTCCCAAAATCTGATAATTATCTAATAAATCATAAAATGGGACAACTACATTGGGTCAGGGAAACTTGCGAATATCAATACATGTTTGTGTTTACAGTGGTATTAGGTATGTTGCGCAACTAAAACTTTCAGTTTGACCTGGGGGCCTCCAGGTAACGAGGGAACACTAGCTCCCTCCTTCTTGGTTCCATCTTGAAAGGGCATCCTATAAGACACTCCTGAACGCCTCGCGGCAAGTTCCGTCCTCCACCAACGGAACAGTCCTGGGTCGTGGTTCCGAGTATGTTCGGGACTCACTGTAAACATTATTCGTTGATACCCCAGTTGGTTTCCAATACCAACCTTGCTTTACTCAGATGTGGATATATGTGTGCTAGGACGTTGATTCACATATCTAAACATCTGGGTAAGATGAATAATAATAATAATAATAAAAGGTGCCAAATGTATCCATGTATACTTTGCCGAGTATGCTTTCATTGGGTTTTACATCAGATTTTCATTTTATGATCATCATCATATATTATAGCTGCTTACTTTCTACCTTACCACTTATGCTCTATTCCACCAGACTCCTGCTTTTATCTTATTATACATGAGTATTCCTTGCTTGATATCACTTGCTATATATCTACTTGCTCCTGTATGCCTGTGCTCACGACACGGTTTTCAATGCATGTTTATGATTCAGATTTATCAAAACACGTGTGCTTATCTATGCATGCAACTTGGTATTTGCATCACCATTCGCTGGGGAGTTCTGACTCCCCTGGATCCTCAAGTCCAGGTTTCGAAGTTTGGAGCTTGTGGATTCTCTCGGTTGCTGATCAGAATAGCGCAACAGTAGCATGGATCATCGGCAGACCGTCCAGAGCCTATCCTTCGAGGTCCCCCCTTGACTCTTGATTTTTTCTTCTGTAACTCATGAGCGCCATTTGTACTGTTCATACTTGTATATCTCCTTGTATTCTCGCATTTGCGCCTATCGGTGATGTAAATTCTTGTTATATTGTGTCACATCTGGTGATAACTTTGTAATTGTACTCATATGTTGGAATGTATAATGTATCACGTATTTTCAAACTCTGATTCTTTCTTGTAATGATGCTTAGCGTATATACGTGAGGGTATTTTTGACTCGCGTATATGCGTCGCAGTAATGTCTCTGTACCCGCAGGATCAGGGCGTTACAGGATAGTATCAGAGCCTAGGCTCTCACATCCTTAGTACGTCCAGATGACAAATTAATGGTAAAGAAATTTGCAACTGGAATGCATGGATCCCAGTTATACAATCCAACTACAAGTGCAGAGTTTTCTATTCTTTCTTGATCACCCTTCCTTTGATTCATAATCCTTTCCATCTTTTCACTGTTTTAGTTTTTTGTAGCTTTGTACAAACTTAAGATATGAATATACTAGAGGTGTAGCAGCAGAGTACTAGAGTATACTATCTCTTCGACTAACTCAATGAAGTTTGGGTATTCTCAGCATTAATCTACAATCGAGTTATCTTTCAGAAGTCAGTAGTCAGGATTCTCTGCAGGTATTTTATATTCTTTGCTATATCTTTCAGAGTGATCGATGCCTGGTATTCGGAATTCTTAATTATCGATCTTCTTTATTATGCTCAGTATTATCGGGGTTTTCTTTATCTTTGGTATTCTGGTTTATTCTCGAAGTAATATTAAGCATACATCACATCGGGAATTCTATTACAGACTCTTCATTAAGTACAATTGCATGCCACTCAGATAAAGAAGTGATATCGGGATAGTATTATTGGCATCGTTGAAGATTTGTACGGCAGGAAGTGTAGAAGATGTCTATGCCCAAAGCTATAGATCAGTTAGTTATGAATATTGCCCTTAGTTATTCATATCTTAATTTGTATAAT